>CM033751.1:3450131-3762586 GCA_019671005.1 Hibiscus mutabilis | reverse complement strand
CAATCTCAACCATCGATTCGCAAATGCTCGAGCATCGATCCGGACTGCGTAAAGAATATTAAAAGCTACAAATTTCGACACACTTCTGCTTTAATAAATTCAACTATTTATATAGGACTGCTGATTTATCAGCCTTTTGCACACAAATTTGTGTCCTCCTCAAAGAATTGTGCAGCAGACCGGGGAAGATTCCGATCCGCCAGTCGTCCACGAGAGCAACTCGATGTCGAACTGAAGAGTTGCATCGGGAGGAATACTCGGAGGGAACCCCGATTCACCGTATCCGAGCTCGGGAGGTATAGTGAAAATGGCATTCTCACCTTTCTTCATTGTTTTGATACCTTCGTCCCACCCTTTGATCACTTGTCCTCGGCCGAGCTTGAACTTCAATGGAGTCTCTTTGTCGCGGCTGGAATCGAACTGGGTTCCGTCGAGCAAAGTCCCGGTGTAATGCACTTCGACTTCGTCGCCTTCGTTAGGCGTCTCCTCACCTTCACCTTCCTTAACCAGCTTCTTCTTCAACCCGTTTTCCCCGATCTCTTGTTCTTCTCCCACGTTGCTGGCTGTTGGGGGCTCGGAGTCCTCCTCTTCCATTGAGCTTTTGCAAGATCAGCTGACGAGAAAACACAAAAAAGAAGAAAAAAACGGAAAACTTGAAGATTTTCTGAGGAAACGAATGAGAAATAGGAAGGTTTTGTAGAAAATGGTATTGTGGTTTCAGAACCGGAAGGCTTGGGGATGGCTATTTCTGCAAGGGGTTCGGGTTCATCTGATTCAGAACAGGAGATGGGTGTAGTTAATTCCTGCAAACTCAGCTGAAATGGTGTTGTTGGAAGGTTGGGAAAAGATTGAAGCTGCGGGAAGAAGAAGAAAGAAGAAGGGAAAAGAACATGGGAAAGATACATCATGGTTCATGGAACTGGAGTAGCGGATCCTGGTGGACAAAGTCAAGGAGTACAACAAGAAGGCTCGGTTTTACGGCAACTTGTTCGCGGAGAACGAACAAGTAGCAGCACCCGTGAATATCAGGCAATGGGGAGTTGGGCTTAGTTATTTCTGAAGCCCATATTGGGGAGCAATAACTTTGTGTTTGTTTTGATATTTTTTTAAAATAAAGGTAAATTATAGGATATCACTAAATTTTAGGTGTTCTATCGTTTATACTATTAGATTTTTAATTTGTTCAATTATAGTACTGAATTTTGATTTTGGCTTCAATTATACCACTAGGCCGTTAACTTGGTAACGATATTGTGACGTGGACGATAGTTGTCAACGTGGCCAAAATGACGTCGTTTTGATGTGGCTATTGATGTACAAAGTGGCGTCGTTTTAGGCACTGAAATTTAGAGGTGTATCGATTTTTCCACTAAACTTTAAAATGATACTATTTTAGGCACTAAAGTTTAGAGGCGTATCAAAATGTTTATATCTTACTCCTCTTTCTTCTCCTCGGATTGGTTGTTCAAAAATCTACTCGAAATCGACGAAGATCCATCAAAAAGTCATACATGCTAATACTACAATCTCCTCCAACGGTTGTCCAGTGATGCTAGTTTCGAGGTATGTTGTTCGTCTTATCAAAAGACTGTTTATTATCATTCAAATTTCAAACAAACACCTCAAACCCATCAAATCCGAGAAAGCCCCATAGCCTTAAAAAATGGTGATTTTTGTTTAATTTCATTTTTTTGAGTGAATTTCGTTTGAAAACTAACCCAAGGAGAAGAAAGAGGAGTAAAATATGAACGTTTTTATACTGATTTTGTCGTAAATGGTGATCAGTGACATGCAACAATTGGCTGACAACGACGACTAAATGTTTAGTGACAAAAATACAATCGTTTTAAAGTTTAGTAGCAAAATCGATACCCTCTAAAGTTTGTTGTCTAAAAAGACATTATTTTGGGCACCAATAACCATACCAAAACTACACTGTTTTGCCCATGCCATCACGTCGTTATCAAGTTGAAGGCTCAATGATATGATTGAAGCCAAAACCAAAATTTAGTGCTATAATTGAACAAATTAAAAGTTTAGTGGTATAAACGATATAACGCCTAAAGTTTATTGGTATCTAATGTATTTTACTCATTTAATAATTTTACTTTTTTAGAGTTGAACTTTTTTATATACATGTTATGCAGATTAAAGACTATAACTTTTTCTATTTCAGAAGTTAGAGATATAGTTTAGGATTTTAGTGCAATTGGGTACCAAACTTTTTTCTTTGGTACAATTAAGTTTAAGTACCTACATTACTTCCTTGGTGCAACTAAGTCCATAACATATTTTAAATATACACGTTAAATTATGAATAATTTATAATTAAAATTCTATTGTCGTTTAGCTAATTTTATTCAGAAATTAAGTATTAAAATTCTAAGTATCAATCTGTGCAATTTTGAAAAAAAAAATGGTAAGTACCTTAAAAAAAGTTAGGTACCTAATTGCACAAATAAATTAGGTACCTAATTCTTAGAAACAACAAATGAGATAGTTTGAACTCAAGCCTTAAATTACTGCATTCAAGTTTCTAATACTTTCTTTAGGAAACAACGCCATTTAAAAACAGTAGGTTTACATTATTTCCCACAACATGTATTGTAACACATTGATAAAAACTAGGGTAATCCTCAAAAAAGGAAATCATCCATGGTGAAAAACTGCTAGTATAACAGATACAAATATAACCATTTAAAAAAAAGTTGGTACAAGAGAAAAACAGGTGAGCATCGATCCATAGTGCCGAAACGATTAGAGGAGCTACAAACTTGATACAAGTCCATGAAATGAAGAAGAGTGCTCCTCTGATAAATACCCTATAAATCAAGAGTAAACGAATTAATACGTCTGCAGAATGCAAATTGGCAATGACATGCACAAACTACTTGATTGAGATACATATAGACTGAAAAGCATAGAAGTACTAACTTTAGGCATCATGCTCCGGAAAAGTATGTTTACTAGAGTATATTTTAATCATTGATATGAAAAAGAATACGTAAGCTTTTCGTTTCTAGTAAAGGTTAAATATAAAACAAAAGCCTCATCCGATTACATGACTGAGGCATGGACAATATAGTTAAATAGCTTGTCCCTGTCTCTTGCACTCGCATCATCCAAGACCCTATCAAACAAAATGGATACAAGAGATCAAAGATGTACCTGCATTTTACTTTGACTGAGATGGAATCATCCCTGTTTTCTATGCATATGCAAAGATCCCTCCAGCCTCAATGACCGGCCCAACATCTCCAATAGACTTCAGTTTATACTCTTTACCGGTCGTATGATTGATCAAACGACTCTCTCCCAACTCAATAGTCACCACATCCCTAGTCCTACACTCATCGCATATTCTCACTTCCGATTCTAGCAGATAAACTTCCCCGGTTGCCACGGAATTCCTAAAAAATATTCTAGCATAAGATTCAGCCACAACTGTTTTTGCCCCTGCAGCCCCAAGTGCTACCGGTGCATGCTCACGCGAGGACCCACAACCAAAGTTAGCACCACCTATCACAATGGAGTATTTTTTTTTTGCTCTTATTTGGTTCAATAAAACGCGTAGCATATGACGAAGGGAGACCAATAAGAGCGTATGATCCCAATTTCTCATACTCAGCTGGGTTTGAGGGAACCAGAGTGAGGTATTCTACAGGAATTATTTGGTCTGTGTCTATATTATCCCCAACCACATAACAAAGGCCATGGAAGGTTTTAGTTGAGGTGTTAGAAGGAATAGAGGAGGGTGTGGAGGAGGCATGCATCATAGTAGTGATCGCACGTTGTGCCCGTGGGGTGAAGGTAGAATTTAGAGGTTTGACAGTCAAAGGCAAGAAAGTGGAAACATTGAAGGAGGGAGAGAAACGAGACAGTAGGGAGACAGTGGTTTTAGGTACTGAGGATGTAAAGGCGGCCGAGTACGAAGCATGAGACAAAGAGGCAGCCATTATTAGATTAATAAGTCTAATACAAAAGGCTACGATGTGCTGGGGTTTTTTTTTCTGAGTGTTACTCTTGACACCGGCTTCAATTTTTAGCAGGTAACAATAAGGCAATGTTATGTGAAGTAGAATTTTCTATTAGGCAACAAATTTATGTAAGGAACTAAGAGAATAATCAGACAGTAACATAATAATGCATACATACAACTTTAGAAATACTCATCAAAATTTCTTTCTCGATAAATATGCGTAATTTATAGGGGTGTGTATTATTTGGTTTAACCGAATTAATAGATCAAATTAAATTTTTTCGGTTAATTCGGTTGGTTAATTTTAGCTAGGTTCGATTACCGATTATTTTTTTTAAATTTGGTTATCGGTTAATTTAGTCTGAAATCGGTTAATTAACCAAAATTACTATATATTAAATATTATATATATTACATATATTTATTTTTGGTTATTAAACTTTTAAAAATTATAAAATGATCATTAAATTTTTATATATATTATAAAATGGTCATTAAACTTTTATCAAATTAGCATACAATGAAAGTCCAATGATTAAAAAGATCAATTTAGCATAATTTAGTGACCAATTGTATAATTTATCCAAAACTTTATAACAAATTTTGGTTAATTAGGAATTCAAAAAGCGACCTAATTAACCAAATTTTTTTGGTTTGGTTAAATTTTTTAATAAATTTTAGTTCGGTTAACGGCTAAAAGGGAAAAAAATTGGTTAATAGATTTTAAATAATTCGATTTGGTCAGTTAACCGAATTAATCGAATGCACACCCCTAATAATCCGAACTTCTCACTGCCTATCCAATAAATCTTTTACCCTAGAAACAAGGGCGTTGTCCCCTAAGGCCAAAGAAAATTAAAAAATAAACCCTTATAGAACCAAAGTATATGTCATAATGTTGAACAACTAATTTAATAAATTAATAAATCATATAAATATAATCAAACTTTGTCAAACATATTATTTTTATTATTTTGTTAAGAAAACATCTTAAATACCGCTAAAACGGTAAGTTATAATCACCACCTTATATGATTGTCACTGAAATTGTGAAGGTAAAAAATAGGTCCCTGAGCGGGCGTTTATATTGCTCCCATTTTCAGACGATACTGATTTTCGATTTAAATGATTAATTTCATTTGCTTATTATTTTTTGAATAGTCTAATATATATATAATTAAATTTTATTTTAATATAATTTAAATATAAAATAATTTAATCTAATTATTTAATTAATTGACTTAAACTTTTGAAAAAAAATCAAATCAAACTAAGTTTGATTAGGGAAATTGTTAATATTAATAATAGAATGTAATTAAAAAATAACGGAAAATTAGGTGAGACAATGACAAATATCGAAAGAAAAATAGGTGAGAAAGTGACAAACAAGGCCGACTTTAATATTGAGGTAAATATTAACGATAAGATACGAAAACCAGGTTAAAAAGAGCAAAGTAAACTTTTCTTTTTATTCTATGGACTATGCCTATAAACGAATCGAACGAACACAAAAGAGAAATATTTATGTTCGTTCATTAAAATAATAAACAAACACAAACGAACGAACATAAAAGGACATATGTAAATAAATTTAATCGAACATATTTGTATAATTTTTTTAAAAAAAATATAATAATTTTATTATAAAAAATAATAAATATAAATTGATATATATAAATTTATAGTATTTTCGTGTTATATCATATCCGCTCATTCTGTACGGTTTATGATTTAATTTTAACTATAAATTGATTTACTTTAAAAAATGAATCATTATTTCTATCATATGCTAAGTAAATATTTTTCATAAACAAATCAATTAACTATTATATTTAAAAAGTTAATCTGGTTTTCTGAAGCATAGCATAGGACAAGACCAAATTCATCTGCTTACATATCAATTTTCCAAAAAAAAATATATATATAAGATTTGAAGGAATCTAGAATCTAAATGGCTTGGTTGCTCAAATAAGTTTGAACTTAACAAATGATAATGTAATAAGATGAATAACCAATGAAATGGTTAATATATATATATATATATATATATGTATATATAGAATCAGGGACGGAGCTAGGATCGAATTATGAGGGGTAATTTAATTAACTTTGAAATAAATAGGGTTTTAAAAATAATTAAATAAAAAATAAAGGAAATTAAGTTTGATTTCACTAATTTTAAAATTGAAAGGTCTTAAAAAGTGACTAAATAAGAAAAAAATGAGGGGTCATGGCTTAATTTTATTAATTTTAACTTAAATGGTCTTAGAAATAATAATCTAAATTTTTTTGGGAGGAACAAGAACTTAATTATAAAAGTTTTAAAATTATAAATGGCCTAAACATAATTAAATCATTCAAAGAGACAATTGCATCTCCCACTCTCCCTTTAGCTCCATCCCTGTGTAGAAGGGTGAATGTAACATGCATGGTTATGAGGTAGTTAATATGATATATATATATATATATATATTATTGTTAATATGTTTTGATATTCTTGTATATAGTATATATAGAATGGTGAGTATAACAATTTGTAATCGTTTGATTTTAATGATAATTTTGTAACTTTTGAAACATTAATGACTTAAATGATTATATTTTATAGTTTAATGACTACATATGTAGTTTGCCCTAAAAACATCCCATTCCTCTACCGACAATACCTATTATTCTTATTATTAATTTTTTGTCAAATTTTTTAAATTTTGCCTCATTATTATTTTATATTTATTATTAGTAAAAATATATATTTTAAAAATCATCCATCAAGTATTTTAAATATATATATTTTATAAATTTTAATTAATTAAATATTTAAAATAATTATAATTAAAATTAAAAAAATTAACAAAAAAAAGTTAATACTAAATAGTATATTTAGTGGGACAGAGAGTGCCAGTTGCAAAAGGAGAATTGATTTCACACACTTTCTCTATTACTTTTCCAATTCTGCTACTGTCTGTATTCAACTTTCTTGGATTCCTCTCTAAAGTCGTTCCCTTGAGTCTTCCACTTCAATTTTTGCACTCTTGTTTGTTTTTGCGATCGCTCTCTTCTTCTTCTTCCAAGAAAACACAGGAAAAATAGCTTTGGTGGGCGAAGCATTCCTCTCGGCTTCCATTGAAGTATTGCTTGATCGGATTGTTTCTTCCGATGTTTCCAGCTTCATCAAGGGAAACAAGAAACTCGAAGCTGTGCTGCTCAACAAACTGAAGCCTACCTTGACGTCTGTGAAAGCGGTGCTGGATGATGCTGAAACCAAGCAGATTACCAACCCCAATGTCATAAGCTGGATTGTTGAGCTCAAAGATGCTGTTTATGATGCGGAGGACCTGCTTGATGAGATTGCAACTGAAGCTCTTCGACGCAAGATGGAATCCCAGGATCAGACTACTACTTCTACTGTAAAGCAGCAGGTAACTTCCTTTTTCTCCTCTTTGAAGAATCCTTTCAAAGATGGGATGATGGCAAAGCTGGAGGATCTCCTTGGGAGATTAGAGTATCTAGTCAACCAAAAACACACCCTGGGTTTGAAAGATAATTGCAGGGGAGAAAAGGCATTTCAAAGATCTCCTGCAACTTCTTTGGTGGATGATCCATCTGCTGTTTATGGCAGAGATGGTGAAAAAGAAGAAATAACGGGGTTTTTGAATCCTCAAAATCCCACTGAAAATCGTGTAGATGTCATTCCCATCGTGGGTATGGGTGGGCTGGGAAAGACCACCCTTGCTCAATTGATCTACAATGACTCGAGGGTGGATGAATGGTTTGAGATCAAAGCATGGGTTTGTGTTTCTGAAGAATTTGATGCTTTCAATGTCACGAAAACCCTTCTTGAAGAGATCACCGGTAGCTGTGTTGCTGGCCATAGCTTAAACCAACTTCAGCTTCAACTCAAGGAGAAGCTGTCGGGAAAGAAATTTCTATTCGTTTTGGATGATGTTTGGAACGAAAATTATGTTGTCTGGGACGAGCTCAGAACTCCTTTCAATTATGGGGCACAAAACAGCAAGATCATTGTAACGACCCGCAATGAAAATGTTGCCGACATTATGAAGACTATTCCGACTTATTGTCTTGAAACCTTATCCAATGATGATTGTTTGAAGGTATTTGAAAGGCATGCGTTTGTTGGTACAACCCCAAGCAATCATCCAAAGCTAACGGCCATCGGTGAAGAAATTGTTAAAAGATGTGACGGTCTCCCTCTGGCTGCAAAAGCTCTCGGAGGTCTTCTACGTTGCAAACTAGACGCCGCTGAATGGAACAAAATATTACATAGCAATTTTTGGGACATACCAAATGATGTGTGTAATATACTTCCGGCACTGAGATTGAGTTATTATTATCTT
The DNA here is from genome assembly GCA_019671005.1 of Hibiscus mutabilis. Lineage (NCBI taxonomy): Eukaryota > Viridiplantae > Streptophyta > Magnoliopsida > Malvales > Malvaceae > Hibiscus > Hibiscus mutabilis. Next base: position 3,754,252 of record CM033751.1, on the reverse strand, counting down.
CCCTCCCATTTGAAGCGTTGTTTTGCGTATTGTTCCATTTTCCCTAAGTCGTTCGATTGTGGATGGCTGAAGGTCTTTTAGAGTTTTCCAAAGACAATGACGATGTGGAAGAACGGGGTGATGAATACTTCAAAGATTTGACATTGAGGTCATTTTTTCAACAATCCAAAGGGAAGAAATCTTGTTTCACCATGCATGATCTAATCAGTGACTTGGCAAAATCTGTCACCGGAGAACTTGTTTGCAGATTAGAAGGTAGTAATGGTTCTTCTGAAATAACCGAAAGGACTCGTCATTTGTCCGATGTTCAAGAACAATATGATTTGAGAAAGAAATTTAAGAACGTACCTAAAGCAAAAGCTCTGCGTACATTCATAACTCTTAAATCACTGGATTGGCCACGTGTTACCAATGATCTAATGCATGATTTGTTGGTGAAGTCAAGCTTACGGGTGCTTTCTTTGGCTGGGTGTGTAAAATATCAATGAATTGCCGCAAGAAGTTGGTAATTTGAAACATATACGGAATCTGGATCTCTCAGAAACATCAATTAAAAGGTATCCAAACTCTTTGAGTACATTGTATAATTTGCAGACCTTAACATTGTTTAACTGCAGAAAACTTGTTGAGTTGCCAGAAGACAGGAGGAGATTGGTCAACATGCATTATCTTGATATTAGGGGAACGCACTTAGCGAGGATGCCGAAGGGGAATATTAACAGATTATGTTTTGGGGGACCACAATGGTTCAAGCATTAATGAGTTGGGAAAGCTGAAGCATCTACGTGGAAGACTTGCCATTTCAGGTCTAGAAACTGTTGCAGGTGCAGTGGATGCCAAATTGAAGGATAAGATGAATCTTAAGATGTTGGAGTTGATATGGGGCGAAAGTAATGATGGTGATTCAAAGCATGATAGGGAAGTTCTGGTACAATTGGAGCCTCATTTAAACTTTGAGTATCTTGTTATTTCGAGTTATAATGGCATGAGATTTCCGGAATGGGTGGGGCATTCTTCCTTCTCAAACATGGTATCATTGTGTTTAAGAAATTGCAGGTTTTGCCACTCTTTGCCACCGCTTGGGCAATTATCATCTTTGAAATCCCTTTCCATTTATGGGTTCAATGGAGTGGTAACAGTGGGGGATGAGTTGTATGGGAATGGAAACACTTCGACTATACCATTTGGATCTCTTGAAATTCTAAGCTTTGAGTGTTGGATTAAAATCCGTAATAGTGGGCACATATGTATAATGTATATTGCTATTTTAAAGTATGACACAAAATTAAGTGACCAATTATGTTAGGCGTGTCATGGATATTAAAATGTCATGGAAATAAAAGTGTAGATACCGTAAGATATATTTATAATTCAATGAGGGGCAGACTTATAAATATTTAATAGTTGATTTAATAATCAACTATATAAAGAGGTAGTGGTCCCCAAGAAATAGGTTAACTTGTTTTTCTCTCCTTCCCCGTCAGAGAGTTTTACATCAAGAGAAAATCTATCTTCTTGGAAGATCACAACCACTTTTTAGGCGATCTTCATCAAAATATTCAAGGTTTTCAGTCTATCAATTAATTCAGGTACGCTTCCGCAATTCAGTTCATTCAGTTTATTGTTCTTGATGATTTGACATGATAGATCCTGGGTTTAGATTTCATATTTAGTTATGGTTTAATTCTAACAAGAGGTTTTCAAACCTATCATTAATCATATCGATTAATTCAGGTACGCTTCCGCAATTCAGTTCATTCAGTTTATTGTTCTTGATGATTTGACATGATAAATCCTGGGTTTAGATTTCATATTTAGTTATGGTTTAATTCTAACAAGTGGCATCAGAGACTCGTCATGTTGAATCATTGAGAACCAACTATTATTATTTTTTTCTGGGTTGATTCGTTCTCAATTTTTGGTATTGATATTATTATTCAGTTTGCTTTTATGTTTCGGTTTACTATCATGTTCGATATTAATATTCAGTTTGCTATCTTATTTCGGTTGATGATATGCTACCCTATAAAGTTTCGATTAAAAAGAAGAGTAAGACTTGATAATCAGAAATTAGGTCAATTTCTTTGTTCCGTACATTAAATATATTTTCATAATTCGGTTAATGGGACATGTGGTCTTATTACATGATCAGTTATGATGATTCCATATTATCCTATTACTTGTTTAAGTTTTAAATTTGTATGGGATTAATACTGCTACAGTAGAATTCAGTGTATAATATATTAAGATTAAAAGTATTGTGTTTAGATTTTGGTATTTACATGAATACAAATGCTATTGTTTACAGTTTGCGATTAATTTATATTATCAATTGCAATTGTGTACGTGTTGTTTAAAAGCATGCTATTAATGGCATGATTTCGGTCTTGACTTTAAATTTAATTTGGGTATATTGCTATTTGTCGCAATGTCCATGGGCAGATGTAGCATAGTCAGTGGGGGTGTATTTGACCCCACTTAATTTGTTAGAGTATGAGGTCAACAATACTTACTATAGTGGTATGAAAATATTTCATACTTCATATTTTATTCATGACCCCACTAGATAAAAGGTGCCTATGATTCACGATTTTATGAAATAATGTTTTTTGTTTGGCTTTGAATCACTCTGTTGTTAGGCTATATATTTTGGTTTTTGTATTTCGATATTAATTGGTGGCATAATTTCTTGCTGCTGAGGTTGCTTATATATATATGGCTCACACATATATGCTTTTAGTTGGGCTTACTTCATATAATAATCTGGTTTAGCAACCATTTTGTTCTTTTTCTTATGTATGATTTTGGAATAATGAAGTTACATGTTGCTACATTGTTTTTATTTAAGGTTCAACTTATTAGGTTAAATATTGTTTTGGTTTTGGAAAGCATGCCATTAATTTTATGAAATTCATATTCGATTCGGTTTGATCAAGAATTTCAATTTTGATCGTCAAGTTATTATGCACATTAAAGTTTAATGCGATCAATATATGAATTATTCGTTTACATGATACTTTTGATTTTGACTTTTAGTTCAAGATTGATTGTTTTAAATTTGACTTTAATTTCGGCAAATGCATCCTTAAGGAATTTTTGAGAAACAGTCAAAGATTTCAGTTTTTTCGATTTCTGATAGCCCCATTTAGACAATCTTATGTTGATTATTTTGGAAACTTAAGTGTTATCAGAAATTTCAGTTTCGACTGTTACAAATATAAAATTTGAATACCGGTATATTTATATTATATATTTTGAGATAAATTAATTGAAGCATTAAGTAACCAAAGTGACATCTATTGTGAAACTTATTTTATTTTAAAATATAGAAGGTTTTGTGCATGTAAGTTGGATTATGTTACTATTAATCGGCCCAAAGGAAGGTTAATAATTAACATTATTACATGTGCAATTGTGGTAATAAACATGTGATAATTATTCAGTTTTATATGTGAGCAATAAATCGGCCCAAAGGAAGATTTCTGTTTGACATGTTCTTATTATCAATGTTTGATTATTGTACCAAGATATCACTTGCAAGTTAATGTTTTGTCCAAAGATGAAATATTAATGGAGTGTCCGGTATCTTGATATGAGGTTTACCTTTATTCAAATTTATTATTATTTTGGTTATCTTTTAATTTGATTGAAAGATAAAATTAAGATGAATATTTTGAAACAATTAAATTCATATTTTGGCTTTGGATGTCTAATATTTTAATGGATTAATTGAAACATAATGTCACTAAAGTGACCGCTTTTGTGTAGATTAGTTTATTTAAAATATTAAGATAATTATGAGTTTTTGTAATTCATGCGTTTATTAATTGGCCCAAAGGAAAGTTAATATTTGGCAGAATTACAACGACAACTGTGGCGATAAATGTGTGACAATTATAAGGTATTTTATGTAAGCAATACGTTAGTCCAAAGATTAATATATTGTTTGACATAGTTTATTGTCAATGTTTGATTGCTACAACAAGAGTACCGCTTGCAGTTAATATTACTGTCCAAAGACTTGATATTAATGTTGTACTTGGTATCTTGAGGGGAACTAGCCATTATTTTGAATTTATTGTTTATTTATGGATATGGATGTGAGCTTGTTTTTATTTATTTATTTTTGTTATCTATTTAGCTAATTTAGCTTTTGTTATCACAATATCTGTTAATATACATTCTACACTCATGTTTAGTGAAATTAATTTCAAGGAATAGAAAAGGCACTTACATAAAGTATTTGGTTGTATGAACATAGACCTTGCACTAAGGGAAGAACAACTTGCACCTCTCATGGTGGTAAGCACCCATAAAAGGAATTTTGAGAGGTGAGATTGTTAAAATCGCACGAGTCTAATGATCATAAAGAACAACATTCTATAAGTCTTTAGAAGCACAAATCTAAAGAGATTACTCATATTAAGGGTTTTCTTGACGAAATTAAGAAATGATTTACCCAAAATATTAAGGTTAAGATGACATCACTTATGCCTTCTTTGATGTCTATGAAGTATAAGGGTCAAGGAAATGTGAGGAAGTACATTATGAAAAATGTTTAATATTGCTTCAAAATTTAAGGCACATAAGATCAAACTTTCTAACAATTGTTTGTTCTTATGATTTTGGTATCGCTTCCTATACAGTTTAACCAATTCAAAATTAGTTACAACTGTCAAAAGGAGAAATAGACTTTAAATGAGCTTATTTCTAATTGTGTTAAAGAGGAAGAAAAGCTGAAGCATTATATGTGTAAAAGTACTCATTCAGTTAGTGCTCATTTAGTTAGTGTCTCTAAGAATAAGGGCAATAAAAAAATATATTAGAATAAAGTTGCTAAAGGTCCTAATCAAAAGAAACAACAATAAGTTACAAAGTATTGATTCTTTTGTATAAGTTAAGACACATGTGAAGAAATTAAACTTCAAAAGTGAACAACTACTTCGGTTATTTTGAGTGATCCATGGGCTGTAAATTTTATGATCCCACAATAAGGATTATTTTAAGGAGAGGTTTATAACATTTTTAGGATGTTGAGTTTAGAGGGAGAAATAAGGTTAGATACATTGCTATTGAGGGTAAGTTGAATTATAATTTAATTCATACTATCACTTTTAATGATGTTTAGGTTTTTACACCTATCATTAATCAAGAAGTGAATCAAGTACCTCAGCAAAACAATGTTGAACAACTCTCATTCAAGATAAGGTAATTGTTTTCAGAAGAACAAACTCAACAACCTCAAAAACAAGTGTCATTAAAGATATCCAAGAGAGGAAGGAGAAATACTATTCCGGATTATTACTTTGTATTTCTTCAAGAAAATAAGGATAATAATGGAATGATAGAAAATGATTCAATCATTTTTATCAGATCATAAAAGTTCTGACTCTCAAAAGTGGATTGATGTCATTCAAGAAGAGTATAATTTTATACAAGACAATAAAGTTTAGGAACTTGTCTCATTACATGAAGGTGCAAACCAATTGGTTGTAAATGGATATTTAAAACCAAGAGGGATGCAAATGATAATGCGGACAAGTATAAGGCATGTCTTGTATTTAAAAGATATACTCTAAAAGAAGACATTGATTTTGTGGAGACTTCCTCTCAAGTTTCATTGAAATACTCTTTCAAGATAATCATGAGGCTTGTTTCTTATTTTAATCTTGAGCTACATAAGATGTATGTTAAGCTTGTGTTTTTCAATGACGACATTGAAGAAATGAATTATATGGTACAATCATAGATTTGTGTCTAATGATACAAAATCAATGATATGTAAATTAAATAAATTCATCTATGAGCTTAAGTAGGACTCTCATTAATGAAATTATAAATTTCATATTGATTATTTCATTCGGCTTTGAGATAAATTTGGTTGACAATTGTATATACTACAAATTCAGTGGGAGTAAACCAAGTGATACTCAAATTGCTAAAGAAGACAAATTTAGTCTTACTCAATGCCCTAAAAGTAACCTTGAAATTTAGAAAATACAAAAGATTCCATATGCATAAGCTATTGAGATTCTAATTTATGCTCAAGTATGTATGCGTTTGGATATTGCGTACATTGTTGGAATGTTAGACAGATATTTAAGCAATCATATTATGGATCATTGAATAGCAGCCAATAGGGTTATGAAATATCTTTAGAGAACAAAAATTACATGCTCACATATCGGAGTTCTGGTAAGTTAGAGATCATCAAGTTTACAGACTTCGATTCTATTAGAATATTGATGCAAAAGAATTTTGTCACATGGGCTGCTAATTATAGATTGAATAGAAAGATCACTTCGGTTATTTTGTGACAATAAATATGCATTCATTTATTCTATAAACAATAGAAACACTTTAAATTTAAAGCACATAAATATTAAGTTCCTAGTTGTTAAAGAAAATTCAGAGTGATTGTGTGTCTATAGAGCATGTTGGTACAAACTCCATATTTGCGCGCTTATTAAGAAACTATCACCATAGGTCTTTCATGAGCACACTACTCATGTGGGTGTAATGTTATATAAAGATATTCAGTTTTAGTGGGAGTTTGTAATTTTGAAAAATGCTCATTTGGTTTAGACACAATTTGATTACTTGATTTAAAGTTATTTTAAGATTATTTTCTGCAAAAATAAAGTCTTTTTGGTTTATGCACACTCTGATTCATTAAAGTTTGATCTCACTAAGGTTTAGGAGGACCAGTTGGAAATAGACATGTTTGGTTCACATTTCATGTAATTTTCCATGCTACGCGTCCATGATTGATCCATGTCATTTGACTATATTTGTATACGTGACCATTGATGGGTCTTGTCATGATTGATACGACAAAGGCTGCTTTGATCCTATATGGATATAGTTGATGGACGAGATTGTTACAGAATACCTATTATATAATAGCAAATTTTTGAGCTCATAAGGTTATACATTTGTCAGGAAACATATGTTGCCCAAGTGGGAGATTGTTGGATTAAAATCCGTAATAGTGGGCACATATGTATAATGTATATTGCTATTTTAAAGTATGACACAAAATTAAGTGACCAATTATGTTAGGCGTGTCATGGGTATTAAAATGTCATGGAAATAAAAGTGTAGATACCGTAAGATATATTTATAATTCAATGAGGGGCAGACTTATAAATATTTAATAGTTGATTTAATAATCAACTATATAAAGAGGTAATGGTCCCCAAGAAATAGGTTAACTTGTTTTTCTCTCCTTCCCCGTCAGAGAGTTTTACATCAAGAGAAAACCTATCTTCTTGGAAGATCACAACCACCTTTTAGGCGATCTTCATCAAAATATTCAAGGTTTTCAGTCTATCGATTAATTCAGGTACGCTTCCGCAATTCAGTTTATTGTTCTTGATGATTTGACATGATAGATCCTGGGTTTAGATTTCATATTTAGTTATGGTTTAATTCTAACATTGAGAATATGTCCGAGTGGGAGGAATGGTCTTGTCGGAGTGATGAAGCATTCCCTCTTCTGCAGGAGCTACGCATCAGTGCTTGTCCCAAGCTAATCAAGTCTCTGCCCAAAGATCTCATTTCTTTAAAGAGACTTGTGATTAAGCATTGTGGAAATCTTGGAGGTGCACTTCCAAGGGCACCAAGTGTTTGTGAGCTTGAGTTAGATGGATGCGATGCATTACAATTGGAGCCATTGCCTCGCGGGATTCGAGGGTTGAGAATTGGAGGTTCGACTATGAATGATTCCATGTTGGAACAGATGTTGCAACAATGCAGTCATCTCGACAAGTTAATTATGTGGGATTGTTCTGATATCAGATCCCTTCCTGAAGTTAATGTCCCCATCACGCTGAAGCACTTGGACATTACAGGGTGCAAAGTCTTGGATTATTCGAAAATCTTCTTGTATACAGCCCTTGAATCCTTGTCGATAGCTGATGGGAATTCGCATCCACTAGAATCTTTCCCATTAGTATCGTTTCCTTTGCTGGAACGTGTTCTTATAAGAAGATGTGAAGACTTGAAGTTTATTGGTGCTTTAGGGGGCACTCACCGCCAGCATCCAGCATGTCTCAATTCTTTGAGTATCTTTTCATGCCAAAATTTGACATCTTTTCGAATTGAAGATGGATTTTCTGTCACCAATTTGACCAGACTAGTGCTTTGGGGTTGCACAAGTTTAAAGTCATTGCCAGAGCAAATGAACCTTGTCTTTCCGTACCTCATGAGGTTGGAAATCTTAAATTGTCCAGAAATAGAATCTGTTCCAAAAGCGGGTTTGCCCTCGAAATTAAAAGGTATTCAAATCTTTGGCAGCGATAAACTAATTGGGAGCATGATTAGTAGGAGAAGGGAATGGAGTTTGCAAACACTCCCTTCACTTACATCTTTCAGTTTCTCATGTACAGAAATGGAGATGGAATCTTTTCCGGATGAACATATGTTTCCCTCTTCTCTTACATTTCTCCGTATCGATGGCATTGAAAATCTGGATCGTTTGGAGTGGAAGGGCTTCAACACCTCACCTTTCTTTCGGAGTTGACTATCATCAGATGTCCGAAGCTTCATTCCATGCCGGAAAAGATGCTCGTTCCCTCACTTTCTTATTTGTCCATTCAACTATGTCCGTTGCTGAAGGAACATTGTCAAAAGGAGAAAGGCAGAGATTGGCCCAACATTTCCCACATCCCTGTCATTTGGATTGACGATGAACTCATTATATAGAAAGGCAAGGAATATGAGATACACATTTCTTTTGTTTTTTATTGAATTAGTTTAGAATTCTAAAAAAATCGTATCAAGTAACTGTGAATTATTATACAAGATATCATGTCAAGACCAATAAAAATGTAACGTTTTAATTAACATTTCTGTTACAAAAGATTACTCGATTCTTTTTTAAAACATTAAACATCAAATTCGATTATTTTAAAAAATACGGGTTATTTTTTTTTGTTTAAGTTAAGGTATTTATTGCCGATAGCAGTGACCAATCCTTTCATCGTGGGTGCTCTCACTAAAAGGTAAACGGCTAGTCATGAAATATATTTCATTCTCATTGGAACCAAAGGTGTAAGGATTGAGGTTAAACTCGTCATTATACTTTGCATATTTAATAAACATCTAAGCTCAAGACAAACATTAACGCAATATTTGGTTGGTTTTATAACTGGCGTGATGTATTATTTAACACGTTTATATTATGGAAAGTACAAATAACTATGTGTTTAATAAAAATAATATTTAATACGTCGTATTATTTAATAAGCAAGTTGGTGATATTCATCACTGACCCACTTAACACGCTTGTTCTACGTTAATTTTATTAATTATACCCCATACTAATTTTCAAGTATTTACACCAATGTAGATATGTTAACACTAAACCATAGACCCTAAACCATCATACTATTTTTCACATATTTACATCAATGTAAATATACTAAACCTTAAACTCTAAACTATATACCTTAAACTATAAATCCTAAAATCCTAAACTATAAACTCCAAACCCTATCCACTAAATCATGAACCATAAACTCTAAACCTTCATACTATTTTTCACGTATTTACGTCAATGTAAATATACTAAACCTTGAACTCTAAACTATATACCTTAAGCTATAAATCCTAAAATCCTAAACTATAAACTTCAAATCCTATCTCCTAAATCGTGAACCATAAACCTTAATCCATGACCATTAGACCATAAATATTAAACTATAAACTCTGAGTCAAATACCATAAACTCCAAACACTAAACTATAAATACTAAATCCCTGAAGCTTTACTTAAATATGGCAGTTGTTTTCCCCCAAAAATATAGTACTTGTAAGATTATTTTTCAATTTATAGCATTTGCTACAGTATAAGTGAAGTCAGTGGCAAAAGAATCCGACTTCACTATTCATCCACTATTCAACCTAGTTTTTGGATTAAAAAATGTTGAAGACGGTGACATCAGGTTTCGACTTCAATGTAAAATATTGTTCAAAGTCAGATTGTAATGCCTCCGACTTTAATTTTTTAATCACAAAAATGGATTCTACTATTCAAAGCCGGATTGTAATGCATTCGACTTCACTTTTACCGTAGAAACAACATTTTGAGAAATAATCTGGGTGGTATCATATTTTGAGGGAAAAATAAGAAAACAATATTATGGTATTTTCTCGCTAAATCCCTAAATACTAAACTCAAAATATAATAATCAATATAAAAACAAAAAAAATACAAAACTAAAATTTTAAGGATTAAATAATATATTTATATATAACATTTATCTTTTAACACTATTTTAAATTTTATTAACTATATAGCTTAGTGTAATAATATATTTTGTTATTTAATACAACACATATTTTTTAATTACTAGGTAAAATTTTGAAAACCAAATAAATGGGCTCAAAGCCCTTGAAAAGGTACAAGAACACAACATCCATGAGTTTCCCATAGGGGTGATAATAAGCCTGACCGGCTCGCGAGCTATTCGAGCTCGACTCGAGACCTTAACAAGCTGAGTCGATCTAAGTTCGGCTCGAAAAGCTTGTGAACAGACTCTAAATAATTACATATTATATATATACTACATATACACTAAAAGTAATCTCTTTAACAAAAGAAAAGTAATAAATTAAATTAAGAAAAAATCTACTAAAAATAAATTAACTAAAATAAATTGGGCACTTTTTTCCTTTTTCCGATATTAAATTTCGTTTCAGTGTTAGTTATGAAAAGGGTTTTTAACAAGGTCTATCTTTTGTAAAAAAAATATAACAAAATTGTCCACTTCATGTCGAGCCGAGCTTGAGCCTAAAATTTCGAGCTCGCCGAGCCTCTCAGGTTTGGCTCGGCTCGTTATCACCCCTAGTTCCCATCCCAGTTTTTTGCAATCTCGGGTTGCTGAAAAAGAAACAGCAGTTATAAAACAACTGTGGGGAAAAATCCCCCAAATGTTGTCTGAATCCAACCCACCCGTGAACCAAGAACAGTAAATCTTTTTACCCATCTCGAAATTTCAATTCAAGTTCACCAATTATCAATATATACTCATTTAGGGTCTTTTGATTATGGTCTTCTGTTTATGACTTGATATTTTTGTTTCCAGTTAATTCAATGCTTGTAAATTTAGAGTTACACTCTTACTTAGAGTGGATTTTCGGTTCTTGAATTGAATGATTTTATGTTTTGGATTAAGGAATTTGATGTATGTTGTTTCACTAGAGACTTCACAGAAAGCATTATTATACGTGTGTGTGTGTAGTACAAAGGAATAAGGATATTGTTGCTCGGCGAAGGCGATACGGACAGGGATTGTAGATGCTGAAATTCGAACCCCGTATTTGCTTGGTATTACCTCTTGAAGATGGTTGCATGAACTAACTGAACTAATATTCATGTTCGGAACTGGAATTCGGATCCGGTGCATACTTAGTGTGTTCAGTAATGAAATAACACATGAACCTACTGAGCTAATCTTAGAATTTAAAAGCTTGGTATTGTTTTACCAAAGTAATATCTTGCTTCACTCTAATCCCCGTTGGTAGCATTCAACAAAGTCTATAGAAATAAGAAATTGGGTATAGATTTTTCTGTTTCTGGAATATCTTATGCTTGTTTCCGGTAAAAGGAAGACAATGTAAAGAATATTAGCTCTAGCGGATTATTATTTATTCACTTGACCTTATTAGATCGACCCTTAAATTGTTAAATAGGTAATGCCGTAATAACAGAGTTCTGATGACATTTTTAAAATAATTGAATTTCCGCATTACGAGTAGATAACATTTTCCTTCTTTGTGTTTTCTACAGGGGGATTCTAGAGATAAATGAGTGCCACAAGACACCGGATCCTAGGTGGTGGGGGTCACCATGTATTGGACTATTTGAGACGAATGCAAGTGGAGAATCCTTCGTTCTTTTATGCAATCCAAGGTGATAATGACCATGGTGGTGGAAACTTATTTTGGGTGGATGCTACAGCAAGGATGAATTATACTTACTTTGGGGATACTGCCATATTTGACACAACATATAAGACAAATTGCTACAGGGTGCCATTTGCCTCGTTCACAGGAATCAACCACCATGGGCAGCCGGTGTTGTTTGGATGTGCTCTAATTCTCAACAAGTCCTCGTCCTCGTTTGCGTGGCTGTTACAAGCTTGGCTTCATGCAATGTCTGATCATCGTCCCATCTCTATAATAACTGACCCCGATCGTCTCATACAGATGGCTGTTACGCAGGTTCTTCCAGAAACACGCCTTTGCTTCAATCGATGGAGCATTTTCAAAGAAACCCAAGAGAAGCTGGCTCACGTATACCAATCAAATCCTACATTTGAAATAGCATTTAAGAAATGTGTTAACGAGACTGAGACTATTAACGAGTTTGAATCATCTTGGGTATCGCTTCTGGAACGTTACTTTGTCATGGATAATGAATGGCTTCAGTTGATGTATAATGCCCGACAACAGTGGGTCCCAGTTTATATGCGTGATACCTTCTTTGGGGACTTTTCTATAACCGAGAGAAACGGAGGCTTAAACTCATTTTTTGAAGGGTTTGTGAATGCATCAACTACCATACAGATGTTGATTAAACAGTATGATAAAGCTGTATCGAATTGGCACGAGAAAGAGTTGAAGTCTGATTATGAAACCACCAACACTTCACCGGTTCTTAAGACACCATCTCCCATGGAAAAACAAGCAGCTAATCTCTATACAATAAGAATATTCATGAAGTTCCAAGAGGAGCTAGTTGAGACCCTTGCTAATCCTGCCACTAAAATTGATGACTCGGGAACTATAGCTACATATCGGGTGGCCAAATTTGGGGAAGAGCACAAAGCACACACCGTTAGTTTCACCTCCTTTGAGATGAAGGCTAATTGCAGTTGCCAAATGTTTGAACATTCCGGGATAATATGCAGGCACATATTAGCAGTTTTCAGGGCAAAAAATGTTCTTACACTGCCTTCACAATATGTACTAAAGCGATGTACGAGAAATGCCAAAACTGGAGATGTGCAGGACGAACACGCTCATGAATTGCCAAATAATTCCCGTGAGTCTTTAACTGGTCGGTATAACATTCTACGCCAAGAAGCTATTAAGTACGTCGAAGAAGGGGCAAAATCTATTCATGTTTACAATGTGGCAAGAGGCACTGAAAAAGGCTTAGCAATGGTAATCATGAGTTGCATGCAGCTGGAAATACCGAGACAATGGCATGTCAATCTGCGGTCAGTTTCTCCTACTTTAGGACTTCATCAAGCTTGTTAATACCCCTGTTTAGGCCTGTAAGCAAACCGAACGAACACGAACGAGGGTGTGTTCGTGTTCATTTGTTTAACTTTAACTGAACAAATGAACGAACACGAATGTAAACGAACACAACATTTCTTGTTCGTGTCCGTTAACGAATGTAGCATGTTTGTGTTCGTTCATATTCGTTTCGTTAAAACGATAAAACGAACATAAACAAACGCAAGCGAACATATATAATGTGTTAAATATTTAATATTTTGGGTTAGTTCGATTAATTTAGTTAATTAACCGATTTTAAATCGAATTAATCGATAAATAAAATTTGAAAAAACTCTTAATCATTAGCCGAAACTTAAAATTATTTAATAGATTATCCAATTTTGTTTTGGTTCTGTTGATTAGTTTGGTTTAATCGAACAATGAACACCCCTAGTTGATAAGAAGGAAATTTTTTACGAGTCATAAAATAGGACTTGTCAATTTAAATAACTCGAAATTTTTTGACTCGACTCGACTCATCTAATGCTCGCCCCCAGACATATATGAATAAATTTAAATGAACATAAACGAACATATTATCGAACGTTCACGAACATAAATGAACGAACGAGCCCTTTATTCGTGTTCGTTCATTTAATTAAACGAACATAAAATCTTGTTCATATTTGTTCGTTTAATAAATAAATAAACATAAACGAACTTCCCGCCGAACAGTTCATGAATGATTCGCTGAACGTTCGGTTCATTTACAGTCTCCCCCTGTTATGAAGCTTCTCGAATGGACTATATTGCTAATTTGTCTCGTTATTTGATGAAATTACTTAATGCTTCTTTCTAGGGGCAACAAAGAATAGGAATCTAAGCTGTTTAAAACTAATCCTAAAGTCACTGAATGTATGATTTAACCGTTTTAGCAGCAGGCATACTTATCTTCCCATTGAGGTTCTGAACCATTCTTACATACATTTTCATCCGCTTAATCTCAAATTAGGTAGTTGCACTTAGGGTCTGGTCGGTTAATAAGCGTTAATTCATTCGATCCTGTTCTTTTGTTGGTATGTTCATCAAGTCATATCAACAGTACTCATCTTATAATAACAGTAGTACTGTACCGACATGCCTCATTGATTCGAGTCAGTATCTATGTATATATGTATGTGTGTGTATAATGCACTCTCTTTCTCGATAGGATTAATCATCACCAAACTGACCTTAATTTTTTTTTTCTGTTCTTCTCGGGTGGAACTGACTATAGAAGCTTCTACTGCTTACATATTTTTGTTGGGTCCTGGTAAAGACCAAAGGTATTGAGTGGTAGATCAGGCAGAACAACACATAAGTTCAAGAACTATTATTAATTCTTCATGCCCATTCCTAGCTCGAAGCACCATTTGTACAACTAAGAATCCCATTCATTACTGATTTCATTCTTTATTTTTTCTTTTTATCATTTCAAACATCATGCTTGAATAGGTTGATCATTCCCACTTTGTTGTTTGAATAGGTTAAACACACTCCGATGTGTTGCCGTCACCATTTTGTTGTTTTTTGTGATTAAAGTTGATGTTATTTTTCCGTCTCATTTTGTCAAACAGGACGAGAAGGAAAAGAAAATCCACGAATTGTCGACGGAGTTGGAGAGCATAAACCGGCGATGCCAAGTGTACAGAGCGAACCTGCTGGAGGTGTTGAGGGACATGGAAGAACAAAAGTTAAAGCTGTCTGTTAATGTTCAAAATGTAAGGCTTAATTTGAGGGAGTGAATGTAATGAGTTAAAGAAATGTTGTGAAAATGAGTCTTTTGATGGTAATTTTCTTTTAGCTTCTTAGATGATTTGGCAAAGAATTGATCAAATGGCTGATTACATTAATTTGCCAATGTAGTTTCAATGTATGAAAAAAATATTGTATTATATATAGTAGGATAAGAACAGCTTTCTAGTTATTTTTAAAAGTTAGAAGATTTAAATATCTTAAATTTAATTTTATTTAGATATCACAAAATAAAATTAGGGTACTTCGGTATTTTTAACTTTTTTTTTGTTTGAACAATTTTTACTTAGGGGGAGGGGCAGATGGATTTTGCTCCTACTAGGTCTTGAACGATATTTTCAACTTTTTAAAACAACTATATATTGAATATATTATACAAGAGAATATGAGATTGAGCATGCTTTAGATCATGAATAGGCAGGGAAAAAGTTAGAAATTTTTTTATTAAACTTATTGAAATATATATTTTCAATTAATTTGTCGTTTCACTATTGAAGCTGATGTTGTTAAGTGATAGCAAAATAGTATTTGTTCAAACATATTCTTAACTCTTTGATAGTACAAACACCTTGTAGACAAAGATAAAACCCGAGTCTCTTAAAATAAACATCATCTATTTTTTTTTTACTGACAATACTTATTGGGTTCAAGTGACACGAGACTAGACAATAATATATATAATTATATTTTTAAAAATATAACATTTTTAATTAATGATCCGGGCTTGGATATTGACCTCGGCTAAACCGAATCAAACAAAATCAAAAAATTTTATGTTACGACTCGATCCGGCCCATAAAAACCTTTACAACAAGGAACTTTGAAGACTTCATATTAGTTTTGGGCTTGGGCTCAAGCCCATATTTATTTGGATGGTTTTAGTTTTGGATAGAATTTTACATGAACAAGTAAACTACATCGCTCCATGACCTCGACAGTAGCTTTTATTTATTTTATTTTTTTGTTGTTGTTCAACAGTTCAATTATCCCCCTCCTTTTTGTATCTTCTTTCATACAATTCAAAACTCAGGGTCCAGGCCAACAAGTGCATAACCCAAGGGTTCAACTCGCAGTTGAGTCCTTGACTCATTCCTTTTGACAAATACACCAAGTGACTTCCTTTTTCCGTTTTGTTTAGGGTTCATTGATGCCATGTTCTCTCTGGATTTATGTTGTAGACATTTGTTCTTAAAGATTTTTTTTGAAGGCTCAAGAGAAAAAGAAAACCCTTTTTTGTTTAAAAGTTTTTGTTTTGTGGCTAACCAGAAAGCAAGGGATGGACGTGAGTATAAGCAAAGTTGTTTCTTTTACGTTGTAATGTAAATGAGAGCAAAAAAAGTGAGTTTTTGTTTGTTTGTGTGTGTGTCATTTGCTTTTTTGTTGAAAGAAAACTGTTTTGATATATTGTTTTTTTCTTTTGTTTTCTCCATTTTTGGGGTTTAGGAACCTGAGAAGGTGACTGATAGTGTTAGCGAGGCTCTAATGGATGATTCCAAGACAGTTGTGGAAGAAACTAAAACTGTTGTTGTTGCTAAGGCTCTAATGGTTGATTCCAAGCCAGTTATGGAAGAAACTGAAACTGGTGTTGTTGTTGCTAAGACTCTAATGGATGATTCGAAGCCCGTTATGGAAGAAACTGGAACTGGTGTTGTTGTTGCTAAGACTCTAATGGATGATTCCAAACCTGTTATGGAAGAAACTGAAACTGGTGTTGTTGTTGTTGCTAAGGCTGAGGGTGAAGCTGAAGGTCAGGCTCCAATGGAGGCTGAGACTGGAGATGGTGATGTGAAAGGCCAAGTTCAAGTTGAAGAACCAACAAAACTCGAAGAAGATGATCATGATGGCATAGTGCAGGCTGAGCCGGTTGGTGACAACCCAGATTCAGTGGAACAACAACAAGAAGCCATTGAAGTCTGAAGACACTGGCAAAATTCTCAATGTCGATGAACCAGTTCTCCAAATGAGGAAAAACTGAAGCCCGAGGAGAGTGTTGATGTTGAATTTAAAGATGTTGAAGACAAATCTTTACCAAGATGGATGATGTTGGACATGGTGATAATGATGGTGATGGCCCGATTCATTCACATGATAATGGACTTAGTGGAAGCGCCAACACTGACACGAAACCCCAAAATGATGATGAGCATGGCATTGACAATAGGGATCCATTGAAGGATTTGCCTACAGAAGGGGAGATTAATACCCCATTGTCTTTGTCAATCCCAAATTTATGCTTTGACAACTCGGGGTCTGACGCCGAGGAGGAGCAAGCAGCTTTTGTAAAGGAGGTTGAAGCTTTTTACAAGGAGAAGAGCCTCGAATTCAAGCACTCTAAGTTTTACAAGGAGGATCTAAATTTGTTAAAGTAGGCCTTTCGAGTTCTCGTGTTTATGCAAGCTATTTTTTTCTCCTTCGAAAACGAAACCTTTTTGCTAACCTTTCTTCTCTATTTTCCCTTTTAATACAGGTTGTGGAGAGCTGTCATTAAATTAGGAGGCTATGAACAGGTTTGCCTTAGTTTTGAAAACTACTTCTGCCAAAATCTCCTGCAATTTCGTAACATGCTTGTACAAATGATGACCGGTTTAATTGAAAGTGCAAAAACTAGAATGGAAAAAGTATATGAATCTTTAATTTTTTTGGCAATATGTGATTTTCCTGATTCTGATGTTCTAGTATATGCAACATTTGCATGTACAACCTTTTTTTAATTGAAAGTTGCCTTGTTTTTGAAATGATAGTAACTTTCCAAGACAGTGTACATCTTGTAATAAAAATGTTGTTATTAAAGTAACCGTTGGTGCCTAAGTTGGTAAGAGAAAGGAGGAATCATGGAGGTAGATCTTCCCTAAAAAGTATGGTTTAGCTTTCTTAGTAACACATGTTATATCTATCGTAATAGAGATGTTAAGAAGGGAATCGAAGATTTAGGCGCTTTCACAATTCATGGAAAGACTAGATAATGTTCAAAGCTGCAAAGGGTATGTGATTATACATAACTCGCATGTGTTTTGACAGCTATATTGGCTTGTGCAAAGATATGATAGATAAGTCCGGTTTTGCACAAAATGAAAAATTAGATGGTTATCGGTGGCCGAAATTACAGTGTTAAATGTTGGGTGCCCTTAACCCTAAGCATATACTTAGTAATATGATTGGAATTTGTCTTGATAAATATTTATCATAATCCTATATATATATGCTTATATGTATATTTATCCGGTAATTTCTATTAATTTTTTGTAGGCTGGTAGTAATCAAGCTCCTGGGTCAGGTAGGGCAAAGAGAGATGCTGCTGCACGTGCCATGCGAAGCTGGCATTCTCAGCGTGTTCTCAATAACGGTGAGGTCTGTCATCCAATCATCAAGGTTTGTGGAGACCTTCTAAGCTTTATGCAATTACTGTGTTGTTTAATCTTTTCTCTTTTTCCCTCTCCGTCTGCCCTGTTCTTGCCCTCTATATGCAATGCTTTTGAATTTTCTAGGACAAGACCTCTAATCCGACACTCAAAAGTGACAGACAACTTAAAAATTTTGGTATTTCTAATATGCTTGGCCTAGCACTTTCAGCTACTACAATGCCCAAAATTGTCTTTATTTATAGAACTCGGTTATTGTCTCAGGTTTATTAAAGCGTAAAAAGCCATCCGCCATGGAGCCTGGTGCCTGAGTTTCTCAACTTAAAGTGACTAAACAACAGTTATGATTTCCGGTTACTTTTTCATGTTCACCCCATTATGTATATAAAACAGTATCTTGACTTTTCAAGGTGCCAGAACTAGGCATTCTTTTGGCAGGTTGGATACTATGGTCGTCGATATTGGATCCCCAGCTGATTGGGTGAAGGTTAACGTGCAAAAAAATTGTAAGTCTTTCCCGTGTTATTATCAGGATACCGTGATACATAGCTAATTTGCTATTATTATATATGCTCTCTCTCTCTCTCTCTCTCTGCCCCTCACAGGTTGACTGCTACGAGGTATATGCTTTGGTTCCTGGGCTTCTCTGTGAGGAGGTTCGTATATCTTTAGACAATTCTCTGTTTCGTGTCTAGTATTTTGCTTTCTAAATTGCATGACTTTAAGAGGTAAAGCTTACTTAGAAGAGACTTTTCCTTCCAGACGAAGGGTTAGTTACTTTTCTACAATGGAACTTAAATAGGAAATCTGTTTCAATGCTCAGGTGATTTACTTCCCGGTCATCGACCTGAGGAAGCAAGGATGAAGGAATAATATGGAAAAACTTAAGTCCAAATAAGCCGATATATCATTAGGTCAACCACTTAGGTTGTTGGTAGAGTTCTTAATGTGCTGAGTTTGCATTAGTCTAGCCATTATACATGCCCTGCACGAACACAATCTTTTTGGTAAACTTTCAGGATAGGAACTAGCTAAGTAGATTAATCTCGAGATCTCTATCCTATTCGTTAAGATTCGTAATTTAGTATGGAAGGGAATCCCAATAAGAATTGCATTAATTGCTGAATCTATTTTCCTTTTAACTTCTTCCTATAGATTGTGTTTGATTTTTGTTGATGGATTACCATATGTGCTTATTAAATGAATCAGGTGCATGTTCAGTCCGATCCAGCAGGACGCTTGGTTATATCCGGTCAACCGCAGCAACTCGATAATCCTTGGAGTGTCACGCCCTTCAAAAAGGTTAGTCCAAGTTGATGAAATTTCAATGTAGTGTACCCATCTATCATCGGTTTCGATATTTTGTGGCACGACAATCAGGCAAGTGTCAATTATCCCAGACAAACCATTTTTCGTTAATAATATGCATTTTGTGTCCAGGTTGTCAGCCTGCCTTCGAGAATTGATTCACATCAGAAGTCGGCTGTGGTTAGCCAGCATGGTCAGTTGTTCGGAGGACGGAGCCAAGATTTGGGGTTGGGGGGCAAATTATAAATGTTTGAAAGTGTGGAGAGCAAATTCATAAATAAACTAATTTTTAAAGAAATTTAAATAGGAGGACAAAGGTAAAAAAAAAAAATTAAGGGGTGGGGGGCGATTGCCCCTCTCCAGCCCCACTTAGTTTCATCCCTGGTTGTTCGTACGAGTCCCGTACGAGACTCCATATATATAAGATTTAATTTTAGGGTTTCTTTTTTACCTTCACATTTAGAGATTTCTTTAGTTTGAAATCAATCTGACAGCTAACTCTGCAATGCACATGTTTTTTTTGGTTAGTTTATGTGAATGACTAAAAAGATTGGATTGTGTTCCATTGCTTGACCAGTTTGAAGAAGTAAACAATGGCAAGGAACTGCCATCCATCCCTCGATTTTCCTTAAAATGTTGCGTGCGTATGTGTAATGTGCATGTGTGTCCATATGACCAGGGATGGACCGAGAGGTGCTGAGGGTAATCGCACCCACTAAAAGTTTTAAATTTTCCTGTAGTTTAGATGTTTTCTTTGTATTTTCTATTGACAATCTAATTCCACACCTCTTGAAATTTTGTAATTTTGCACCCTTACATTTTTAACATAAATTCAAAATAGTTTGCACCCCTTACATAAAATCATGGGTGTATACCTACATGACAAGCTAGATAAAAGCTCCCCAGACCTGTTGAAAGGTTAGTTTATTTGTTTGATTTTTAAAAATGGTATGATATTTGGGAGGATTTAAATATATTTTTCCCTAAAAAATGAGCTCATGGTTTGAGGTTGAATTGTTTTTTTTTCAATTTTATAATTGTAATTTGTATCCTATAATTTAAATTTTTAAAAAATTAAGTTTATGTTTAATTTTTATTAAAATTTTATAAATATAATTTCAAAAATTAAAGCTCTCCTTAAAGTTTATGTTTAACTAATTTATGATTAGCCTTTCGGCTAAATGGCTCAATTGAATGAAAAAAAAGTAGGAATTTAATTATTTTTTATACATTTCTAGAGAGTTTTTTTTATCCTTAAGCAAATATTAAACACAATATACCTTTAAATAATTTTTCATAGTAATCCCTTTTAAAGAATTCATTTATTAATCATTATCTTTTTCATTTTAAATAATTTATTTAAAATTATTGGTCTATAAGTTAATTTGTGGGTTGACTAGGAATTAGGATCGGTATTAAATCGATTGGAAAAAAAATATAAAACTAAATTTATTTTAATAATTATTTCGTTTTAAATGTAAATGATGTAATTAAAAGGCTTTGGTAAAAAATAATGACTTGCAGGTTGATTTTTCTCTTTATTTTTAACGATGCGTTTGATATATAAATTTAAAGGTTAAATTGATAAAATTAAAAACTTAAGGGTTAAAAAAGTTAATCTTTCATAGTTGTCGGATATTAGTGGTAAAATTTAGTAAAAGTTAGGGGAAAGACCAAAATTCTTTTTTAAAAAATAGTACAACCACTTAATGTCCTAAAATTAAAGTTAAAAATTAAATTTTAAGGTCTGAAATAGTACAAGGCCCTTGACATATTTAAACCATTTGATTCGTTCTATGAACCCTTCTTAAAAAATGATTAAATTCTTCTATTAGTTCTTGTACAATGCATAAATTATATATTTAGTTCTTATATTTTAATTTGATATTTTTTGTTCTTATACATTTCAAAATTTGAATTCTGGTCATGATTCCAACAATAGCGATGAATTTATTAAGTCTAATTCTACTATCAATCATGACATCATGCAGAAATTGCAGAGATGGTTTCTGTTTTCCAATTGATCTTTTTGATTTTTTTTAATTCAATTATATTATCCTTGTATTATTTAAGTCATGATTAAAATTAGAGTAATCTACATTGGAGGTCCTTTTGTTTGGGCCTTGTTCTGTTTTGGTCACTCGATTTAAAAAAATTAAAATGGTCACTTATATTTCCAATCGTTACTGTTTTGGTCACTCAATCGTTAACCTCTGGTAATAAAAAAATGTTAATTTCAATTTTTACCCCTAAACTTTTAAAACTTTATTTTTTTCACCTCTTTCAAACAAAAAACCTAAAAAACTCTTCCTCTCCTCTAACCCAAATCGTATACTTGTCGTCGTCACCGTCTGTCTTGCCGTGGCCATCGTTTGTCTTACCTCCAGCTTTGAACAACCCTCAGACGCCACCCGTCCTTTTTCGACAAATCAAGACCAACGAACGAAAGCTTTCTTTCTCCCTTTCTTCTTCATGATTTGAATTCCTTAAAAAACTCTAATATCCCAAATGAAAATTTAAACTTAAATCGCTCGATTTGTCGTCTTTAGCCGTATGATGAAGTTAGTTTCAAAGTATTTTGGTTTGAGTTTGTGTAAAGAGGGGCAAGGGTGGTTCAATTTAGGTGGTCGATGGTCGTGAAGCTTGTGGTTGGCTAGTGATTTCAACTGTGTCAAGGGGAACAATTAGGGAAAATGTTGGGTTTGGACAATGATTTCAGCTATGTAGGCGGTGACAAAAGGGATTAAAGGTTAGGGTTTGGACAAGAAGTTGACGACAGGGCAACGACTGACGACGATTGCAACAGGCGACAACTGGTTGCGACTGAAGGTGGAAACATCTATGGATGTAGGGTTAGGATTTTTAGGTTTTTTTGTTTGAAAGGGTGGAATTTTTTCCCCAAAAATTTAGGGGTCAAAATTAAAATTAATATGTTTTTAAAGATCACAAAACAATAACGAATGAAAAAATAAGTGACCATTTTAATATTTTTTTCAAATCGAGTGACCAAAACAGAACAAGGCCCAAATGAAAGGGACCTTCGCTGTATATTACCCTTAAAATTATTAAATTCAAAATTTTGATGATCAAAATCAATCAAACTAGAACAAAGAGATTAAATTCACAACTTATGCATATTAGATGGATAATAGCAAAATTTGACAAAAAAAGGTTTTGAGATTATCATTTTTAATAAATGTATAAATACATACATACAAGAGTATATATATGTATATACGTACATAAAATTACATTTCCACATATATATTTAAAATATTCGATCTAAAATAAAGCGAGTAATAAATTAGATACAAATGATTATAAAAAAATTATATTTCCACATGAATGTCTCAATCCTAAAACCATCCCTAGAAAACTCTATTCTAATTACTTTCAAGGGAATTCAAAACCACCATTGTTATTATTAGAGGAGCTCAAAATCGGATATATGTATTTTTGAGTATCCGAAGATCCGAATATTAGGGTCTTCCGATAGTAAAAATTACGATTTGTGACCAGATTTTTAAGTACTAGTTTAATTTTTTTTACGGTTCGAGTCTGACCGTGAACAGGTATTTAACTTGGGATAAAATTTCTAAGATGAAAATATTTAATTTTTTAATTTAGATCAGTAGGTTAATGGGTTAAATATTTTGAATTGGAATATTTTTTAACACCCTTACCCATCATTGTCGGTGGTCTCAGTTCCTAGGGCATTGATACCTCCGGGGTTGAGGGCCATCCACAGCAGCGAGATTATGATGGAGATGAGACCGGCCCAGACGAAGACGATGGTGGATGTCCTCCCGGCCCATCAACCCTTTAGCGAAAGGATACAAATGACACAACACCCACGACGCGAAGAACGCGCCGCCGATGAACATGTTCCATTTCCCGCTGCCGAACAGCGTCCTGGAGAACGCGATGACCAGCGCTACCATGTTAACCAAGGCGATAACGATCGGCGGGATCATCAGCGAAGTCCATTTTACCAAGTACAGATCGGCATATATGTCGTCTTCATCTTCGCCGGCTGATTTCGCCGTTAAAGTGAAAGAGATTTCGATGCCGGCGAGCACTTTCAGAAGACCTTGAATGCATGCTGCGAAGTGAGAGCTGGTGCCGGAGATGAGCCAGAACTGTTCGTTTCTCCACCATTCTTCTAAGCCGATGCCGGCCCACCGGACCTCGAGGAGGGCCAAGCCGATGAGGCAAAGCGTGATGATCATGAGGTAAATCAAGAACCAGATGTTGAGCTCTTGGACGATGAAGTGGCCGGAGATGAGTGACATCGCCGGGAGGAAGCAGTAAACGATGAGGAAAAACGAAGTGAAAGGGTATATGCCGACGTTTAAATAAGCTAGTCGTTGAAGGAATTTGAGCTTCGTGGAGGCGAGCAAGGCATTGTTTCTGGAGAAGAAGATCTCGACGGAGCCTGTCGCCCATCGAAGCACTTGGTGAAGTCGATCGGTTAGGTTGATTGGCGCTGAACCACGGAAAGCGTCACGCTTGGTGATGCAATAAACCGACCGCCAGCCACGGTTGTGCATGCGGAAGCCCGTCACTACGTCTTCCGTCACCGAACCGTAAATCCACCCCACTCGATCACCCCATTCCGTCTTGTCCTCGTACCTGGTCGGAGAAAAAAAAAACAGAAAACAGAGTTGCATCATGTCGTATCTTAGACATAACTGTGAACGCATTACATGCAAATATTAGTAATTTTGTAACTTAACTGTTCTTATAGTTCTCCAAGTGTAACAAGGCATCATCCTTTTTTCATTAAAAAAATTACAGCAAATGATTTTTAAGTTCACCGCTACACTATAATCTAAACCGTAGTTTAAAAAACTTTGATATTATTATATTAAATATTTTTAAATAATTAAATTTTTTAAAATATATTTTTTAAAATTATTTGCTTAGAAGTTTTTAAAATATATATTTTATATTTTTATTAATAATAAATTTTAATCAATAAAAAACAATTTTTATAGGTTAGAAGTAGTAATTTTGAGAGAAAATATACTACGTAAGGTCTACAATCGTAACACACGGCTGCATCCACAATTATGGCTTTAAATTATAGTTACAGTTGCATTTTTTTTATTGCAGTTGTAGCCATAACAAATGTTATTGCAGTTATTGTAAATATTACGGTCGTAATTTTTTTAATAACATATGCTATTACGAATACAACAGTTACGGTATTGTAATCTTAAACGATACCAAAACCGTTATATAATAATTGCTATTATAATCGTAGACCATTATTTAAATCTTTGTTATGACTGCATCCGCAATTTAATAGTAGGATCTTAGGCTAAAATTTAAAACATCATTTCCGGTTGGTTCAGTTCTTTAAAAAATCATTTCATCACATTAACATATTCTCAATTGATCGGACTGGTCGAATTATTTATTAGTTAAATTAATCTATTCAAATTTAAATATTTTACGTTAAAATAGTTTAAAATTTATATTTTACATTAAATTCAAATCATTTCAAGTTCAAAAATCATTATACTACGTGCATGGTATCATTATATACTACGTGCATGGTATCATTAATAAGCACATACCAGCAAGAAATGACAGAAACAGCTTCGGCAACAGTGACAGCATCGAGTGGTTCACGAGGGACCCTGAGAGTACCAGGAGGCCTTCCAAATTTGATGTCGGGATGATCGGCAATGGGTCGACCTTGGAACTCGGCGACCGGTATCCATTCCGACAGCATCGTAGAGTTTCCGAATCGTTTCGGCAATAAATTCACATCCAAATCAGGGTCAAAATCACTAGTCGTCAATGGCTGCGTTTCGTTCTCTTTGGCGACCGTCATTTTATTAGGATTCGGAGGATCGAATGCATACAAAGCAAATCGCCTGAACATACAACCAGTTCCGACGTAAACCGGACCTTGCACGCCATCGAGTGCGCGCATGTTACCATCGAAAAACACGGTGTTGTGATTAGCATAACGATCCGAAGGATCGATCCCTTCGAATCGTTGAGGGAACTGAATGTAGCAGATGTTTTCGCCACCTTGATCCATCATAAAGCACATCCCTTCTCGAACTGCTCTGCAATTGTTTATATAGTGATCACAATCGAGATTGAGGATAAACGGACCGTTCGACAAGATGGCCGATGCTCGCACCAAGCAATTCATGGCGCCGGCTTTCTTGTTATGATCATATCCCGGTCGCTTCTCTCGTGAAGCATAAACAAACATGGGAAGGCGTATGTCGACATCGGTGAAATCAACGAGCTGATCTTCACTATTTCCGGTGTGTGGTTCGTAGCTCGGTGGCTTCAACATCACTTGTAGGACCCCGGCATGGTCTCCCTTTGAATGTTCCTTGGCTGAATTGGCCCAAGTTCCATGCCAATGTGTGCCATCAGCCATCCATGTTGCCTTTTGGACCTTAGGATTCTCCATTGAGTCACCTCCACTTTCCCTAAGGTGTTTGAGCAAATTCAATTCTTCCCTTGCATTAAATGCCTCGGATCGCGTCGGGGAGTCCGTTGATCCTCACTTTGAACTCCTCGTACTCCCTCTTTACCTTTCTTCGGTCCTTCACAAAGTCGGGCCGAGTCTTGCCTTTAGTCGGATCACCTTTTAAGTTGAAGAATCCCAGCACCACCAATCGGACGGCAATCAATGACCTACACAAACAAAATCAATTAATTTGTTCGAACAACGAATTCAGAATCGAGTCGAGTCGGCTCGTATTATACCTGTAAGGGATAATGATGCTAGGTTTGATGGGAAATACACGACTTAAGGGCTTCCAAGGCTTATCATTGGTCTCCAAGTCCCCTTGGAGTCTCTCATCACCACCATCACCATAATTATCATATTCATAATTATCATTTGTCTCGAAAGAGCACTGATTCTGATCAAAGTCTCCTCCTTGATTCCTTTTTGTCATAGACATGTTGTTAGCGTCTCTTTTTTTCTTTCGAAGCCGACAACTTCAACATCCCGATCGAATATTTCACCTAGTCATCGTAGTCCCTTATTCGTTTTCTGGGAATCAAGTTGGACAATACTACTTTCAATAAGATTGATGTAGTTAATAAATAATTATGTATAAATTGGGAGATCGGCTAATTGTATAAGAGATTTACTTATAAACATTCGTTTTTACATATTTTTTCTAAACATTGTAGCAGTTTACTGCTTCTTTTATAAGTAATAAAACACGGATAATCCCAAAAACGATGATATCTTCACCCTGACATCAAATGTTTTCCGAGCCATTGAAAAACTTGTTCCATTTTTAATGACGTGTCCACCAAATGTTGGGACCAAACTGGAATTCCTTTTTCGTGGGAGACCAAGTCCGAGGTTTGATATTATGTTTCACGAGTTTTGTGGAGATTTTTTGCCTTTTGTTTTAAAAGATTTGGGTCATTTTTATGGTCCATATGAAACTGTGGTTCCTGCATTAACCCCTCCAGGTTGGTTTTTGTGTTTGTATTTAGTGTTGTTTGCTGGTGTAATTTTGAGGATAAATTGTGTGTTTTAGTGTAATTTTAAATGTTTATATGCGTCCAGTCCCTGTACTTTGATAAAGTTTGATATTTAATCCCAATGCTTAAAAAAGTTAAAATAAATAAATATCATACCTTTTCAATTTAGGAGTTGCATTTTAATTATTGACATTCAGGGATGGATCCAGAAAATTTAATTTGGGTGTCATAATATAAATTTTTTAAGTAAGCGAGAACAAACAATAAGTCTCAATTTTCTTTTAAAGGGTGTCATATTCATTTAAAGTTGTATTATTTTTATTTTTAACATTTTTATATTAAATTTACCTAGAAAAAATTTATCCAAAATTTTAGAGTGCTATGTGACACCATGTCCAATTGTTCATAAGGTGGCTGCACCCATGTTTTTTTAATCATAAATGGTATGATTTTATTGGGGTAAAAATAATACAATTTAACATTTTCATACGACTCATTAAAAATATCTTTAATTCTAGTTGAAAGAAAAGAATACAATTATAAAAAAAAAATCAAGACAAAACACCACAACAAAACAACAATAAAGAAAAGTTTATTTTGTTAGTTTGACAAACAGGCAGCCTAAGTCATTAAATTAGCACATGTGAATGAGTAATTATGTAGCCCACCGTCTACATGATAGAGATTAATTATTTTGTTAGTGCAATCAGTGCTTCTTAAGGAAGTGTTTAATCAGTGATCACTCTTCACAAATGATAAAA
The DNA here is from genome assembly GCA_019671005.1 of Hibiscus mutabilis. NCBI lineage: Eukaryota > Viridiplantae > Streptophyta > Magnoliopsida > Malvales > Malvaceae > Hibiscus > Hibiscus mutabilis. Next base: position 3,726,319 of record CM033751.1, on the reverse strand, counting down.
ATTTTGTAATTTTGGTATGGTAAATTAGATATTCAGTTCATAATACTTAACGAGTGGTTCCAGTAAAAAATAAGATGTCACTCACACATATGTATTAAAAAATATTCGGTTCATAATAAAAAAATCTTATGGATTATTTTCTTCAAGCTAAAGATGGTGATTAAAGAGTAAAGATCACATATTGATTCTTTCATGTGTCCGCAATACTAGAGAGATTGATTCTATGATAGTTTTGGACAAACGTAATATAGTGATCAAACAAAGCACTTAAAAATAAAAAAATTATTGTCTGGTACCGGCTCACCACATCATCTGTTGTTTCAACCACTAAAAATCAGTCAATTAATTCTTTTTTTCATGTCATTTTTTTAAAGATGAATCTTTATTTTTTATGTAAATAAAGAGTGGGTGGTTATATAAAAATTAATTATGAATGGATTAGTGACATAAAAAGATTAGTTAGCTATTTTTTAGTGGATGGTGACCATGTATGACGCAGTGAGTCGGGTCCGTATAATAATTTCTCAAAAATAAAAAGCCTTAAAATGAATTAATTAAGTGCTTGCAAGAGAAAAACAAAAGATCAAATCTAAATGAGTAAAAAAGTTCGAAAAATATTATCCTACTTCTTGAGTTTGAATTACGTTAAATTTATTTTTTTATTTAAAATTAACTTGTCTTACAAGAAAAAGATTCCACAGCAATCATCAACTAAACCCTAATCTCCGAAGCCAACAACGAAAAAGATTTTTTTGAGGAAAATTCTACGGCCAGAGCTTTATATGAGGCTCCGTTAAATAAATAGGGTGTTTAGGGATGAATTTTTGGAATATAGGGTATGTTAAGGGATATTTGAGAATCTATAGCATTTTCTACAGTGCCGGTTAAGAACGCCTTTTTAATATTTTTTTAGACCAAAAATACCTCCTGCAAGAAGCGTTTATATTTTTTTTAAATATTTTTAATTCAAAAACTATTTTAAAAAAACATCTCCTGCAAGAGGCGTTCTCCGTGTCACTATAAAAAATATCACATATTCTTAAAATTTTCTTAACATACCCTATTTTTCTATTTTTTTAAACAATAATATTTACCAAAATTTCCCCTTATACGAAGCATTACCGAATGTCGTGTTCTTCACGCTGTTTTTCTCGGTGGTTTATTTTCTCCTTTCACGGCGGCGTGAATATACCGTAAATTCACGCCTCTCCATCTCGTCACCTCCTCGGAGATCGTCGCGCTTTTCGCTTTGGTCACCTCCACGGAAGGGTGCTTGGTAGCTAGCACTAACAGAAAATGTAAGGCTATTCATTTGTCTGGAGGAGCTTAAAGTTCTATTGAAAGATGGGATGACTAGAGCTCCTGTTGTAAGGCTTGGTACGGCGAAAAGGGAAGCTGACTTGAAGCTGTATTTGGAAGATCCTTTAAATTTCAAGACCTTGGCTGTTGTTTTCAACAGGTTTGTTTCGGTACTTTTTGAGTTCTGAGTTTATTAAACTAATATGGTGCTGGTTTGCTGAAAGCTTTGGTTGTTTTGGTGGTTGCAGATCAAGTAGATTTGTTAGGCTTCAAGGTATAAAATGTGCAATTGCTGGGAAGAATCTTTATTTGAGATTTATTGCAGTATCGGCGATGCAATGGGGATGAACATGGTTTCCAAAGGAGTCCAAAACGTTTTGAATTTCCTTCAAACTAATTTCGCTGACATGGATGTCATCGGCGTATCTGGTGAGTTTCGTTTCCATGAAGTTATACAATTGTCTTCCTTTCCATCATTTGTGCTTAGACCATTGAATTATATGAATACATGAAACTTCTGTTCGGATAAAAAGCCTGCTGCGGTGAATTGGATTGAAGGTCGAGGCAAATCTGTTGTCTGTGAGGCCATCATTAAGGGTGATGTGGTGAGGAAAGTTTTGAAGACTAGTGTCTAATCCCTTGTGGAGCTTAACATGCTTAAGAACCATACGGATCTGCTATGTGTCATGGCCATACCTTCCTTCACTCGACAAGTAGGTCGTGCGGCACTAGGAAGAAATATTTCTCGGCCAAGTCAGCCATTGTTCTCTGTGTATCTTTGTTCACTCGGTAAGTAAACCGTGTGACACTTGAAAGGGACGCTTCCTGACCGAGTCAATCTTGCTCTCTATAGATCTGCTCAAGATAAAACAAGCAACGCGTCAGGTCTTAAGCCACAACATAATCTCTCAAGCCACGAGTCGATACCGTAGGGCATAGCGGATGCCCATAGTCGACCCCCACCTTCCCCGAAGGAAAAAATAGTTTTATTAAATAAAAGAAATATTCGGGTTACAAAATAAGACTCACCCACACCATCGACTTGGGAGGTAGGGGCCGCCTCGATGGTGTGTAGGATACGTACCTATACCAGTGGATCAGTCCAAGCTCTTCCGACTGTCCACCCCCTACATATATGCGAAAACAACTTTATGGAAATAACCCGAGTAGACACTGAAATGCTTGAAACGAGGACATTCTTCCCTAACTATGGAAATACAAACTTTTTTCCCTAAACATAACAATGATTGAAACGAGGACAACTTATTACCTACTCAACCATGAGGCCTTATACATAGCTAGCCACAGTATATCTACTCGGTTGTGGTCCTATACAGGGGATGACCACAACACTATGGCCGGGCATTGGGCTGATTCAATGTACACGCTAGTAACATCATCAAGATCCGGCTCAAAACATCGAGAGCTCTTATTGCATCACGATGATGGAAGCTGGGAATGATAGCGAGGACCTTCACATCTCTGTCAGAATGCCTTCCATTGAGGTAATCGATCATGTCCCTGTCAGATAATCAAATTATCTAGCAAAGCAAAACCGGGTATTGATGTATGTTCTGATTTACCTTTTCAGGTTGGCACTGTTGGTGGTGGAACTCAGCTTGCATCTCAATCGGCATGTTTGAATCTTCTCGGAGTAAAGGGTGAGAACCGAGAGTCACCTGGTGCAAACTCTAGAGTCCTTGCAACCATCGTAGCCGGTGCAGTCCTTGCCGGAGAACTGTCGCTCATGTCCACACTGGCAGCCGGGCAACTAGTTAAGAGCCATATGAAGTACAATAGGTCAAGTAAGGGTGCTTCCAACACTGCTTCTTAGAGAACATATATATGTTGAATGGTTTGTTAATTAGCCGGAAAAGATTAGTGTATAAGTTGCAAATCCCATAGTTTAATTGCATTGAAAGGTGATGAAATAGATACAATCTCTTTGTATTTTGTAAAATCATAGAATTGTTGATTAAATATTTGATTTTTTTATTCTCTTCACGGATTCTATTGTTTCTTTATTTCCAAGTAGATTCTACGTGTTGTAATATTCTTTTCTGCTATATTTATTGCATCATAACCGGGGTAGTTCAGGTGGGATTGAACTTGGGTCCTCTAAGGGAAATCCCCACGTGTTAACTACCGCACCATCTAATGTTGGATTGCAACATTTTTTATATATGTTACGGTATGGTAAAGTTAGATAAAAAGGTGTTGAAATTATATATTTTTTAGTTTAGTGTCTAAATTTTGTTCGGGTTAAATTGGTGTCAAACGTTTTATTTTTTTACGTAAAATTAAATTTTTCTATCAACGACTGTTAAAAAAAATTGTCATTCAATCAGAACATGGTTCGTGGCCTTTTTTTTTAGTTTTTGAATTTCTTCAAAAATCTAAACTTCTTCAAAGATCTTAATGTTTTAATTTATTTCAATCAACCCCTCAATTCACATCTCCCTCACGGTCCGGCATCCTCACATGTCGGTAGTTCACCGTTCACCGCCCAAGCGTTATGTACCTTACCGCTCGACACCCCTCACTCTTTAGTTGTCGGTCGAAATTCAATCGACTTTTTTTTTTATTTTTGGGTGTTTGTCAACGGTTCATTCGTCGATTTTCGACGACGAAATGATGAGGTTTTCAAGCGTAGGGCCCATCGAAAACAATGGTGGCCAGTAGTGGTTGAATCGGAGGCCGGATGAGGATTTAAGGATTTATGATTATGGTTTGTTTTTTTAAAGAAATGAAAAAAAATTGGATTTTTTAATAAAATTAAAGAAATTAACAGAAAGACCACGTGTTATATTCTGGTTGGATAACGGAAAATTTTTAACAATCGTAATAAAAAACATGATTTAAATAACGAAATGAAACGCTAGGCATCAATTTGTCTTGAAACAAAGTTTAAACATCAAACTGAATAAAAAGTATAATTTGGACACCTTCAAACGTCTTTATCTAACTTTATCATAACATATATAAAAATTGTTGCAGCCTAACTCTAAAGGCATTGTATGGTGCAGACCGTGCAGTAGTTAAGACGTGTGGATTTTCCTTGGAGGACCCAAGTTCAATCCCACCTTCACCTATTAGTTTTTGAAGTTAGTGACCATCTTAGTAGTTTACCACTAGTTAAGAACTAGTTTTTGTTTTCGTTGAACCTTCATTTTTAGAAAATTGTGTGGTCGTTCTTATTACATATATCCAGAACTATTCCGGATTATGATACAATAAATATAGCAGAAAAGAAGATTACAACATGTAGAATCTACTTGGAAATAAAGAAACAGTATATAAAATCCATGAAGAGAATCGAAAAAAATCAAAATTTTAATCAACAATTCTGTGATTTTACAAAATACAAAGAGATTATATCTAATCTCGTTACCTTCCAATGCAATTAAACTATGGGATTTGCAACTTATACATTAATCTTTTCCGGCTAATTGACAAACCCTTCATCAGATATATATTGTCTAAGAAGCAGTGTTGGAAGCATCCTTACTTGACCTATTGTACTTCATATGGCTCTTAACTAGTTGCCCGGCTGCCAACGCGGACATGAGCGACAGTTCTCCGGCAAGGACTGCACCGGCTATGATGGTTGCAAGGAGTCTTGAGTTCGCACCAGGTGACTCTCGGTTCGCACCTTTTACTCCGAGAAGATTCAAACATGTCGATTGAGATGCAAGCTGAGTTCCACCACCAACAGTGCCAACCTGAAAAGGTAAATCAGAACATACATCAATACCCGGTTTCGCTTTGCTAGATAATTTGATTATCAGACAGGGACATGATCAATTACCTCGATAGAAGGCATTGTGACAGAGATGTGAAGGTCCTCGCCATCATTCACAGCTTCCATCATCGTGATGCAATGAGAGCTCTCAACGTTTTGAGCTGGATCTTGACCGGTAGCAATGTAGATTGCAGTCACGATGTTACTAGCGTGTGCATTGAATCCGTCCAATGCTCCGGCCATAGCAGATCTGGTAAGGTTCTTAAGCATGTTAAGCTCTACAAGGGATTCGACACTAGTCTTCAAGACTTTCCTTACCACATCACCCTTAATGATGGCCTCACAGACAACAGATTTGCCTCATCCTTCAATCCAATTCACCGCAGCAGGCTTTTTGTCCGAACAAAAGTTTCCTGTATTCATATAATTCAATGGTCTAAGCACAAATGATGGAAAGGAAGACAACTGTATAACTTCATGGAAACGAAACTCGCCAGATATGCCGATGACATCCATGTCAGGGAAATCAGTTTGAAGGAAATCCAAAACGTTTTGGACTCTTTGGAAACCATGTTCATCCCCATCGCATGGCCGGTACTGCAAATAAATCTCAAATAAAGATTCTTCCCAGCAGTTGCACATTTTATACCTTGAAGTCTAGCAAATCTAATTGATCTGCGACCACCAAAACAACCAAAGCTTTCAACAAACCAGCACCATATTAGTTTAATCAACTCAGAACTCAAAAAGTATCAAAACAAACCTGTTGAAAACAACAGCCAAGGTTTCGAAATTTAAAGGATCTTCCAAATACAGCTTCAAATCAGCTGCCCTTTTCGCCGTACCCAACCTTACAACAGGAGCTCTAGTCATCCCATCTTTCAATAGAACACTTGAAGCTCCGCCAGACAAATGAATAGCCTTACATCCCCTGTTAGTGCTAGCTACCAAGCACCCTTCCGTGGTTGCCATCGGAACCGAGTACTCTCTTCCATTAAGCAACAACGGCCAGGCAATTCCCACGGGAATCTGCACGTACCCAGTCGGCATCTCACAACACTGTCCTAAAATCGACTCGTAATCCAATCCATCCAAAGGCAATCCTGACAACGACTTCCCCGTTAATCTCTCCAGTGCATCACGCCTTATCGCAGCCGCTCTCTTGCAATCACCTAATTTTGATTCCAAAGAATATGAAAGGGTAGTTCCAGCCACAACGGCTTGAACTATTTCTTCGTCTTCTTCGTTTGTAACTCTAACAGGCTTTTCATCGAACACTTTCTGGCAAGATACAACCGGTTCTGCTGGAACCAAGCAATCAAGAGCTTGCCCGCAAGGGACTTTACGGGCATCTTCTTTTTGAAGAAAAACTTCATTTTTCTCTTCATCGCCCTCGGAATTCCAAACGTCGGCCGAGGGCCGTAGAATCAAAGACTTGACGAAATCAATCCCGAAGAACCCCAAAGATAAACGAGGCGATCAAAGCGAGAAGCGCGACGATCTCCGAGGAGGTGACGAGATGGAGAGGCGTGGATGTACGGATCTTTTCACGCCACCGTGAAAGGAGGAAATAAACCACCGAGAAAAACAGCGTGAAAAACACCGCATTCGGTAATGCTTCATATGAGGCTTTGGCGGAATCTTCCTCTAAAAATATCTTTTCGTTGTTGGCTCCGGAGATTGCACGGGTTTAGTCGATGATTGCCGGCGAGCATCCATTATGGGTGGTGGTGGTGGTGACGGAGGCGTTGGTTGCGGAAGCTGGGCGGATGGCGGAGAAATGAAAGATGGAATGAAACGAGAGAGGCGGGGACGATTCCGTTTGGTTTTGAAAACGGTTTTTTCGGGTGAATTTTTTGGATGAAGAACCGGGAGTAGAGGGAGTGAGTATTTATAGGGTTGTTGGTAGGATACGTGTCGGAAAGTAAGGGGAAGTATAGTGAGAGCGCGTGGAAGTGACTTGACACTTTGTTACTCGGTACTTAATAAGAGAAGAGTCAAAATAGACACTACACTCTCCGTACCATCTATGTTCAGTGTTAATTTTTTATGATTAAAATTTTATAATTTTAATTTATTATTTACTTTAAATTTATTATTAATAAAAATGTTAAAAATGTAAAAAAATACGTTTTAGAAACCTTCAATTAAGTAGTTTAAAAATATATATTTTATAAAATTTAATTAAAATATTTAAAATAATTATGGTCAAAATTAAAAAAATTGACTTTTAAAAAGTCAATACTTGACATATTTAGTGAGACATAAAAATTAAGAAGTAGTTCAATTATAAAAAAATGGTACTAATTTAATTATAATTAGTTATTACAATTTACAAATGTATGATTATATTTATAATTGATATATCTTTGACGTAAATTAGAATAAACTTATATGAAATTATAAAAATTTTAATTTATGTACTATTTAAAAATTAGAATTTTAGTTTTTATATTTTGATTTTTACGTAATTGAGTTTATTAACTATTTTTATTTAAAAATTTTGATCTTTTTTATATACTTAATTAACTCGATGATTTAAGAGACTATGCGTAATTTATTAATATGTGACTCTTAATTTAAAAATAAATAAATTTTTATTGCGTGTAAGACATGTTAACTTTGAATAAAAATAAGTTTAACATAACTCAAACTCATGAAATACAACATTTGTTTATCTCGTGTGCTTTTCCGCTTGTCTAGAATTAACCTTTTGTTTTTCTCTTGTAAGCATTTAATTTCCTCATTTTTTAGGACTCCTTGGTTTTAGGGTTCTTATACGATTACTCATATTATATCTGTCCAGAACCACTAGAACATGTTTTAACCCTAATCACTCTCTCATGTATTACATACACACTCTCATATTATATTTGTCCGTTTTGCCAAATTCGAACATGGTAAGCTATTTTTAGACATTTTATCCCATAAAGTAGTCTGATAGTGTGAAATGGCTTATGTAGTCGTATTTGTATTTTTCGAGGTTTTAGTAGACTCGAATATTGGAATTGAAGAGATGTTTGGAGGAGCTTGGATGAGAATTTATCGCTTTGGCTTAAGGTTAGTACACCTCGAACTCCTATTGCTTCATGAGCATCATAAATGTGATTGTTTTGCGCGTTAGTATATACAAAATAGGTAGATGATGAATATACATGTTTGGAGACCGATAGTATAAGACTTGATATCTATGAGATGTATGATGCTGTTGCGAATATGATGAGCCTCATGGAGGCTTTAGAGACCGTTTAAGGTCATTTGAGATGATCGTATGATTATTTGATGATTGATTGGTTGATAAATTGTGATGCTTTGTATGCTTGTTCAAATAGTTTGATGTGATTCGATGGAAGTTATGCTCAAGGGATAAATATTCAATTAAATGATTATGAAGCCGATAATTAATAATAATTGAATGAATACATTAGTAAACAAACCATAACGACATTCATAAGCTTTAGGGATCGAATAAAGTGTTGTAAAACCGTAATTCAAGGAAATGATGCGAACCCGTGTATAGGATATTAGTACGAGCTTCGCGATTGGGGATTGTATCGGTAAGGTTTGACTCGTACCGGTACTTGTAAAAATTGAGGATTTCTAGTAAGCTATATCAATATCGGTATACGTGTGAGTACCAGTACCAAGGGTACCGTATCGATACTCGTGTTTGAGTATCGATACCCACTGAACGTAATAATATGTAATGCTAATAAAAAGATAGTAATTGATGTAGAATATTAATAAGGTAATATGGATTAATAGAGATAATTAATAAGGATGATTAATGTACACTTCATAATAATTAATAACTTGGTAAAGGTTTGGTGACTTGATGGTAATACCAACCGTAGGGATCCTTGGTGGATCGTGTAATGCTGTGTGTTGTGTGGTAGACGTGTCCTTGTTATTTAATAATATGGACACCTAGATAGTTGCAACATCTTTAATTGATGGGATCGGATACCCAGTGAGAGAAAGAGTGTGTTCCAAAACCATGGTTGAAGATTCCTGAATGTATGATCCTGATGCTTAATAAAAACAGGCCTCATTTGAAGATGCTTGATGAGAGATTCTAAGCATGAGTGTATGATTCCGACGTTTAGTAGTACCGGGCCTCACCCCAAAGAGTGTATGATCTCGATGCTTAGTGGAACCGAGCCTCACTCAGAGTGTATGATCCCGATGCTTAGTGGGACCGTGCCTCACTCCTATATTGTGGTATAATGTTTATATGCTATAAGAAGCTTATGCCTTCTTGCTATGCTATATGGTTAGGTGGCTAGCGGTAGCGCCACATTTATATGATGCTATATTGCCATGTTATGAGTTTGGTTGGGCCTTGTGTGCCATGTATGTTGTTTTGCTATGATGAGAGCATGAGTTTGAGCGACCAGTGGTAGTGCCACATGTTTCTTTATCTCTCTTTATTGCTCGTACTAGCTTGCATGCTTATGTTTATGATTAGCATGAAGTATAGTAGAGTAGATGTGTACCATTGAGCTTTGTAAGCTCAGCGCTCGGAATAGTTGTTTTCGTGCTTAGGTTGATCTTGGGATCGTGGGATTGAGGAGCACTATGGGTACGGGATTCTAGCATGTGGTGATCTCCAGAGTACAGTACTTGTGTTTAGTGGGCTATGTAAGACCTTACATTATGGAGTTTGTAATCTTTATTTTTGAAATTGTATTAATCAAATCAAATGTTCAAACGTTTTAAATTTAAATTGGAGCTCTATTGTACCGTTTTGATTATTTAACCATGTTTTCAACTGCTGGCTTTAAATGTTTTTGAGAATTTTTATGATTTTGGGTTGGGCTTGAGACCTAGATGTGACATCCGGGTCGAGTGTGTTACAATGAAAGAATTGATATGTGATCTTTCAATCTTTAATCGCCATCTTTAGCTTGAAGGAAATAATCCATAAGATTTTTCTATTATGAATCGAATATCAAAATTACCAATATCGAAATTGTAAAACTTCTGTCATATGTGAAGAGTGACCATTGCATCATCACCAGTGGCGAAACTTGGTAATAGAGTTTGAGGGGGCCAAGTTGATTTTTTTTAAATTAAAGGTTTAAATTGATTTTTTCAAAAATTTAAATGATTTAATTTGTATTTTTTCAAAAATTTGAAGTCTAACTAGAATTTTTGAAATTTCGAGAGGCTTAATAAGAAATTTTAAAAATCATGGGGAGGGATTTAATTAAAAATGTTTAAAAATTTTAAAGTTCAGTGTGAATTTTCAAAAATTTGTGGGGTCCAAATAACAAATTTTAAAAATTTAAAGAACTAAATTCTAAATTTTCAGAGTTTGAGAGGAGGCCGTGGCCCCACAAATTTCCAGCACGTTCCGCCCCTGATAAGCACTGATTGCACTAACAAAATTATTAATCAATCAATTAATCCTATGATATAATTAATCACCATCATGTAGATGGTAAGTTTAAAGTTTCTCAAAACAATAGACTACATAATTACTCATCCACATGTGCTAATTTATTGCCTTCTTTTTGAGGGTTGCTAATTTAATGACTTAAGCTGCCTGTTTGTCAAACTTTTTATTCAAAATATATATGCATATATATTATAAGGAAAAAAATTTAATACACATGCCGGTGTAAATTTTAGTTTACACGTGCCTTTTAGTTTTAAGGGTTATGGTTTTAGTTTTGGGTTTAGGGGTTTATGTTGTAGGGTTTAAAATTTGATATTAATGTTTAGAATTTAGGGTTTAGAGTGTGAGGTTTAATTTTTTTGGGTTAGGGTTGGGAATTTAGATTTGGGTTTTTATAGGTAAAATACACAGGCTTGTGTAAAATTAATTTTACACATCCTGTGTATCAAAGTTTTACCCATATTATAATGTTGCTTCCCTATATATTATATGTATGGTCAGGCCAACCAAAGAAGAAAATTATCATATCATTTTTTTCTCCCATAATAAATAGTCAAATTTGACTGTAAATTAATATTATCACTTTTTAATCATTTATTTACAATATTCTTATAATGAACATGCTACATTGGAAATGATAAATAAAATTATAATTTGTGTATCTAATAAAAAGTAGAACTCACTTATGTAATGTAAAATTTAAAAATTTTACATGTTATTTGGATCGTTGGATTAGCTAATTATAATGGTTGAGATTAAAACTTTTAAACTAAAAAACAACCGCTTATTCTTTTTTCATGTAAAAATCTTCTCATTACCTTAAGTTTAAAACTTTTCGGTTTCAGCCGGAAATTCGGTGCCGAAAACCGTGCATTGGCTCGTTGGCAACCACCAACTGCGGGATGATGATGGATTTTTCAAGTCTATAGGAGTGTGTTCAACTCTTGAAGCCGAGTTATGGGGAGTGTTTGAAGGTTTGGTGCATGCTTGAATTAGTATGGTAAAATTTGTTCGAAATACTCAACGGAATAGCCGAGTTTTTCTTAGTCCACCAGCTTCGACTAAAATATTACATTATGAATCATCTAACAAATATAACATTTGGGTGTGGTGGTTAAATAATTGGGGTCAACTTTTCATAGCATTTTTTATTTTTTTTCAATTTCTTAATCAATCAATTAATGACACATGTCACCATAATACGATGACACTTGTCACTTACGAAAGTTAACCTTAAATGACTAAAATGAAAGTTTTTTATAATTAGGTAACTAAATGAAAATGGAACCCAATTTTGGTAACATGTTTGTAGGAATTTCATATTTGGTGACTAAAATAAAAGTTTTTTATAATTGGGTGGTTAAAATAAAAATATAAGCTAATTTTGGTGACATGTTTGACAAAAAATATTATAGTTGATGCTCGACTGTGTAGTTTACCCAAACTAATTTTTTTTGGTTATTTGTATTTATATTGTGTTTAGAATTTATATAATATTTGTTTTTTATTATGGATGTTATATATTTATGTAAGAGATGCGAATTTACGATCATATATTTATTTTTTATTTATTTTATATGGTATTTTTTAACTGTTCCTACTTGGTGAATGAAGGAGAATAACAAATTTGCTTCTAATGGTTATTGATAGGGGAGGATAAAATTCTTATCGACTCGAAAAAATCAAATTACTTGACTCGACTCGAGAAAATTTAAAATAAAGTTTGAATTATAAAATGGAAACATGAATAACTTGAAACTTTTAGTAATTAGTTGATCCGTTTTCAAGTTCGAGTCGAGTCCTTCAATTATTTTCGATATATCATGTATTTCACATGTGAAAACATGAATATATATATATATATATATGTATATTGTATATAGATATAGATATAGATATAGAAAGCCGTTAAATTAGAATCAATATGTGTTATAACATTATAAATAATTACAATTAAATTTGTACAGAAACTCAAAAACTTGACTCAACTCGACTCGAATTTCAAAAACTTGAATCGAAAAAATTTCAAATAAAGTTTGAATCGTAAATAGGACTCATAAACTCAACAAACTTGAAATTTTGACTCGATTCGATCGAACGTCCAGCCCTAGGTATTGAACCCACAACTTAGGAGAGAGTGAATGGAATCAACTGAGAGCTTTTAATCACATGGTCTAAAGATTGTTGACATATAGTATCTTATTTTATTTTGTATTTTAATTAAGTTTATTATTTTCATCAAAAAATCAAGTTGACTATTTGGCATACAAGTTGTGTAAAAAAATACATAATCTCACCATTTAAACTATAAAATCTATATCTCTGATCATGAAGCCGAAACTCTAAATCTTAGACCTTAATCCTTAAATTTAAACTCTAAACATTAAATTCTAAACCTGGATAAATTTGTGTAAATTAAAATTTACGCAATCTGTATACTAAATAAAAGACGTGAACTTACTATTGTATATTCATTTTGCATTTATATTATTTTATGGGTAAAACTTTGATACGCAGGCAGTGTAAAATTAATTTTACACAAACCTGTGTATTTACACTATAAAAACTCAAATCCTAAATTCTTAATCCTAACCCTAAAAACTAAACCCTAAACTTTAAACCCTATGCACTAAATTCTAAACACTAACCTTAAATTTTAAACCATACAACTTAAATCCCTAAACCTTAAACCCTAAACTAAAATCATAACCCCTAAAACTAAAAGACACTTGTAAACTAAAGTTTACACCGCCTGTGTATTAAAGTTTTTCCCTTATTTTATTTATACAATCTTATTTTATTTTATTTTAATTATTTTATCTCCTAGGAAATTAAACCTAAGTTCAAATAGGGTTAGTATGACCGTCAAATATTGAATCAAAGACCGTAAGCCACAACTTGACTGTGAACTACTCAATTATTCAATTTGAATTAATTAATAAATTTTAAATTATTATTTTGACTGTTAATTTGTAAACTTCTTCCAATGACGAGAAAAATAATAATTTTGTATTTAATCACCAAATAATCATTTTAATTATATTATTTGAAGACGAGTAAAAAAACATAAGAGCAAAAAAATCTCTAAATATTTGCTTGTTTTTCGATTGTAGTCGTAATGTTAAAATTTCATACCAATAAAAATGTTGTCAATTATTGACCATCCAAAACTCACTTATTTGAAGAAAAAAATGAAATTTTAGAATTTAAATTGTAAAAAAAATTAAGACAATTAGAAAAGGTAAAGTACATAAATGGTCACTAAACTATCCCTAAGAATTTAAAATGGTCAATAAACTTTCAAAAGTTACATAATAGCCATTAAACTTTAATTTTTATTATAAAATAGTCATTGTGCCATTAACCGTCATTAACTGGGAGACGTTGCAGTTACAAAATTTTTATTATGACATATTTAATTCTCAATATTTTAGAGTTTATAGTTTAGAGGTTTATGATTTAAGGTTTAGGGATTTAGGATTTAAATGTTACATTATTCAAATTTATGTAACTGCCACATCACTCACTTAAGGACAGTTAACGGTTCAATAACCATTTTGTATCAAAAACTAAATTTTAAAGCTCATTATGTAACTTTTGAAAGTTTAATAACCATTTTGTATTTCTGAAGATAGTTTAGTGATTATTTGTGTACTTTACCCTTAAAAATGTGACAAACATTTCCATATGCATAATTTTTAGGGTAAAGTACATCAATAGTCACCGAACTTTTAGGACACTTTCATTTTGGTCACCAAACTTTTAAAATTTTCATTGGTGGTCACTAAACTTTTATTTCGTTTTCATTTTGGTCCTTTCCATTACCTTCCGTTAGAAAATGCTAACATGGCCCATAGTTTTCCTTTTTTTTAAAGGGTAAACTATATAAATGGTCACCGAACTTTTAAAACGCTTTCATTTTGGTCACTGAAATTTTAAAACTTTCATTGGAGTCACCAAACACAAAGGCATCTATCAAATCAACACCGAACATGATGGCGAACAAGGATGAAAGGATGTCCTCTCCCGATTTTAGGTATAATAGTATTTTAGGTCCTCATTAGTTTAAATACTAATCAAATAAGATTTTTGTCCCTCCCGATTTTTATATTTTAAGGTTTAATAGACTCTTCCCCTCCTAATGTTTGATCCTAACTCCGTCTCTAATGCAAAGTAAATTAATGTTTGAACTTAAATATAGAGTGCATCAATTCTGCTTGCATATTCTAAGAAATTTGTGGAACAACTTTTGAATACAACTTTCAGAAGTAAACTAAAATGATATACTTATGGTCAATAATTAACCTCAATGTTTTTTTATCTCCCTTGTAGCTTGAAGATGAGGTTGCATACAATGTGATTAATGGATCAAAATTACAAAATAATGAGTTTGCATTACAGACAATATTTAAGAACATGATATATAGAAGTATTTTATGTTGGTAAATGCATCAATGTACACAACTTTAAATATAGTTCATCGATAATCATAAGGTAAAATCTTCTTCTTACTTTTTTTATACATTGAAAGAGTTTTTTCATAAACCAACAGGGTTGCTTTAAAGTAAAACAAAAGTTGGGTGACTCTAATGAAAGTTTTAAAATTTCGATGACCAAAATGAAAGTGTTTTAAAAGTTCAGTGACCATTTATATAGTTTACCCTTTAAGAAAAAGAAAACTAACTAGTCACGTCAATATTAGGAGGAACCAAAATAAAAAACAAAATAAAAGTTGAATGATCCCAATAAAAATTTTAAAAGTTCGGTGACCAAAATAAATGTACTTTACCCTAATTTTTAATTAAATTGACCTAGCCGAACTACAATTTGATAATAAAAATAATTTTTTATTTAAAATTAATTGTAAAAATTTATACACATAAATTCATAAAGAAATTCATAACATGCTACAAAATAGAGAGCAAAGGGCAACTTCCAATTCCAACAATTTATATAATCACAATGTACATTTAACATATACGCTCTTCTTATGAGAAATCAAATTAAAAAATGACAAAGAAGCAAAACTCAGAATATGGTACAAAATATCATGTGTGTATGAGTTATTGCATTATCATCGGACCTATATATGACTCGAATAAGTTACATAGAACACGTTGAACCTCGCCGGAGCTATGTTCGCACCAGATCAGAGCCACCAACAGGTGAAAGAAATTCGGAATGTACCTTCTAAACGAATCCTTCTCCAACCCACTCAATACCGTAAGTGCCGAAACAAGTAAAGATGTTCTTGCTGCCAATTCTTCCCTTTTGGTATATCTGCAATATTTTTTCGCACACAGCCACGAGTTGTGATTCTAGGTTCGTCTCCTCGGCGAATGATGGATTGTTTTTCATTAAATCTTGGACAAAATCGAGGCATTTTTAGTAAGCCTCGTTCTCGAAGTGAACCAAAGGGGGATCGGAGAGCTCTAAGATCGAACATGCTTTCTGTATTTTCATTCGCATGGTAGTTTCGGAGTTAGTTGCTGAGCATGCGATGCAATGGAAGACACTGTCTCGACAATGATGTTGATGTTGGCAGCTGACAAGAGTTGTAGATTTGTTTTGTACATGTCGATTATAACCTGAAAAGAAAAATGAAATGCCAAAACAAATGGTGATTAACCATGTCGAATGATTTCGTGGCATCGTAACGAAGCATTTGTAATGGGAAAACCTGCATAACGAGCAGCTGCATGGTGATATGACTCTTCATTCTTGAAACCACATAAGCCATGGTGTGCATATTAGCATCCTCAAGATCATCACTGGTGAATCCGTGATCGGAACTTGTGTCGGTACTAGTACGGGACTGAGAATTGTCAGGCACCTCGATGTCATCCATGGTTCTCAAAAGCTTCATAAACCCTGGCAACATTGATATAGCAACTTCTTTTATAGATATAAAGATTTCTCGCCAATCGTCATCCGAGAGTTTGCTTCCTAACTCTCCTGTCAAACGGGAGATAGCCGCAACCCCAGTGCTTGCAGGACCATGTATTGAACTTCTCAAGTATCCTGTCAGTACTGATAACACATTTGATAGTTGGGGCCTCAATACACTGTAAAAATTAAGACATAGATCTACTAGACACTGTGCTGCCACGGTGGAAGTTTCCGCGTCCCATGTACTTCCATTGTGATGAGAAGATCTCAAAGTTGGTGAATCCTGCTCATCGCTTTTGGGCAAATCTCTCTTTCCACATACTCCATTAAATATGGGGAGAACAACAGAACTAAAAACACCAATCCAGAAAGCTTGTGAGAAAAGGCGACCGTGATCCTTCAGGATGTTGAAAAACACTTCCACCGAACTCTTTCGTATATCTAATCTTGAGTCAGATGTTAGTTTTGATAAGCCTGAAACAGCACATCAAATTTCTTTAGATTCGAAATAGGAAAGGCACTTCATTTTTGAACATTGAAAATTAAAGGTGGTAGCAATCGTGATCCCATTCAACATGGACAATAAGCGTCTAAATCTAAACTGGTGTAGAGAACATTTATATCAGTATCCACAATACATACAACCCCTCGGTTCGGAATACATTGCCAATAGAGACCCACAACAGTGAGGTGGAAAGCAAGGGAAATCATAAAAGAGAGAGAAAGAGAGATCCTGTGCAGTAATTTAAACACTTAAAATGGATATCTCCGACAAGGGAAAACGAGCAGTGCAACGAGTGTACAGGTGACATGGACATGTTGGCATCCGTCAACCAAACTTTTTATATGCACCATATAATCAGCTTACTTTGATTGCTAAGGACTCAAACACACAATAGCCAATTATTCGTCCGTGTTGCATAACAGTGTCAGCAGAGCTATAGGATTTGCAAGCAACTAGCAGGTTACCTGTTAGCAAAGGAAGCCAATATGATCCGTGGCCATCAATATAAGCGGAACTTTGTACACCTGAATCATCCCTATTTATAACTGAAACAGATGAACCATTGCCCGAGCTCTTATCAGTGCAAACGAGACCACCCTCAGCAAGCTTGAGGGCACAAAACCGGAGAAATGCAATAGCATTGAGACTAGCGTCATTGTTAAACCTGCTGTTTGTGAATTTGATGAGACACCTTACGCAATCAGTAAAAGTGGTTGCATCTGTCTCAGTTATATGAGGAAAGTATTCTCGCACTATTTTTTCCATTGTCTCAAAAGCCAACAAGACAATATTCTTCCGGTCATCAGCAGCAGCAGTTGTGAACACCTGAGAGGGGGTAAAAAAAAACAGAATTTGTGAAAAAAAGGGTTATCAGAGCTTGCGTGACAACTTAAAAATTACAATACCTTATCATACCATAAAAACACTTTTCCATCCAGATTTCACATTAGTGACACAGCTGAGGACCATCTGAGAAATGCATCGAACTATTAATTCCCTGATTTCTGCAGAGTTGCTTTTCTGCATGATAATCACAAATGGTCTCAAAAATTCATTCTGGAAATTATAGTTTGCCAGCTCCTCACGTTCTAAGAATTTCATAGCAAGCTGCTGCAATGAATCCATCACAAAAATTGATACAGATAAGTTCTCTGACAATCCAACCGAAACAAAAAAATTAGAGAGAACATTCCACATACGAGACCAAACTAATCTGATGCGGTTCATATTGTAATGCCTGCAATATAACATTCCCGAATAAGTACTTTCCATGGCAACACAAAGGGGAGGGAGATAGTGTGAGATGGACGTGCTGGAGAGAGCAACGACAAATTGATCTATGAGGCTAAAAACTTGAGGATCTGTTGGAGATTGCAGTACAGGAAACTTTTTAAAAGAAAAGGATAAGAATCTTACGCAATTTCAACTAGTTTTATGGGGCTAAAAACACGAGGGTCTGTTGGAGACTGCAACTCTGACATAGAAACTTTGCAAAGGGCTTTCACAAATGCTACTATCGCTTCACTGTTTAACCTTTGGCTATGCGTAAAAACATGCTTCAACTCAAAATTCCCTATCTGGTCCAATAAATTCAAGTTTGCAATGAAGTGGATAATCTGCTCTGAAGTTACCAGTCCTGAACTATTGAATCCAACAGTGGTGCTATCATATGAACCCCCTCGGACAACTGCCATTACAGCTGGATTCTGGAGAGTTCGTTTTTTCATCAGAGATTGAAGACCAGCAGATTTTTCCATCTTTTCATCTGCTTCAGTGTTAGACACAATAAAAAATGATGCATCAGTCACTGCACCTTCTCCCAACAGTTGCAAATGCTCAATTCTGGACAGACATGTTAATATATGCTCCCAGGCTTCCTGAAGATGGTTACCATCTTCAATGGCTATAGATATTACTGCCTGTATAAAAGTAAACGTTTCAGCGAATGAGATATAAGGACACATCACAGAAAGAAACCTATACCATAGCCAAGAAAATTCCAAGAAAAAGGAATCAAAAAGGCATAAAAAGTGAGGGGATGCACGTGAAAGCATTCAGATGCAGCAATTCTAATTCTTCTGTGACATAGCATATGAGAAAGCCAGGGGGTACATTTCGTTCTTATTATTTGCAAACAAATATTATTTACCTTTACTACATCAACATTCTTTTGTTTCATATCTGCAGCACAATGGAGAAAAGTGAACTTCGCCACAGATGTGACAAAAGCATCTCTGGGTCTGCATGCCCTTACTGCAGTTACATGCACAGCATATCGAAAGCCCAGTATACATTGAGTGGTAGTAAGTCTATCATCACTCTGGTCAAGTGTGACACTAAATGCAGCCAGCATGGGTGCCCAGCAGACCACCATAAACCTCAAGATTGCTACATCTGAAACAGCATGATAAACGGACCTGCAGCAACAGTAAAGGGCAAAAAGAGAAGACTATTATTAACAAACATTATGCAGTTGGTCTGCTGGGAAATTTTGAGATGAGAAAAGAAAAAATTTAACACAAAAGCAGGATGGAGAGATTATGAGTAAGAAATAAGAAAAACGGTCCTCTTTATTTAATGATGCATGTTTTCAACTTTATTGGACTTTTAGTTTTATGCCCTACATCAACTATATATCAAATGACTTCATTGGCCAACAAACATATCACAACCTATGGCATGTACTCATATAAAAAACATGCGAAAAATTCATCTAAAGCTCACAAATAAATGGTATGAAGCAAGCATAAACAATTAAGAGTATATAATTGAGATTATGATTCAAGACATAACATAACTGACATTGACCTACAAATGGAACACTTCTATTCCCTGCCCACAAGTCATCTTGGAAATAGCAAACATTGTAGATGTATTCAAATAAAACTTACTCTGTTTTTCCCGACTTTGCCTTAAACTGCTCTTGGATATGTCTTATAAGAATCCCATTTGCACCCAATGGCTTTTCTTCTGTTTGCTTCCAACTGATCAGATTGAGTATACCATCCAAACCTAACAACTTATTCAGGCTGTTTGCCTGCTTGCTTTGAGGAACAGAAGAATCGGCATTCATCTTAATTTCATTTTTCACAATCTGATCATAAAGAGCACCAAGATACTCCTCAGGTAAATCCTTGCCATCATCTATTCCTCGATTGTTTCGGATGAAATCAGACTTGGTCATCTGTATTCAGAAGCAACATACGACATAAAATAGAATAGAATCAAATATACTGTAAATTTTGCAAAATTAAGAACATAATTTGCATAACTAAGAGGGAAATTCCATATCATTGTCACTTTGTCAGCAGAATTTAAGCACCAGACTGGCATACGAGACCCACAATAGATCATAAAGGTTCTTCAAAAGACATATGCATAAGCAAGTATGTGAAGAAAAAGTCCACAATTCAGTGATACTGAAGAAACAAAAACGGATTTGACAAACAAACCTTATCTTTGACCATGTTATTATGGGCGTCAATGTTGAGCATTATGACAGAATATGCCAGTACATAAGCAGTATCTGCGCTAGTAAATGAGTTTGGATTGCATTTACAATAGCGCTCAGCAAACTTTTCCATGATGCGATCAATTTTCTGTGCCTCTCCTGGTAACCTGAACCCGCTAAGGAAGAACCTTATAGCTTCACCAAAATCCATAGATTTGAAATTGAAGGAGTCTACATAAGCATGCATGACTCTCAAAGCAAATTCCTCCCTTTCACCCAAATAATCAACAATCATGGTTTCATTCAGTCCAGTAGTGTTTTTCTTAAGAAAAGCAGCCACTTCCTCTGGAGAGCTACCAACTTTTTGGGTTCTTATAAGAAACTCGATGCCTTTGGATGGCTTCTTGTTAAAAAATTGGACACCTATCTGCAAGTAACCCAGTAAAGCTGTCACTAAAAAACCATGCTTGCGAAGAAAAGGAGATTAACTAAATATACAATAAGCCATGAAAGAATGGAAGCCAATAGTAATATGGAAAACAATCATGATATATCATGGTAGCCCTCCGTCAAATTTTGTTTACTAAATAAGAGCTCCATGAAGATACATTCATGCAGGGACAGAACTAGGATCAAACACTGGGAGTGGCCAAGTTGCTTAACTTCAAAGTTAATAGGGACCTAACAAGTACTTAAACCCAATTATTTTGAGGGGGGGGGCTTAATTTGAAAAATATTTGAACAGTCAGGGACCTGAATGCCATTAGGCAAAAAAATGTGGGGGGGGGGGGGGGGCTTCGAAGCCCTTCTTAGTTCCGTCACTGCATTCATGCTCCATCCTTGCTTAAAGCAACGACTAACCTGTAGTTCAATCTTGTAAGCCCGGCGTTGCTCAAGTGTAGCAGCATCTGACAATTCAGAATTTATTTCAGGATGTAACTCACAATCAGGGACAGCCCCATCTTCGCCAGCCGTGGCTATATGGCTCTCTGCTGACGTGTCACTCTCAAAGCCCTTAGGCAAGTCAGAATCACCTATTTTCAGCTGTTGGTCCATCCAACCTCCCATTGAATTAATGATGGCAACTAAGCACTTTACTGATTCATGCCGGAAGGTAATATCCTGGACTGGAGACAGATGTGGTTGAACCCAGTGGTGGCCCTTGAGCAGTTTTCAGAAGGCCACTGACAATCCTGCAAATATCTGAACGAATGAGAATGAGAACCTAAAAAGAAAAAGAAAAAACATAGCAAGCGCTGAGAATATCATCAGATGACTGGTCCTTGAGCTAATTTCTATGTTGATCAACTATCCTTTATTCAAAATTTCAGAAAAGATATCAAATTCATAAACAATTTCACCATATGATTTGATAAAAAAAATGTTTTGATACATTTAATTTAGGTACAATATTAAGAAATAACAAAGCATGAGAAATTAAAAGAAAATTAGAAAAGAAACTAAAGCATGCTCTGAGAACACGAGCCAAAATCTGCTGCTCAAATTAATTCTATATTGGATTTTCACATAAGACTTGCTGGACACTTCTACAAAAAACTCATGATAACATGAGACCAGCACTGATGTCAAACATTTGCATGGACAATTATTAGAAAAAGAATACCTTTGAAATATGTTAGGTGAATCCACATCGCAGTCATAGTTCACAAATATATCAATGATAATCTGTGAATCCCCAGCAGTCTTTTCCAACATATTAAGGACGGTCATTTTCTGTACAAAACTTGGCTGGAGAACATTCTCAAGAACTCGGAGGATTAACATAGGAAAGAAAATTCCAATTTCAGCTTTCAGTCCTGATCTATATTTCGTTAACAAGCTCATAAAAATAGAACATTGGAGCTCGAAGATAGATATCACCGACAATGCACTGTTTTTTAATAATGATAAACAGAGAAACTGCTTAACTGCATTAAGAAACCTGCATGATGTACCACGCAATATAAGAACAATGAATAAATTTAACAGAATATCACAAGAAAACGAGTTATTTGTCATATATACTAAATAACATTCAAAACTTGCAAGGAAAGAAAAGAATCATATTAAAAACACTAAAATAATGGTTTTGGAGCATTTTTCATCTTACTGTTTGTAACAACTAGCTAAGCAAATTATTCATGCAAAATTCACTACCCAGCATACAATATTTTGACAAGAAACGGATATTTGTGAGTTACGGTGCCGAGAACTCAGGGTGATTAATTGAACCAGCTATGTGTCTGACACAGGTTCTCTTTCAGTTTTTTTTCTTAATTTTGCTCATATTTGGGGGAACTTATCTTGATTTGGTTAGCAAACAGCCAAAATCTAAATGTTCATTACCATTTTAAAGTTCTTAAAACAACAACAATATTATTAGTAGACTGACTACTATCTGAAAAATCTTAACTATAAAAGGTAAAGCCTGAAGTAATATGCCAACATGCAAACAACCATGTTTAACTAATTATATATTTATATTAACAGTGATAAACAACTTACCTCTCATTTGAGAGCCAAATTGAACTCCCATTATCCATAATAACCTTGAGGAGTTCCAAAGATAATATCTTCCCTCTCAAAAGGATCTGAACATCAGGATTCTCCAAGGATGAAAATTTCATTGATAACTTGCACAAATTCTTGAAAACAATAAATCCATCCTCCCTAATTTTACTACTAACCCCACCAGGACCCAATTCCACCCCATTATTCGCCTCTTCTTCCCCAATTTCCTCCGCCTCCCCCTTAGACTCACCATTTTGCAACACCGCAACCGGTTGCGAAAACTTCAAATCCGGAACCCCTTCACTAGCACTCATAACCTCATTAATGAAATTCTGACAAAAATAGATTGAACTCCCTTCATTTAAGTTCTTATCAGTAAAATCTAAAAGTTCACTAACTGATACTGTTCTGATAGTAACATCCATGGAATCTTCTTCCGCACGGGTGAACACAGTGAGCATAATTTGAGCTAAAACAGACTTAGCACAGATCTGATTAGTTCCGTTTAAACCACCTAAATACACGTTGAAACAAGTTCTAACTACCTGAAGCAAACAATCGCCACGGATCAAAACGCAAGGGCATCGAACCGCGGCGAGCAAAGCGAGCTCAACCGATCCCTCGCCAATGCCGCCGGCTTTACAAACACTTTCCACAATTTTGTAGAGGATCAAATCGCGATCCTTGCCGTCGATCTCGCCACGAACGACGCCGGCGGAGAATAATTTGGAGACGCATTCGAGGGCGGGATCAGCGACTTTGGCGTAATTGGAGTCGAGGGCGAGGAGGATGGGGTTGAGGACGAAGTTGGCGTCGGAAGAGGAAAGGCCGAGCAGAGGAGAAGCCGGATCCGATGAGGCGGCGTCGGAGAGGGTTTCGAGCTTGTCGAGAGCAGATTTGCAGGAGGAAACGAGGTTGGAGTGTTTACGCCAAGCGGCGTTTTTGATGATCTTGTCGAGTGACGGGCCAAGCACGCGGCCGCACCGCGACGGGCCGCCGAGTGTTTGGGAAGCAGACATTGAAGAGTTTATTTCCTAAGGTTTTCCAGATCTGTGAAAATGTTTGATTGACTTTCAGAGTTGGCTGGAAATCAATGCGAAGTCATGAGAGTTTGAAATTTGCTCGAGGAAGAATCAAATGAAATCTAGATCTGTAGTTCTCTCTAAGAATTTAAACTTTATTTTTGGGGCTTGTCTTAGTGCCACGTGGATATTTGGAAGAGAAGCATAAAATCCAAGTATCGGCAAAATTACCTGATATATGTTTTATATTAATTATTTATTGAAATATTTCTCTCAAAAAAATTATTTATCCAAATACGTCCATTTCAGACAGAGAACAAAAACATAATCGAAGTATATTCTAAAAATTCAGGCGGACATAGACCCGCCCAATCTAACACATAAATCCGCCATTGAATCCGATCATCCTAGTTGTAGATTATGATCCGCCATTGAAAAAACAATTACTCTCCACTACACATTAGTTCCTAAATTTGGCAACTCTTTCATATTTTAAGGGTAAAATATATCGATGGTCACCGAATTTTAGGACGCTTTTATTTTTATTATCGAATTTTTAAAATTTTCATTAGGGTCACCTAACTTTTATTTCACTTTCATTTGGCCTCTCTCGTTATCTTTCGTTAAAAATACTGACGTAACACGTTAGTTTTCTTTTTCTTTAATAAAATAATTCACTCTCAGCTGATTAAATCATTCTCTTTCCTTTTCTTTTTCTTCACCAAATTTTATTTTAGAGATCATCCACCATTGATGCTTTGACCAACGCAACCTGTACATTCCTTTCAGCTTCAAGTAAAGCTACTTTTTTTATTAAGTTAGAAGATCACGGTTTCCAGATGGTAATAATTGATAAAGGATGAGAATGTTTATATTTCAGATTTTCAATGCATATTGTTATTTTACTGAAAAAAAAAGTAGATCCTGCAATTTTTGTGAGTAAACCTTTTGTGTCTGATTTTAAAATTGCATGATCTATTTTTCTTCAGTAAAATAACAATATGCATTGAAAATCTAAAATATAAACAGTCTCATCCTTTATCAGTTATTACCATCTGTAAATCGTGATCGTCTAACTAAATCAAAAGATGCAGCTTTACTTGAAGCTGAAATGACTGTATAGGTTGCACTGGTCAAAGCGTCCATGGTGGATGATCTCTAAAATAGAATTTGGAGAAGAATAAGAAGAAGAAAGAGACGGGTTTAATCAACTGAAAAGTGAGACCCAAAGTATATTATTTTATTGAAAAAAGGAAAATTAACGTGTCACGTAAGCATTTTCTAATAGAAGGTAACGGAAGGAACCAAAATGAAAGTAAAATAAAAGTTGAGTGATCCTAATAAAAGTTTTAAAAGTTCGATGACCAAAACAAAAGCATCATAAAAGTTTAGTGACCATTGGTGTACTTTACCCTTATAGTTATTTTGATGATAGAGTATTATGATATTATAATTACATGTTATAATATCAAGGTGTCACATTATTGAAATAATAAAAAAAATTAAACAAAGAAGTTTCAAGTACTAAATTAAAAAGGGTAAAATTTTGATACGCAGGCTGTGTAAAATTAATTTTCACAAGTCTGTATATTTATATTATAAAACTCAAATCTTAAACTTCTAACTCTAACCCTAAAAAACTAAACCCTAAACCTTAATATAACGACCCAATTTTCGTGTTAACAAATCTGGTCTTGAACCCGGGTTATGGGCCTGGATTTTGGAAGTCCAAGTTAAGGATAATTGAGTTTAGGCCTTTAATTTATTTAAAATGTTAGGATAGTGTTTTTTAAATTTAAAAGATGGAAGAAAAAGGAAAAAGAAAAATAGAATAATAATTGTGGAGAGAGAGTGTTAGAATGAGGGGAGGGTTTTCAGGAAAGAAAGTAAGAGAAAGAAGATTTCAAGCCTCATTTCGTCATCGTCCGAATTGTCGTGGCTCTCATCATTGTCGCCATCGAGTAGATCTTGTCGAGACACATCCGCTGATAGTCGCCCCATCGTCGTCTCTGCCACCACTCATCGGGGGTAAGATGAATAAAGATTCGAAGAAGCTCAAACGTCGCAAATTACCGTCCACCGCCGCAAAACGAGGGCACTGTTGAATTCACCTACCAGAGAAGAGTAGATTTGAAGCTCGCAGCTGTCGTTCAGCAATTGAAGGCCGCCACCTGCACCCAGGCTTATATTGTTGGGCAAAATCATATTGGACCAAACCGGATTAGACCGCGTCGTTCTTTCCGAATGCACTGCCTGACCGGTGTTGACCCGCTATTGACTTTTTTGGGGGGACTCTACCGAGGGGTTTCTCGATGTTCTGAGTCTGTTAGCACAATCTGTTTTGCCAAATTCGAATCTGTTAAGCTTTTTTACACGTTTTATCCCTTAAAGTAGTACGATGATATGAAATGGCTTATGTAGTCGTACTTGTTTTATTCGATGAATTTGTGGACTTGAATATTGAATTTAAAGAGACGTTTTGGAGGAGCTTAGTCGAGGATTTATCGATTGGCTTAAGGTTAGTACACCTCGAACTCCGAAATACTTCATGAGCATTATAAGTGTAATTGCCTTGCTTGTTAGTGGTTGCAAAATAGGTTGATGATAGATAAGCATGTGTTGAAACCGGTATTATGATACTTGTATATATAAGATGCCTGAGGGGTTTGGGATTATTTCGAGACTCGTATGAGCTTTAGAGGCCGTGTGGGGTCGTTTGAATATTTGTATAATTATCTAGTTGGTTGTTTGATTGATAATTGTGATGTTTTGTATGCTTTTTCGAGTAGATTGACGTGATTGATGGGTATTATGCTTAAGGGACAAATACTTGATTAAGATGATTATGAAGTCGGTAATTAATATTAATTGATTGAACTTAGTAAAAAAACCCTAATTTCTTCCATAAGCTTTAGGGATCGATTATGGTTTAGTAAATATCGTAATTCGAGAAAAATGTGTGAACCTGTGAATAGGGTATCGATATGAGTTATATCGGTACGGGTCGACCCGTATCGTTACTTGTGGAAATCTAGGATTTCCAGTAAGTAATATCAGTATCGTACGCGTGAGAGTACCGGTACCAGAGGTATCATATCGATACTCGCGTTAGAGTATCGGTACCTACTGAACAGAATAATCTATTATATTAATAAAAATATGAAAATTGGCATGAACTATTAATGAGATAATATGGATTAATGGAGATAATTAATGAGGATAATTAATATACACTTCCATAATGTATTAACAAGTTGGTAAACTTAATTGGTTGACTTGATAGTAATAGCGACAATAGGGATCCTTGGTGGATTGTGTGATGTTGTATGCTGTGTGGAAGACGTGTCCTTACTATGTGTTGATATGGACACCTAGATAGTTGAGTCATCTTTGATTGATGAGATCCGGATACCCAATGAGAGAATGAGAACGTTGCAACACCATGGTTGAAGATTTTCGAATGTAAGATCCTAATGTTGTATGGATAAGAGCCTCATCCCTATGAATGTAGGATCCTGATACTGTGTAGATGCGTGCCTCACTTAGATTGTACGATCCCGATACTGTGTGGACGTGGGAGTTACTCCAGGTTTGTGGTATGACTTGTATGCTTACGCTCGGATGATATAGTGAGATCTTGAGTATGTTTGGGCCTATGGGCTATGTATGATGTTTTGCTATGTTGAGAGCATGTGTTTAAGTGACTAGTGGTAGCGTCATGTGTTTATTTATCTCTTCTTATTGCTCGTACTAGCTTGTATGCTTATGTTTATGATTAGCATGAAGTATAGTAGAGTAGATGTGTACCATAGCATGTGGAGGTTTTCGGAGTACGATACTTGTGTTTAGTGGGCTATGTATTCATATGACCTTACGTGATCGAGCCTGTAATTCTTACTTTTGAAATTATATTTATCAAGTCGAATCTTTAAATGTTTTGATTTTAAAGTGAAGCTCTTTTGTAAATATTTAAATTATTTATCTATGTTTTCAACTATTGGATCTAAATGTTTTAGAAAATAACTTTTTTGGGCTAAACCCAGTTTGAGAAATTTTATGGTTTTGGTTTGGGGCTTGAGGCCTAATGTAACACCCTTCTCCCGGTCTGGTAGGGAACCAGGTCAGAAAATGTTATCGGAAGACAGATTCGGAAACCGAAAACTTAATCAGAGTTCAAAACTATTCGAAATATCTTATTAATCTTTTTTATTACAAACTGGGCTGTCGCATTAGCGGTTTACTTGAGTTTGGGGTCTAATTTAAACTTTTTTAAATTTGAGGACTAAAACGTAATTTTTACAAATTAGCGATCCTAATTCAATTTTTTTACTACCAACTTGTAATTAAACTTACCAATTAATAATTTGTGAAGTTTCATTACTAACGGATACCATCTACCAAACTAATTAAGCCGGATATTAATTAGTGACCAATTTGTAAATTGCCTAAAGCTTCTTTTTATCTTTTTAACCGAATTAACTGACACCGTATCGATACCCTATGAAATCGTATTGATACGATAAGCCTAATTTTAGTTCCAGATTCAAAAGATGTCAAGCCCGTACTGATTCAGGTAGTCTCATATCGATACACGTTGACTGTGTTGACCCAGTATCAAAACACCCTAAGACCGTATCAATACCATTTTTCCAACCAGATTCCAGTGACCAATTTTCGTATCGATATGCCTATGCCCGTATCGATATGCTCTGTTTACTTTAGCCAAATTTCGCCTAACTTTATCGATACGCCATCACCCATATCGATACGTACTGACATATAATGACAGATTTTTACTAGTTTTTATTCGATTTACCTATCCAAACGTTATTCAAATTTTATCAAACTTTACCAACAACCTTAGGAACAGTAATTCTAATCACATGTAAAATTTTAAAGCATTTCAAAATCCATTTACTAAGATTTTACCAAGTAGGACTTTTAGGTTCATTTTAACCTTTCTAACCATTTCCAAACATACCATTATGCGCATACATCACCTAGGTACTAATTAGCTTATACAAACATATCAAAACAGGTCATTTGGACACGTTTAGACCTTATGCCACCTTACTAGGAGTTCGAAAATAAAAATAAACATACATTTAGCTTGCGAAAGTGACTTGCAACCGGGAGATTACATGATCGTAGCTCGGATTATCTCAAGGTCCTGAAATGCATGAGACACGCATATGTTAGGCTTATATAGCCTAGTGAGATGGTCATCAAAACATAAACAATAATGTTTAACATATGATACATGCTATGAACATGATTGACATAATAATATGCTTAATCATCTTACTTACATACCGTTAATCACAAGATTAATTATCACAATTTTTCATAATTCTATCATGGATGGTAAACATATTAAACCCATTGGACAACGTAACAAATGGATACGCGGATTCCCCTTTACACCAACATATATAACGGATAATAGGTCGTAGCATTGAGCCGTAGCTCCAGATAAGTCCCTTACACAGTCTCTCCTTATCTCCCCCACGTATAGGCCGTAGCCCTGGACCGTAGTCCAATCCCTTACTTGTTCGAGCTCAAATAACCCTATGGCATGCCAATTGTATCCAAAACTTACCAATGTCCAAGGTTACACATATTTCATCATAATTCTTACCTTTTTGCCTGTAGGCCATATTATATTGGAAAATGGAATTGAGCCTTAGCTCTATATATCATGTCTTAGCATATTCATAACATATCATATCAAACTTTCACATATATGACATATTCAAATAACATTTTTGAACTTACTATGCTTACCATTAGCTTCCACACAAGCTTCCTCTATTTGAGCCTTTAGCAAATTGCACACAAACATCATAATCACAAATTAAATGCAACGAAATGGCACCTAGCCTATCCCTTGACACGACTACACTCACCTTGATCACAAAAACTTTCGGATTACAACTCCTTGTTGCCTAGCTTTCGTTGGAGATGGCGAGGGGTTATTCTCCACCACCTTGATCATCAAATTGACAAAACTAACTCTTTAATCCATGGGTTTCTATTTAAACATTAAAACCCTAACATTGCAATTAAACCTCAACGAAAGATGGAATCATTAAACTGATATAGGGGTTTTACTCACCAAATCGTGAGCTTCCAAACGGTATATCAAACTTGAATGAATGTCAAAGCTTGCACCGAGATACTTGCTTAGCTTGAGCTTGAATATGGAAATGGAGGTGCTTACTTTAGTAAAGAACAAATTGTGGATTTTTGATTTACCGGGAGGTTTACAATTGAAAAGAATAAAAGCTTCTATTGATTTTTATCTATTATTTGGGGAAATCATTGTTCACATCCCAAGGATCCAATAGAATGATTTCCTCCAAGCAAGGGTAAGCTTATTTAATTAATTCCATCACTTCACATCCCCTTTGACATCCCAAGACAAATGATGGTTGCCTACAATCCATTTTCTGAAGCAATTCACGTGGAGAGGCAAGCTAAGAGGTGAGTAAGCACCTTGCTTACTTCCCTTTTAATTTTAACTTCGAACAGATTCAAAATAGAGAACTTGTATTGGTACACGTATATCCTTATTGATACAAAGTGAAACTACTTGTATCGGTGCATTTATAGCTGTATCGTTACGATTAGGCTAAAACAGGCAAGTTAGTTATTGGTAGTTGGATTATATCGATACTTGCATGATCGCATCGATACGCTTAGCTCAAAATTTACATTTTTGGCTTGAATTTCGTGTTAGAAAGTTCATCCGATCAACTAGGGCCAAAATGTAACTTCATTAAACAAGAAGGGTACAAAGGTCAATTATTACAACATTTAACACATCAGATTCAAAATTTTTGGCCACCAGAACCTACTTTCGACTAGGCCAGTTTTTGAGATGTGACAACTATCCCCTTTAAGAAAATTCGTCCTCGAATTTTTACTTTAGATAAAGAGGTGTGAGTATTGCTTTTGCATAGTTTCTTCAGGTTCCCACGTTGCTTCTTCAACGGAATGACTTCTCCATAGAGCCTTCACTAAGGGTACAGATTTGTTACGAAGTCTCTTGACTTTTTGTGCAAGGATCTGTACAGGTTCTTCCTCATATGTCAGATTGGATTAAATCTCTACGAATTCGGACTCAATCACGTGGGAATGATCTGATCGGTACTTACGTAGCATAGACACATGAAAAACATTATGGATCTGACTTAACTTCTTGGGAAGAGCTAATCGGTAAGCAACAGGTCCAAATCTTTCGATCACTTCGAATAGGCCAATAAAACGAGGAATTAGCTTCCCATTTTTGCCGAAACGAAGGATCTTCTTCCACGGAGATACTTTGAGGAAGGCCTTCTCACCAACCTCGTACTGAATGTCTCTTCTTTTCAAATTAGCATATGACTTATATCGGTTGAAGGCAACTTTGAGTAGATCACGGATAATGGTTGTCCTTTCTTCAATTTTTCAAAGTAAGTCAGGCCAAATATCTTGCCTTCGCCGAGTTTGATCCAACAAAAAGGAGTTCTACATCTCCTTCTGTACAAAGCTTCATAGGGAGCTATTTGGATTGAGGTTTGGTAACTATTGTTGTATACGAACTCGACTAAGGGTAGAGATTTCTCTTACGTATTCTCGAAGTCGATAATGCAGGCTCGGAGCATATCTTCTAAAATCTATAAGGAAGAATCGAGGTTGACATGAAATATTTGTATATATAAGAGTCAAAGGAGGGTATGAGGTTGCCTAAATAACCTTTTCTGATTGGCCATCGATTTGAGGATGGAAGGCAGTGCTAAGGTGCACTTGAGTTCTCAAAGCTTCATGTAGGGTCTTCCAAAACCGAGAAGCAAAGCGACAGTCACGATCGGAGATGATGGAAACGGGGATTCCATGTAAACGAACGATTTCATGGATATACAACTTCGCGAGCTTAGAAAAACTAAAATCCATTCTCATCGGAAGAAAATTAGTAGATTTGGTGAATCAGTCTATAATGACCCAAATAACATCGTTCTTCTTCGATGTCATTGGTAACCCACTTACGAAATCCATCGTAATCCGTTCCTATTTCTATTATGGAAGTTCAATGGGTTGCAGAAGACCAATAGGTACTTTGTGTTTGGCTTTGACTCGTTGATAAGTCAAACACTTAGCCACGAAGTCAACGATCTCTCCTTTCATACCAGACCACCAATACAGTTCTTTCAAGTCTTTATACATTTTATCAGCTCTTGGATGTACAGAGAAATGACTAGATTGAGCTTCACTCAGGATTTGTTCTCGAAAGTCATCATCGTCGGGTACACAGATGCGGTTGCAGAAATATAACAACCCTTCGAAGTTCATAGCGAAGCCAGGATCTGATTTATCCTTGACCTTGACAATGAGAGATTGCAACTCTTCATCGGATTCCTCGAGTGTCTTATTTCTAGATACAATGGTTGATTGAACTATTAATTCAGCTAGCAATTTGCCATGTTTCTTGAGCCAAAAGTGAGTATTTAAACATATCGAAGAGGGGGTAGGTTTCCGACTAAGAGCATCAGCTACGACATTGGCTTTACCGGGATGGTAATCAATAACCAAGTCGTAGTCTTTTAAAAGCTCTATCCACCTACGCTGACGGAGATTCAATTCTTTCTGAGTTAGGAGGTACTTAAGGCTCTTGTGATCAGTGTACAAATAACACTTCTTACTGTACAGATAGTGTCGCCAAATCTTCAAAGCAAACACAACTGCAGCTAACTCCAAATCATGGGTCGAATAATTTAACTCGTGAGGTTTGAGTTGTCGTGAAGCATAAGCTATGACTTTGACTTCTTACATTAGCACACAGCCTAGTCCCAGGTAGGATACATCACTATACATAGTGAAGTCTTTACCCGAATCGGGTTTTACCAAAATAGAAGTATGAGCGAGGACTTGTTTAAGCTGATCAAAACTCATTTGTTGTTCCACAGTCCAAACAAATGGAGTTTCTTTACAGGAAAAACTTTGTCAATGGTGCAGCAATCAGCGAGAACCCCTTAACGAATCTACGGTAATAGCTCGCAAGGCCCAGAAAACTACGAACTTCCCCAACATTCTTCAGAGGAATCCAATCAAGGATTGCTTGAATTTTCTTTGGGTCAACTTGAATTCCCGCAGAATAAATCACATGGCCAAAAAAGGATACTTCGAATAGCCAAAATTCATATTTACTGAATTTGACGTATAATTGCTTTTCTCGAAGAGTCTGAAGCACAATTCAGAGATGTTCTTTATGAGAAGCCGAATATCTAGAATAGATTAAAATGCCATCTATGAAGACAACCACGAATTTGTCAAGATAAGGCCAGAACATGCGGTTCATCAAATCCATAAAGGTTGCGGGGGTATTTGTGAGCCCAAAAGGCATCACTAAAAATTCATAATGGTCATATCTGGTTCGAAAGACAGTCTTTGGGACATCAGACTCCTTCACTATCATTTGATAGTATCCGAAGCGAAAATCAATTTTGAAGAAGACAGAGGCATCTTTCAATTGATCAAAGAGATCATCGATTCTTGGTAATGGATATTTGTTCTTGATTTTCACCTTATTTAACTGACGATAGTCGATGCATAAGCACATCTATCCATCTTTCTTTTTTACGAACAAAATCGGTGCTCCTCAGGGTGAAGAACTCAGTCGAATGAACCTCTTATCCAAAAGGTCTTGGATTTGGGCCTTTAAATCTCCTAACTCTACTAGAGCCATTCTATACAGAGTGATAGAGACTAGAGTAGTCCCTAATTTCACTTTGATCCTACATTCTACTTCGCAGGTGGGAAGGAGTCCCAGAAGTTTATCGGGAAACACATCGGGGAACTCCTTCACTGTAGGCATATCTTCCAGTCTTGGACCTTCCTTGATCTCCATGGCACACATAAGAGACGCCTTAGGCTCAAGCTCAGATTTCATTAGGGTTATGTTTCCCTTACCGAGTCCACGGAGATACAACTTCTTCTTGGAACAATCTACCCAAGCTTGGTGTTCGGCTAACCAATCTAGGCCTAGGATAAGATCAAATTCTCGAAAGGGCGAAGCCATCAACTTGGGCGAAAATGGGATCCCTAGGATCCTCAAAGGACAAGCTTTTCAAACCCATCAAATAATTACACTATCTCCTAGTGGATTAGAGACAACCATCTCGGATACAACAAATTCAAATTCTAAAGCATATTTGGTAATCAATGGTTCACTAATGAAAGAGTGCGTAGATCTCGGATCTATTAAAGCATAAACATGATCAGAACATAACTCCACCATACCTGCAATCATGTTAGGGTCGTCCTCCTACTCTCGACCTTATACATGATACATTTGGGCCGAAGTCTGAGGATCACTCCCACCGGAGGGGCATTGGTATTGCGAGGTCTCCCTACTGATCGAGATTGCACTTGTTTTGCTTATTTCCCCTTACTAGGGTTGTTCTGAGAAACTACAGAGGTAGGAGTGTGGGGGTTCTAAGGGCACTGTCTAATAAAGTGGCCAGACTCACCATAGAGGTAGCAGGATCCCGTTATCTACGACACTGCCCTGGGTGCCTCTTCTGGCAGAAATTACACAGAGGAATCTGAGAACCCTTCGCGGAGCCACCGTACTATCTACTAAGGTTGTACGAGCAATAGATGCTTTTGCAGACTGGAATTCTGGAACATAGCCGGATTGAGGCATCTGTTGATAAGTGGCAGACTTCTGATCCCACTGTCTACCCTTCTTTTGTGGCATAAGAGGCTTAGAGTCATCTCGAAATATCTTATCGGGTCGGCCTTGATTCCCTTTTCCTTCTTTCAGAGGACCTCTGAGAGGCTTCAGTAGAGATGGCTCGATGGACGAGTGTTTGAAAGTCCCCTATCTCCAAAGCAACGAAAAGATGACGTAATTTATCATAGAGGCCGTCAATAAACATTCGGCATTTTTTCTTCTCAGCTCGAATGATCTCGCTACCATATCTCGCGTACTTGTAGAAATCGTAGATGTATTGCTCCACAGGTCTTTCCCCTTGTTTTAGGTAGAGGAATTTCTTACGCCTCTCAGTGAGGTAGTAGTCGCTGACATACTTCTTGCAGAACTCCTGAAGGAAGAAGTCCCACATAACTCGGTGTTTAGGCACGGTGAGCGTCACAGTGTCCCACCAACTTTGTGCTTCTTCAGAGATCAAAGCCAAGGCACATTCTAGCTTGTGCTCCTCGGGGCACTTCATCTGCTTATTCAACATTTTGAGCGTATTCTCCAGCTAGTATTCTACGATCTCGGGGTTATCCAGGTCCTGGCCGGTGAAGGTAGAAACTGGATAATGATTGAGCTTATCAATAGGAGCTCTTGATACAGGCTGAGGTGTTTTAGCAGGCTGAGGGAGTGATTCGTGTCGAAGTGACACAACCACTTGCTTAATCATGTCCGCCAAGGACATCATATACTCCTACTAAGCGGGTAGCATTGGCGGAATTTGAGGTGGGTTGTTCTTTCATACTTGTTCAGGCCTGGCTTTTGGCCTCAGATTATCCCCTTGAGTCGATGAGGAGTCAGGATTGGGATCATTAACAGCGCGTTGATCAGAATGCGCAGACATGTTCAGATCTAATTGCAGAAAGATTAAATCGTGTAAGTTGCAAGCCATAAATAACGTGTACAAATAACTCATAGGTGGCATAAGCACATATAGACTCATAACGGGCTTCAGTTTAGTCCTAGAATCGACTAAACCTAAGCTCTGATAACACAACTATAAAGGGAACCAGGTCGAAAAGTGTTACGGAAGACAGATTCGAAAACTGAAAACTTAATCAGAGTTCAGAACTATTCGAAATATCTTATTAATCTCTTTTATTACAAACTGGGCTGTCGCATTAGCGATTTACTCGAGTTTGGGGTCTAATTTAAACCTTTTTTTTTTAAATTTGAGGACTATAACGTAAATTTTACAAATTAGTGATCATAATTCAATTTCTTTATTACCAACTTGTAATTAAACTTACCAATTAATAATTTGTGAAGTTTCATTACTAAGGATACCATCTACCAAACTAATTAAGCCGGATAATAATTAGTGACCAATTTGTAAATTGCCTAAAGCTCTTTTTATCTTTTTAACCAAATTAACTGACACCTTATCGATACACTATGCAACTGTATCGATACGATAAGCCTAATTTCAGTTCTAGATTCAAAAGATGTCAAGCCCGTACCGATACAACTAGTCCCGTATCGATACGCGTTGACTATGTTGACCCCGTATCAAAACGCCCTAAGACCGTAACGATGCCATTTTTCCAACCAGATTCTAGTTACCGATTTCTGTATCGATCGCCTATGCCTGTATCAGTAAGGTCTGTTTTCTTTAGCCAAATTTCACCTAACCGTATCGATGTGCCATCACCCGTATCGATACGTACTGGCATGTAATGACAGATTTTTACTGGTTTTTATTCGATTTACCTATCCAAACGTTATTCAAATTTTATCAAACTTTACCAACAACCTTATGAACAGTAATTCTAATCACATGTCAAATTTTAGAGCATTTCGAATCCATTTACTAATATTTTACCAAGTTGGACTTTTAAGTTCATTTTAACCCTTATAACCATTTCCAAATATACCATTATGCGCATACATCACCTAGGTACTAATTAGCTTATACAAACATATCAAAATAGGTTATTTGGACACGTTTAGAGCTTATTCCACCTTATTAGGAGTTCAAAAACAAAAGTAAACATACATATAGCTTGCGGAAGTGACTTGCAACCTGGAGATTACACGATCGTAGCTAGGATTATCTCAAGGTCCTGAAATGCATGAGACACACATATGTTAGGCTTATATAGCCTAGTGAGGTGGTCATCAAAACATAAACAATAATGTTTAACATATGATATATGCTATGAACATGATTGACATAATAACATGCTTAATCATCTTACTTACATACCTTTAATCACAAGATCTTATGCTTAATCAATTATCACAATTTTTCATAATTCTATCATGGATGGTACATATATTAAACCCCTTGGACAACGTAACAAATGGATACGCAGATTCCCCTTTACACCAACATATATAACGGATAGTAGGTCGTAGCCTTGAGCCGTAGCTCCGAATAAGTCCCTTACACATTCTCTTCTTATCTCCCCCACGTATAGGCCGTAGCCATGGACCGTAGTCCAATCCCTTACTTGTTCGAGCTCAAATAACCCTATGGTATGCCAATTGTATCCAAAACTTACCAATGTCCACGGTTACAGATATTTCATCATAACTCTTACCTTTTTGCCTGCATGCCACATCGTATCGGAAAACGAAATTGAGCCTCAGCTCCATATACCATGTCTTAGTATATTCATAACATATCATATCAAACTTTCACATATATGACATATTCAAATAACACTTTTGAACTTACTATGCTTACCATTAGCTTCTACACAAGCTTGCTCTATTTGAGCCTTTAGCAAATTGCACACAAACATCATAATCACAAATTAAATGCAACGGGATGGCACCTAGCCTATCCCTTGACACGACTACACCCACCTTGATCACAAAAGCTCTCGGATTACAACTCTTTGTTGCCTAGCTTTCATCGGAGATGGCGAGGGATCCTTCTCTACCACTTGAGCTAACACAAGGTTAAATATTGTATTAGAATTCGAACTAAGGATTCAAAATTGTATTTCAAGCTTACCGAAACTTATAGACATCATTGGATTGACAAAACTAACTCTTTAATCCATGGGCTTCTATTTGAACATTAGAACCCTAACCTTGCAATTAAACCTCAACAAAATATAGAATCACTAAAACGATATAGGGGTTTTACTCACCGAATCGTGAGCTTCCAAACGGTATATCAAACTTGAACGAATGTCAAAGATTGCACCGAGATGCTTGCTTAGCTTGAGCTTGAAGAGGGAAATGGAGGTGTTTGCTTTAGTGAAGAACAAATGGTGGATTTTTTATTTACCGAGAGGTTTACAATTGAAAAGAATAAAAGCTTCTATTGATTTTTATCTATTATTTGGGGAAAGCATTGTTCACCTCCCAATGATCCAATAGAATGCTTTCCTCTAAGCAAGGGTAAGCTTATTTAATTAATTCCATCACTTCACATCCCCTTTGACATTCCAAGACAAATGATGGTTGCCTACAATTCCTATTCTGAAGCAATTCACGTGGGGAGGCAAGCTAAGAGGTGAGTAAGCACCTTGCTTACTTCTCTTTTAATTTTGACTTCGAACGGATTCAAAACAGGGAACTCGTATCGATACACGTATATCCGTATCGATAAAAAGTGAAACGACCCGTATCGGTACGCTTATAGCCGTATCTAAAACAGGCAAGTTAGTTATTGGCAGTTGGACCGTATCGATACTAGCATGACCGTATCGATACGCCTAGCTCAGAATTTGCACTTTTGGCTTGAATTTCGTGCAATGAAGTTCATCCGATCAACTAGGGCTCAAATGTAACTTCATTAAACAATAGGGGTACAAAGGTCAATTATTACAACATTTAACACATCTGATTCAAAATTTTCGGTCACCGAAACCTACTTCTGACTAGGCCGATTTTTGGGATGTGACACCCAAATTGTGACATTCGGGTCGGGGGTGTTATACTTAAAATCTATACCTTAAATTCTAAACACTAACTTTAAATTCTAAAACATACAACCTAAACCCCTAAACTTTAAGCCCTAAACTAAAACCCTAACCCCTAAAACTAAAAAGAACATGTAAACCAAAGTTTACACAGCTTGTGTATCAAAGTTTTTTCCAATTAAAAATTGTTAAATTTTAAAAAATGTTATTTTATTTCTTTATTTATCAAAAATTATTCAATATATATTTTTTAGATTTTAGTTTTGAAAGTGTAGATAGGGACGAGCATTTCAACCGGTTCGATTGGGTTTTGATTCGACTCGACTTAATCGGATCTTTTAAAAAAATTGAGTTCGGATTGGGTTTTAATAAAGGGTGAGGTTGGGTCGATTCAGATTTAAGTTTAGGGTAAAAAATATCAGATTAACCGTCACCAATAGTGTAATTTTCCTCCATATTTTTAGGAATTTTTGCAATAATGCACCCTCTTTATATTTTTTATAATTAAGTTCTTAAAATTGATTTTTTAAAATTAGGTCCCTAAATTTGATTTTTTTACAATTAATTCCCTAAAATTATTTTTTTACAATTAGATCCCTAAAGTAATTTTTTATATAGGTTGATCGGGTCAGGTTCGAGTTGAGGTATATAATTTTTTGGTCGAATCAAGTTTTTTAAAGATGGAATCAGATTCGGGTTTAAGGTAATTATTTTTGGATCAGGTTCGGGTTAGCCAAAAACACGATCCAACCTGCAAACCATCCTTAAGTGTAAATATGAGTTTTGTGAAATTATTTAAAGAGAAAACCTATATATTGCAATTAATGTTCGAGATTCGAAATAGTTATAATAATATGGTTATATTTTGATACACAAGTTGTGCAAAAAAAATACACAACCCTTCATATTTAAACTATAGAATTTAAAACCTAATCTCTAACCCTAACACCCTAAATTTTAAACTCTAAACCATAAAGCCTAAATTCTAAATTCTAACAATAAACCCTATAACCTAAACTCTTAAACTCTAAACCACAACCTAAATCTCTAAACACTAAAATTGAAGTTTACACAAACGTCTGTATCAAAGTATATTTTTATAATAATAAGGCTTAACAGTCAAATAAGTGTCCAAATTATACATTTTTCATATACGTGTCTGAACTATATTTTGGGCCAAAAAGGTGCTCAACGTTTCATTATGTGATCCATTTGAGATTTTTTGTGACAGACGTTGATTTTTTTCGTTATCAAATGAAAATCGAACACGTGACATGGTTTTTTCATTTTCTGAAATTAAAATCCAAAAATGAAAAAAAATAAAAAAATATTAATTAACCCAACAATTTTTAATTTCTCTAAAAAACCCCAAACCCTAACTTAAATTCCTCCACTCCGACCATCGATTCAACCACCACCGGCCACCCTTATCTTTATTGGACCCCTCTACTGAAAACTCCATCATCTCATCGTCAAAAACCGACGAATGAACCGCCGATTGTACCATTGACAAACACCCAACAATAAAGAAAAAAAAGGCCAGTTGGGTTTCGATCGACCACTAGAGGGTGAGGAATGTCGAACGTTGAGGTACTTGACACTTGGGCGGTGAACGGTGAAACCACCGACGTGTGAGGAATAGCGGATGGTGAGGGAGATGCAATTTGGGGATTTGATTGAAATAAATTAAAACTGAGATTTTAAAAAAAATTCTAAAAAAATTCAAAAACTAAAAATATAAAAAATAGGTCACGTGTCATATTTTGATTAGATAACAAATTTTTTTAACGATTATTGATAATAAAATTTTAAATAAATCACGAAATAAAATATTAATCATCTATTTAGCTTATATATAGTTAAGAAAAAAAATATAATTTAGTCCCTCTTGTACGGTTAAGCCTAATAATAACACAGTTCAACTTCACCACCGCCAAGTAAGTGAAAATCAATGGAAAAACCTTGCAATTCCCATCGTCAACCTTTCCTTCTTCTTCTCCATCTTCTTCCTTTGTTCCTTTCTCCACTTCCAGCTCTCGCAAATCCAACACCATCGCTATCCCAAGACGAGCAGTCCCAAATCATATCCAGATTTCAACAATACCTCCAAATCAACACAACCCAACCTTCCCCAGACTATCAAACCTCAACCCAATTCATCTTATCCCAAGCCGACTCCCTTTCTTTAGAATCCCGAGTCATAGAATTCGTCAAAAACAAACCAGTCGTTCTCCTCAAATGGCCAGGCTCCGACCCTTTTCTGCCTTCAGTCCTTTTAAACTCCCACTCCGATGTGGTCTCGTTTGAGCATTCCAAGTGGATCCATTCTCCTCTTGGGGGTTATGTCGATCAACGAGGCGATATATTTGGTAGAGGCTCGCAAGATATGAAATGCGTTGGGATGCAGTACCTGGAGGCTGTTCGCAGGTTGAAGGTTTCTGGGTTTCGGCCAAAACGGTCGCTTTACTTGTCGTTTGTGCCTGATGAAGAGATTGGTGGCAATGATGGGGCTAAGAAGCTGGCTTACTCGGATGTTTTCAAGGATATGGATGTTGAAATTGTGCTTGATGAAGATAATTACAAAGTAATTTGTCAGAATTTAGTCCTACCAAAACTGAAATGTTAGTCTCTGCTAAATTTTGCTGATTTATTGTACTTATATTTTGCTGATTTATTGCATATAAGTACAGGAGCGGATCTTGGCCACATAGGTCGAAGGGGACAAAAATCATATGAACTTTTTGGTATTCTTTTTATAGCCAACATTAAAATTTTAAATTATTTTAAATTTTAAATTTTAAATTTTAAACACTAAAAAATATACTTTACCCTAAATTTCATTTCTAAACCCTGACCTTGAACATTAATCTTAAATGCTAAGCATAAATATGGGGCAGAAAATTTTTATTCTGGTCGAAGGATTCTATTTAAAATTTCCAAAAAATTTAGATGCCTAAATTTAAATTTTCAAAATTTTGAAGTGTTTAATTTATTTTTTAAAATTTAGAGTTTTAAATAAAAATTTTAAAACTTTTGAGACTTAACAAGAAATTCTAAAAATTTTAAGAGGGACTTAATTAAAATATTCAAAATTTTAGAAATATAATAATAATTTTAAATATTTTTTGAAGGGACCAAATTCAAAGTTTCAAAATTTTTTAAAAGACTAAAAGTTAGTTTGCCAATTTTGGGGACCAACTTCCAAGTCTCGCACTGACCCTCATATGGGTCCGTCCCTATATAGGTAGTGAAGTAAAAGAAGATGAAATTCATGATCAAGATTTAAATTGCAGTTACTGATATAACTGATGTTATTACAGTGTAGACTTATGGCTGTTCTGAATTTTTTCTTCTGAATTTTTTCAATAATGAATGCTATTACATACATACGATTGCGGATATTGTAGTTTTAAACAGTGTCACTATTGTTATATACTGACCACTATAGTGGTTTTGGACGGCTTGTGGACGGCTATTTAAATCTCTGTTCTTGATTAAAACCTTTAGTAATTTATAAATGCATTGGAATAGATGGGAAAAATATAATAGTTGGGTATTTGAAGCCTAGGCGTTTGACAATTGGTTGTTCAATGCTTCATTTCTCTCTTAGCGATGATAATATGTCTTTTGAAAAAAAGCAGGGCTTCCTTCTCTGAATGAGAATTATAGGCTATTCTATGCCGAGAAGGCTCCCTGGTGGCTGGTGATAAAGAGTAATGGAGCTCCTGGACATGGGGCAAAGCTCTATGACAATAGTGCAATGGAGAACC
The DNA here is from genome assembly GCA_019671005.1 of Hibiscus mutabilis. Taxonomy (NCBI): domain Eukaryota; kingdom Viridiplantae; phylum Streptophyta; class Magnoliopsida; order Malvales; family Malvaceae; genus Hibiscus; species Hibiscus mutabilis. Next base: position 3,684,113 of record CM033751.1, on the reverse strand, counting down.
TTTTCAAGAGCATTGAGAGCATTAGGAGGTTCCGGTCTTCGCAGTTCGATTTTCTTAAGTCTGGTTTGAAGTCTGAAGGGGAAGTCATTTCTGTTAACATGGCCTTTCTGAAGGCTGGCACACCTTCTCCCACAGTAAGCCCAAAAGCTTTTAGATCATCATTTGCTGAATGAACATTCACTTTCCTTAACTCACCTTACTTTCATGAAACCATGTTTTTCAGTCAGATATTGCTGTGTTGTGCTTAAGCTAGAGTTGTTTTCCTTGATAGTTTAGCTTCATATTTTGGTTTTATAATCGAATATCTATAGCTGCTATTGTGACTTTACTGACTAGAGCTGGTTTTGGTTTACTGAATCCTTAATAACTGTAATGAGCTGCTTCTAATTTCTTTTGAAACTCTGTTTACTCAAACGCTAGGGAAAACTTAACAAACCGGTAACCCTTTTTTATCTAAACAATAATTAGTTTACAAATTGTTATAACAAGACATTAGATGCACAGTCTATGACAACTAATACGAGCCGATCTATGAATTTTTTTTTTTTTTGCATGATATGAGATGTAGCTTTGTTGGAGTAGAAATAAGTTATCATGCTTAAGTTGATTTTCTAGTCAATTTGAAGTCTTTGGTTTTTTATCATTAGGCGTTAAATATGTTACCTATCCATTTACAAAGCTGAAGCAAACTTGCATTGTTTCATGGACAATTGCTTACCATGTGCATTAATCTTTGTCTCATAGTCCCTCAAAGCACTGGAGTTGCTAAAGGAAAGAACCAAACTTCCTATGCTAAAATTGCTCAATTATTTAAAGCATTGTTAGTTAGGTCTTTTGGCCTGTATTTTCTTTCTCACCATCATGCTCATTCCGTCGATCTTGTGTGTAATGCAATTCATTTATACATTTGACATTCATAGAGAAAAATGTTGATGTCTGCCTCTAACTTGTACATGTTCTTTGTTATTTGCTGCTAGGGTTTTGTCATGAATTTGCAGCCATCTGAAGCAGAAGCTGGTTTTGATATTTGAGTGCCACCAACCGCTGATTTAGAATCCTTCGAGAAACGGATAGCGGAGGAGTGGGCACCTGCTTCAAGAAACATGACATTTGAGGTAGGTACATTGAAACATTTGTCTCTTGGAAAAGTTCTGGACAAGAAAAGGATTACAAAACTAATCACTTGTACTAGTTTCACATGGTTGGTTTTCCATTTGCATTGCACAAATTTGCTTTCTTAACTAAGTACTACTGTTTCCAGTTTAAGCAAAAAGTTACTCCACATGATGATTTGAGAAGGCCACTTGTAACTGCCACTGATAGTTCTAATCCATGGTGGATTCTAATGGAAGAAGCTATCAAGAAAGCTAACGGAAAGATCGGGAAGCCAGAGATTTTCTCAGGTGCAACAGATGCTCGCTATTTTCGGCAACTAGGCCTTCCAGCTATCGGCTTTTCACCAATAACTAACACTCCTTATTTGCTTCACGACCATAACGAGGTCCATCTTTAAATAATTTTTTCATATGCCGGTGATGTTTATGCTTGCATGTATATTCTATTTCCTTTCTCTATTTTTTGGTTGGGATAGGACAGAGGAGTGGTTTGTCATAGAAAATTGGCAGAATGATACTTAAGTAGTGGTAGCCACAAGGATTCTTTGTCTAGAATTCTAAAAGATATGCAATTGAAAATCTGTTGCATTTCAATGCACGTAAAATATGGTTATGTGTCTAACACGGTATATTCAGTTTGTTCGAAGTTTTTTTCATGCATTTGGAGGGTCATATTCCCGATATTAATGTCTAGGAACTTGCAGACATGCGATCTGACTGTTGTGTTTTCTACCTTATTGCGGTTTCTAAACAAAGCCGAGTACTTGAGAGGAATTGAAGTCTACGAGTCTATAATTAAAGCTTATACATCATATATCCCACCCGGAAGAGATGGAGTTTCGAGAGACGAATTGTAAGGGGACCAAAAATGCACATCTTTATGCTCAAAGGATAACTCTTGGGTTCCCTCTCTTCCTTGTTTGTACCATTTGGTAGCTGAGGTTCGGCATGCCCTGGGTAATGTATCAATAAAGGAAGCAGTTTAACCACCTATCTGTGCTGAAGAGAGCTGGCTCATCATGTGACTTCATGGATTATCTGGCAATTAAATGAACCTGATGTTATGTTTTCATTGTTCCTTCTTGTAATGGTATTCAAATTTCCCAGTTCCGAACTGTCGACTCATTTAATAAATCACTTGATTACGATCATAGTAGAGCATCATATGTTTGACCATCATTACATTCTTTTGCATAGTTGAGGCTCAATAGTTACACTGAGGATCAACAGTACTGCTAACAATAATCATAAGTATGAGTTTATTAACCAAACAAGTCTTAATAAGCATCAAATTACAAACAAAAAAGAATTCTAGTTTGCTCTCCTTCCCATTCCCCTTTTTCTTCTTTTTCAATCAAGTGTATACCATTGAGCAAACTGTATCTTATAGTTACATAAAGAATCTTCTTCCAAAGGAAACTTGTACCTGCATTTGTAGTTCGAATGAAATTCGAATTCATCATCGTACGACATCGCTTGCTCCCAATAGTCACCGCAAGAACATACTCCATTCTTGAAATGGTGATAACAAACAGGATCTCTGATGACGGTAAGTCAAAACTCCATCTTTTCACTTGCTACCAATAGTCGCCACAGGAACATACTCCGTTCTGAAAATGGTGGTAACGAACAGGATCTCTGATAACAATAAGTCGACACTCCATCTTTGCGACAAGCTTTGCGAAGGTATGGCAGTCTCCACAGATCCTAAGGTTTTTCTTAATCCTAATAGCACTTCCACTTGACAAACTCATTAAACCAAATACGATTGCCAACTTCTCACTATGATACCAAAGTGAGTCGTCTCTTTGTTCTCCCTCGAGATCTTGCAGAACAAATTTCGTATCCGGAACATAACCGATTCCCATTAATTTGTGAATCAACTGATTCAGCCTCCCGTTGATTATGTTGATCTTTGGATGTGCAGTATCCCCTAAAATAAAAGCATGAATTTGCTTGTTCACTTCAATCCAGCTGCAGCCAGGCTCCTTTGTAATGCCCTTTTCTCTCATTTGCCTCCTAATTTCAGTGACATCTTCCCATCTCTGAGAATTTGCATAAATATTGGACAACAATACGTATGTCCCAGCATCCTCAGGATCGAGTTTTAGAATTTTTTTAGCCGCATAAATCGCTAGATCCACATTACGATGAACCCTGCATGCACCAAGCAAGGTTCTCCATGTCACAGCATCTGGTTCACATTCCATTTCCTGAACCAAATTCATCGCTTCGTCAAGCTTACCGGCCCTTCCAAGAAGATCAATAACGCAACCATAGTGTTCCCTTCCAGGATCAATCCCGTAAAGTCTCTTCATCGATCGGAAATAAAACATCCCATCATCCACAAGACCGGCATGGCTACAAGCAAAAAGAACACCAATGATAGTGATATAATTCGGTTTCATACCAGAAGCTTTCATTAAATCAAAGAGTTTTAATGCTTCTTGGCTAAAACCATTTTGAGCTAACCCTGCAATCATCGTACTCCAAGAAATCACATCCTTATGAACCATCAGCTCGAAAAGTGACTTGGCATCCTCCAGACTACCACTCTTACAATACATATCCAAAAGTGCATTGTTGAGTATCAAATCCACATCAAACTTCAACACATGAACATGGACTTGCCTCCCTACTTCTAAAAGAACCAAACCAGTACAGGCTCTCAGAACACTTGTTAGTGTCGATTGATCAGCCGTGAATCCAGCTCTTTTCATCCTCTTGAACTGATTCAAAGCTTCATCGCCATCACTATTCTGCGCCAACCCTCCGATAATGGAATTCCAAACAACCAGGTCCTTAGTTTCCATTTCATCGAAAACGCAAATTGCATCACTTAACTCATCCAATTTCGAATAAACATCAATAAGAGCACTCCTAACAAAAACATCAGATTCTAACCCCACCTTTATTATACCACAATGAAGCTGCCTAAGATTGGATATCCCATTACAGGCTCTCAAAACCGAAGAGAAAGTAAACATATTCGGCAACACGCCTTCTCTAAGCATTAAAACAAAGAACTCCAACGCCTTATCACTTAGCCCGGCATTAGCATAAGCAGATGTCATCGTCGTCCAAGAAACAACATTTCTCTCAGGCATTTGGTCGAACACATCCTGCGCTTCTTGTAACAATCTAAACTTCACATACATACTAACCAGGATGTTGAGAAGAAACGTTTTTGGTTGATACCCATATGAGGAAACGTGCTTGTGAACGAGTCTCCCTTGTTCTACAGCGTTGCGAGCTAAGCAGCACTTGATCAACTCAGAGTAGGTGATCGAATCGGCATAAATCCCGTGCCTTTCCATGGCAGCCATGGCTTTCATGGCCCTCGGAAGGTCCCTTTGGTAGCAGAAGTTTACGAATTCATTTAGCAGAGCCGATGAAGATGGGTTTCTGGGTTTAGCATGGGAGGCAAGAGGAGTCGGAGAATAAGGATGTGATAATGAAGAAAGTGAAATTCTGACGTGTTTTAGCTTAGCGGATACAGTTTTCATGGTTTCCTTCGTTTTCAGCAGTTTCCCATTTTTTTTCTTAATTCAAGAATTTCGTTTGTTTATATTGAAGTTGAAATTCCTTTGGTTTCGCCATGGCTTTTCTTTTCCCCAGCAAATATAAGAAGACAAGCGCAGTGCTGTTGAGGTAATCAAATGATTCTAGTAGAAAAAATAATAATATTTATCTTATAAGAATCGGATTTAAATATATATATTTGATTAATGTTAACTAAGATATAATGATAAATTTATTTCTAATATTTACAATTTTTATTATTTTGACGTTTATTTTTTAGTTAAATTTAATTTCTAATCTTTCAAAAAGAAGTTAAATTTGACTCTCAACTTCTCAATATGAGGCGAAATATTATTTTTTAAATAAAAATATTAATTAATAACGTTTACATAAAAAGCGTATGATAAATCATTTATATTTCACAATTTTTTATATATATATTTTAAATATTTGTATAGTTTTAAACTATTTGTTGGCGTATAAGACTATGTAAGAATGAATTATGTGTAAACTAACATATGAACTATCATTTCAAAACTATTAAAAAATTCACTTTAAAAAAAACTATTAAATATTTAATGCTTTATACAATGTTTTAATTAAAAATGTGATTTGACACTTTTTAAAAAAGTTAAGAGTTAAATTTATCTACAAGAAGATTATGGTCAATCAGGCCGATTTTGAGTATTTTTTAGTCCGGGATGAAATTAAAAAAAATAGACCCTCTAATGTAAAAGAAATTTAAGAAATATGTAATATAAAATTCTTATTAAATATTTTTTATTAAATTAAATAAATAATAATCTATTACAATCTAAAAAATATCAAAAATATATTTAAAGAATACAAATACTTGTAAAAAATATTGTCTTCGAATATTTTTTTATGCAAAATCATTGATGATAGTGTCAATATTAATGTTTTCTAACACATTTTTTCAATACATAATATAGCTAGCTCATTCAATCTTTTCTTGCGATATTGTTGACCTCAAGTAATTTTAACTTTAATTAATTTTGTTATTTTTTACAAATATTTTTAGACAACATTGTACGACAATACAACTGATGTAGAAAATAACAATAGCACCTGTAAAATAGAAAGATCCTCAACTGAAAAATTTATATACCAAATTTGCAAGGCGACAATGACTAAACTCCGCAATTAAATATTAAATATTTTTTATCATAATCTATAAAATTTTGTTAAAAAGAACAATAATGACACAATAATAATGTCCAAAATAAGAAGAAAAAATTAGAAGAAAGTATTTGGGAATATAATCTTTTCTAAAATTTTAAGAACAATGTGTTTGTGAGAAATATGAAAAATTCAAAAGTAGGAGTAATAATTTTCAAATAAATTGTAAGATATGGAAGAGAAAAGAAAAGGGTATTTATTCTTAAATTTTCTCCTTCCAATAAATTTTGAAGAGAAAAATAACGTTAATTAAATTTTATATTGATATGAAAAATTGGGAAAATTAATGATGGTGAGAATATGGAAGGACTAAATTAAAGAGATTTGATTGGGTTTTTTTTATTGAATTTTGGGAAAGAAATATTAAATTAGAGTTTTATGGGAATTAGGAAGTGAAATAGTTTATTATCGTTGCTGATCACTTGGCTTGTTATCATGAAATAAGGGTTTATATTTATGAGCCTTAGGCCGGCGCCCCTCCTGTCTCGATTTAGGGCCGGCCTTGTGGTCTATTTGAAAACAAGCGCAAATATTAAGGATTAAATTTGTTTTTATACTATTATTTATTAGAGCTGAGTATTCGATCGAGTCGAATTAATCAAATTAACGAGTCCTTTCTAAATCAAACTTTATTAAAAAAAATTGATTAAATCGAAGAGCTAATGCCTCTCGGTAGAAATCATTTTGAGCTAACCCTGCAGTCATCGTATTTCTTGAAATTACATCGAACCATCCACTCGAAAACCGACTTGGCATCCTCCAAAACTACCACTCTTACTATACATATCCAAAAGTGCTTATTTAGTATAAAATTCACATCACGTTTCAACACATGAACACGAACACAAACACGAACTAACCTCCCTACTTCAAGAAGAGCTAAACCAGTGCAAGCTCTCAAAACACTTGTTAGTGTAGCTTGAGCAGCTGTAAAGAAGCCAACTCTTTTCATCCTCTTAAAACGATTCAAAGCTTCATGGCCCTTACTTTAGGATCAATACAAGCATTGTATGCACCGAATTTTCAATCCGAACAAAAACGACGTCGTCAACCATCCCAAATTAAAATTATGTCAACCTTATCTATTTAGTATTTTCTACACTTTGTCATCGAAAAATTTATAACGGATAGATTAATTTTAGATCATCAAACCTGACACAAGTTACGTTCTTGTTGGATTCTATTAAAAGAAAACTTAAACCTGAGTTTAACTCGACAACAATCGAATCGAGCTCAAACTTTTTTATTAACCAAAAGGCATGGCCAGCAATACAGAAGTAGTATTTTCTTAGTTAATATGTTGAGATGAGATGTTGGATCACTTGTTCTTGGTGGGGTACGAAGCCATTTTGTAGATACCGCAGATGCCTTCAGGTTTGCCGGTGTTCCTCTTCATCCGAATGAAGCCTTTCTCGCCCCATTTGGGTCCCCATGAGTTCTTCACGATGATGTAATCTGTGTTCTTCGATGTTCCGTATCCCACAGCTGCCACCCCATGGTCCAGCTCGGTTCCACATGGCCCGTTGAATACACCCTGTGGTAAAATTTGCAAAATAGATTGGATAGAGGGGAGATGAGTTAGTAGCTAGAAGTGGTAATCAGGTCATTCAAATAAGGTTTCGGTCAGATCAATTTGGTTTGGGTTATTTTGAATATGGTCTGCATTCGGTGTATGTTCAATTCAGGTTGGATCGATTCTGATTCTGATTTAATTTGGATACATGATAAGTTAGATCAAGTCATTATCAGATCAATCGACTTCTGGGTCAGGTTAATATCATATCGATCAGTTATCGGGTTGTTCAATATTAAATCAGTCGGTTTTTATTCGGGTCAACCTTTAGATTTAACGGCTTTAGTTGACTACAAGTCCAATTGATATATATAGAGTTATTAATATATTCTTGTAAAAAATAAAAATTATTATATCAAATATAGAGATGGTCTTTTAAAGGAGAAATGATTGATATTAAACCAGCAAATTATTATCAAACGTGGTGGTTAACTAGTAGTATATATAAAATGAGAATAAAACATACATCGTCTTACTATTAATCATATCGTTCTTTAGTTCGAGCTGTTTTCCGTTCGGGTCTATATCAGTCTAACTAAAATTAAATTCGGTTCAATTTATTTTAAGTTTAGAATCAAATTTGGGTCATTATTTTCAGGTCTTAAGTCAAATGAATCATTTTGAATAATTAGGTTCTGATCGAATTTGTCATGTCTAAGTTTGAACTTTAATAATTAGAGTCTAAATAAACTTATCTTTTACTAGATTACTTGTTTTTCCAAATTATCTAATATTTTTGTTCAAACCCTTTAAAATATGAGACAAATGTTAGAGTTTAGAATTTAGATAGCTTACCCCACTATAGAATTGGAAATCTCTACCGGAAGCATCAATGGCGACACTTAGTGGTTGATGAGCCAATGCTTTCAAAAGACTTTGCTCATCGTTTTGTGGTACGTCGTGGTAACCACTTATCGTCACTATTTCCATTTTGTCCTGAAAAATCAACGAGTAATCAAATGAGTTCTTTTTTTTTTTCCTTTTGCTTTGGATTTTAGAATAAGAAACCAACTCTTTGTATTCTTTCAACCTTGTGTTCTTCACAGGTGCCTTCCTCCATGAGGTAAGGATAGTCCTGTTCTTTGTGAAGTCCGCCGTTGGCAGCGATGAATTGGAACGCGTAGTCCATTAGGCCTCCGTTGCAGCCGTTGTTGAACGACGTGTCGCAGTCAATCAACTCTTGCTCCGACAAGGAAGTTAAGTTACCCGTCAAGATCTTGTTTATGCCCTCAACTGCGGCCACCGTCGAAAATGCCCAACAACTACCTGCATATGCATTTATGTTTTCTAAATTAAACATTACGATTCAAATCGATTTTTTTTTTCATATCAACCCTTTGTTCAAACTAAAGGTGTGCAACTTTGATCAATAAATATAATATATATATGAGTGGTATAATGTGTTTTATAAAAAAAAATTATTATCTTATCCATTCTTTTTGTATAATCACTTGATTTGAATCATTCATCGATTAATCCAAACATGATATTTTAGAGGTTCATTATGAGGACGATCCTCTTAAACTATAGTTTTTTTTCATTAAATCATTGATCTTGTTTAAAGGATCTAATGTCTCATATCATTAGATCGTAATTTTTTGGTAAAAAAAGTCTTTTTTGGAATTCAGCATATACCGATGTATAAAAGAAACATTGTTTGTATTAGGGGTGGAAAAACTCGACTTGACTTGGAAAAATTGAATTTCCGACTCGACTCAATGAAAAAAATTTGGAATCGAAAAAATTTCAAATAAACTTCAAATAACTCAAAATTCTTAGTAATTAGTGGATTGATTTTTAAGTTCGAGTTAAGTTTCTCAACTCTGTCTTTTATATATGTATATTACATGTGAAAAAAATATGAATATATATATATATAGGTCGTACATGGTTATGGAAAACCGTTTAATTTTGGAATCAATTAGTATCATGGCATTATAAATATTTAAAATTAAATTTAAATAGAAACTCAAACAAACTTAACTTGACCAGATAAAATTTCAAATAAAGTTTTAATTATAAAATAAAACTGGTCAACTCGACTAAATCAAAAAATTTATTCGACTCGATCGAATGTTTACCCTTAATTGGTATACATAAAAGCTTTAATTATGAAAAATTGACCTTTTACATTTAGATGAACCTATAGCGACAATAATAAAATGTACCAGTTGAAACTCAATGTTTACGGTCGGACACTCGGACAAGTCTTTCGTCGGTAAAAGCTTAGCTACAGTGACGAATTTTGATTGTGGGTAAAAATAAACCGATTTCCATAGAGACAAAGAAGCAACACTTACCGCAAGAACCTTGATTCTTGACCGGAGTGACGGCTCCTTTCTTTCGCCAATCGACGGCTTTCGGCAACTCAACCACATCGCCGTAACTAAACTCTTTAGGCGACTGGCTATCTCGTCGAACATCCGGCCGTTTGAGTCCCAAATACATGTTGTTGAACTCGTCGTGGCTCAAATCGGCGAACTCGTTCAACCCGAGCCAGTAGCTACTGATCTCCTTGTTCCTCTTGTCAATGTGCTTCAAATTATCCTTGAAAACCTCGAACCTCTTCAGCTTCTCTTCGATCGACTCGTAAATTTTGCCGTGTTTCGATATCCACTCCTCGAAGAGCTCGATGAGCTTATCGGTGGAACTCAGGTGCTCCGGCGAGTATCCCACGATGGAGAAGTCGTGGGACAGAGCTGAAACCGCGAAAACCGATGCAATGATTAGTGTTTGAATGGAGAATGTGGAGAGCAAAGAGATAGCCATTGTTGTTTTTCGTCGGTCTGAATGTTGCTTTGAGGAGAGCAGTGGGATGGGTGCTTATATAGAGATTTTACTAAGCTTTGAGTGTTGCTTTCGAGTGAAGTTTGAGAAAGAATGGAGGTAGAAAACTGAGGCTTTACGATTAGTTCTGTTTTGGCAGGCTTGTGTTCCAAGTATACTCATTTTAGATTGTTTTTATCAAAATATTTAAATTTGACATTCGGGTTTGAGTTGTATCATTAGTGATTATCATGTGTGGATTTTCTTTAGGATTTCGAATTTGAGATTGAGTCTCATCGGTGGCAAAACTTAACATTATTTGTTAAGGGGTTATTTAAAAAAGAAAATAACTTTAGAGGGTGTCAACATTGATTTTTATATTTTTTTAAGGGTCAAAGAATAATTTTACCATAAATTTTTTTAATTTTTAATATTTTGTAGGAGCGGTAGTTCCCACTAGTCCCTTCATAGTTACACACTAGTCTGCCATAAGTGAGTTATGTTCAAATATATTCTGATTTTCAATATGATTTTACTGTTATTGTTCTAATTCTAGCCATAGTCATTCATACGTGTATTATTTATAATTGTATTTCTAATTATATTTGTAAGTTTCTTAAAAATGAATTTAAAAATATTCAAATTCAACACTACAGATGGTTTAATTTTCGTTTTTTAATCTTTTTTAAAATCTAATAACTAGATTATTTTTAGTTTAGGATTCATTTGCTCAATTTTCACTAATTAGCTGAGTGATCGAGAATGCTCGTCCTATATTGATTATGATATATTTTGATTGTAAGTTTTTTTTAATAAAAGAAGAGTATTACCAGGTACCTCATTAAAAAATTCTTAAGTTTAGTCAGAGAAAAAGAGTACACATGACAAGAAAACACATACATCATATAAAAATCACTTTCCAAACACAATAATAACTAGGCATAACCCGGCGAGCAATATAACAATAAAACGATCCTAATCAGGGTCAATATGACCTGCAACCCCTCCCCGAAGAGGATAGACTAATACTTGGAATGCTCCCACCGTTCCCCTGAATCAGATATAGACCTTTCGTCGGCGGATCAAAAAAACGATGACACAAAAAATCTCCTTTTCGTGCAATCTTCGCCAAACCATTGGCGAGCTTGTAACCTTTACGCAAAACATGCACAACCTGGACTTCCCAAGGTCGACTTATTAATTCAAGGATATGACTCACCAACGGGGAAGCATAAAGATTGTGCCCAACATTCTGGATCAACCGAATCACATCTAAACAATTCGATTCTAATATCAAGCGACGGACCTCAATCGACCAAGCACATAACAGACCGTCATATAAACCCCATAGTTCAAACTCGAGCACAGAACACGTACCAATTTGTTTAGTGAATCCAATTAGCCACCATCCTCCCTTATCACCAACTACCCCTCCGCACGTCACAATGTCCGAACCAGCAAGGCGTGCTCCATCCACATTCAACTTGCACCATCCCAGAGGCAGTAGGACCCAATTAATCGATGATCGATCAACCAATCCAACACTAAGACCATTTGGTCGATGCACAACCTCCCGCCCACAAGATTCGTAGGCCAAACGTCTACTACGAACCACAATAGACTCACGGCAACAAGTAGATGGGTTAAAAATGAACTGATTTCGTTGCAACCATATATTTCATACCAAGGCACCAAACATAATTCAAATTACTATTGATTAAATGAAAAAAAAATATTTTAATATAATTATAAATTATCTAAATAGTAATATAAACTATTTTTTAATTTATAAATGGAAAAAATCAATCGAACAACAAAATGAAAATAAAATCTTGTAAACCGCAAGCCAATCCGGGAATTTACAGTTCATTTTAGATTTTAAACTATTTTATATTTTAAAGTTTATAAAAAAATAATACATTAACAATTCATATTAGATTTTACACATAAAAGTTCTAAACACAATCTTAAACCCCCTCAACTACGGAACTGCTAAAAGGTTAAACAAAGAATTAAATTATGGGAACTTACCCCTTAACAACATTGAACTAAATGAAACATAATTTCAACAAAACTTATGAATGACTAGTTAACACTTTGGAAATTATAAGATTATAAAGTAATATAACTATGTTGCTCGGATTCTTCATTCTACTCGAAGTAGTTGCGTCAAACCCGTATTTGAATACGAGTATGGGATATGTATATGGAAAAAGTTAGAAAAAAGATTGAAGTTACCCACATCTGGCACAAATCTATGTCCGACATTCGTAACCAAGTCCGAGTAACAAAGGCACAAGACTACAATGTCGGGACAACCCAATGCAGGAAGTCACTATCTTTGCTGCTTCCCGGCAGAGTGCAAGTAAACCGATACTGATACAACACTGCAAAAACCAGAGAAATACAGTAATTAATCATAACCGCCACACGTTTCGATCTGGACTAAATGCTATACTCCCTATATGCATGAGACACAGGGCTTAAGTGCGCGACCATTTACCATGTGGCGACATTCTGAACAGTGATAGATGCCAGAATTGAACTCGCGCATAAGAGACTATTAACTTCCCGTATAGTAAATGTGGCCAGAGATAACTTACACAGCACCGAGGAAGAAAGCAAGGGTAAGATTGAAGCCAAAGAGAAACACAGAAACAACGGCAGTGAGAAGCATTGCAACTGAAGTGGAATAGACCTGCAAAACATTAAACAAACATTGGAACTTCAATTGAAGAATTCAAAATGGTTAGTAAATGTGTTATGCATGCAAAGCCACATTCCTCATACCATTACAGCACTTTTATCACGTTCCCAAATAGGCTGATAATTACTTTATGTTAAAAAGTTCATTCGAAATAATTTGAGTGTGGATAAATAATCCATGGGACACTTAGGGTATCTCATCGGGAAGCCGCAAACTCACTCCTTAATATGCAGCTATAGAATATTCTTAACTTAGTATTAAACCACACACTACATTGAGATCGCAGCAAAATTGTGAATGGTATAATCAAGAGAGATGGGAAATGAAGCTCTTACTCATTAGAGTAGAGCACCTTATTTACATGTTTCGGCATCAAGAAAACTGGAATTTACATAAAATGGAAGCAGAAGAACAGAAAAGTAACCCAATCTTCATGAGACAGGATCAGCAACTTCATTAGTTCATTATAAATTGAACTACAAATGTAATGTCCATGCAAATGCATGAATATTATTATACTAGTAACCATGGCATGCCTAACTCACAAGATCCTAACAAATCAGAGTGAAGGATGTAAATTCAGACAAATAAATGATTAAATAAATATGAAACTTCATATCATGTCTTACCTTCACAATATTGTCTGCATATTTCATTACCATTGATACAGCAATTCCACTGCAAATGGATCAAATACATGAGCATGTTTCATGAAAGCGAAACAGGGAAACTAAAAGATCCTTACTTAAATAGTACTTCACTAGGAAAAGGAAATGAAATCACAAATCTAAGCTCGCGTTGCAAAACGAAGGTATATTTAGGCAGATGCCAGATATTCATATAAGTATCGGCTATAGTTAGCTTGTCAAACTTCAGAATTTCCATTTCTTGAAGTATTGAAAGGGCAAGTCAGTTACAGTAGCAAAGAGCTAGGCATCCCTAGAATGGTAGTTGTGTAGCTCATTGCCTATTTTTTGAGGTTCACAGTGTCCTTACAGTTATAAAATGGCATTCTAACCATTTTTTTGAGGTTCACGGTATACTCCAAGAACGAAATTTAATTATAAAAAAAGATTGAAATATCTTCCTAAATACAATGTCTTCCACAAAACTATAAAATGGAGTCAGCAACTAGGTGCTAGCAAACTTACTCAAGCCAGAAAGGAGAATGCAATACCTGAGTGCATGGTTAAGGATCATGAGAGTGATAACTATTGAGTATCCATGGAAGAAGCCCCTGAGCAGATGAAATAAATTTCAGAATATAAATGAAAGAACTATCAAGGATTATGAGGTTATTACAACAGAATTCCAAATCTAAACGGCTAAACAGATGATTTTTCATTTTGTAAGATGCATATCATTTATGTATCTACAAGTAATGAGTCACATAAATGCACGACATGCTGAGTTAATAATAATATTTCTAAGATAGGTGACAGCAACCAAATTTAAAGGCTAGGATTACTTGTTCATGACAGCATCAAAATCTTGTACTAGTATTGCTACAACATTGAAGGCCATTCCGAAGATGTACAACCAGAAATTCTGCACATTTATATTCCTTGACGGGCGCTTCTTAATGATAGCCTGCCAGGAGAAGTAAATAATCAACATGGATTTCTATGACAATCAAGAATTTTGCTAGTTGAACTCAACAAAAGCTCTGTATGTTTTTAATTGAATCAAGACTTTTTCATTGACCGAGAACTATAAATCACTGAATTCAACCAGAATCATATCATGCAACATCGTGAAACACCTTAACAGTAAATAATCTTCCAAAAACAAGTTAAAGCTTAAAAAAAAGAAATGGATCAAGTACCTAAAAAAATTTACCTCAGTGTAGACTCCCGCAAATCCACTCAAAAGAGCCATCACCTGCAAAGCAAATAAAGATACAAATGATTAAAAAATTTGATTTTGAAGCAACCAATCAATTTCACTTTTCATCTTTATTGGACTAAAAGGCAAATGTTTTGGCAACTTACAATGGCCATTATCCAACCTGGCAGAGGTGTTTGAAGTACTTGATCAGAACTACAAAACATAATGCAAATTTACTAAGGCATAGCCAAATGATAAACCTTATAAAAATCTCAAATTGAAATTGAGATATTGATTGCCATTTCAAATACTCCACTCATAACCATATAAAGCATACATGTTCAAATTGTTCAATAATTATCTGGCAATTTTTGGCATTCATCAAGATGAAATCAACAGGTCCATCAAGTTAACCATCATACAACAGCAATAACACAATCTCCAAAGTCAATAAGTTTGCATCAAAGTAACAAGCATGTGCTCAGAAACAAACTGTGGAGCAATTAGGAAAGGTTTTATGATTCTTACCGAGAATTTAGTTGTGCTGTTGTGCAGCCAGCACATAAGAGAATAAAAGCTGCCCATTGAATCTCGCTTAATCTAAATTAAAGTATCAATGAAAGAAAAATTAATGGAACCCAAAAGGTTGACAATATATGTTTATTTAGGTGTATTTTCCACTTTAATGTATACTAGATTTATTAGATGCTATCCATCAACTCTTTTTATGGAAAATGTTGACATCCATGGCTTTAAGGAGCTTACTTTTTCTTAAGGATGATACGATACAAAACACCAGTACTGATAATATTCAGATTCTTCAGTATCTGATAACCAGGGGCATCAACATAGGCAAAGATGTAATACTGCAACATAAAATTGAAAAGCACTTAGAATTAAATTTTGGAAAATAAGACCAAGATACTATTACTCACAAGGGGGAAAATATCAAAATCCACCTGTAGCAAATTCTTGACAAGATAAAGTAAGGCAGGAATTGGATAAACAATAACTTCATCAAGGGTTGTACTCAACCTGGTTCAATAACAAATAAAGGGGAAAAGTATGTTAATCATCTCCACGTTAATAAAAAATTATACAAAAGCAATTGCAAGTAAGATTTACCTGTTATCTTCTGTAACACCTTCACTTTTCCATATTCTTGCCAAGGCTGCAAGTGACAAGGCGCATTTCAAAGTCTCCACCTGTTTCCCAAAATAACAGTAGAAGGTCAATCCCATCAACACCATGTCAAGTCAAAACACAGGATGATTGTTCCACTCACCAAAAAGTTTGCTGTGGTAACACTATACTCGTACTTCCCAGCTCTCTTCGACCAGACAATAAGTATTGCTTGTGAACTTGTAAGAAAAGTCAATGCAAGTGTAACAATTGTCCTAATCAAGGAGGAGGGAGGGGGAAGGAACACATAACCATCAAATTTTTATCTTTTTCAGTTTTTTAAGCTAATATTAGTAAAAAGAAAACAGATTATATAAGCCGATCTTACTTGCGTTTCCACTTGGCCTGTTCCCTTGGAGGAACATTACTTACTGAAGCTGCATATCAATGGAAATCACAACAGAAATGAGAAAAAAACAAAGGATAAAATTTTGTGAAATTGCATAGCAATCAAATAAGCACTTTTAACCAAAACATACCAACACCTGGAAACCCTTTGCCTCTTAGATTCTCAATGTCATCCCTTATTGTTCCTCCATCTTCATCCTACAAATCAAAATTCATTCAAACAAGAATAAAAGATTGGATCTAAACCTCTTACGAAGATAATTTCAATCAAATCTTGAACAAATTTCACAAACTCAGCAAGTAAACAGCATTTCTTCAATTTTACGAGATAAACAACTAGCCGGATTGCTAAACTAAAATTTACTATAAACAGAAACACTTTAAATTAGCATTTCTTTTCTCCAGTAAACAATTACATCGAATTTTCGAGGAATTTAACCAAAAGAGGCTAATGCCGTTAAATAAACAAACTAGAATTTGTAGGGAAAATCAACGTAAGCAAAAGCATCAATGACGATAGATTCAATTTGGCATCCGAATATGAAAATGAAGAACGTTGCGAGTTACGATTTGAGGAGAAAAAAATATAAGGAAGAAATACCTCATCTTTGATTTTGCGATACTCCATTTTCGAATCAGCTCGTAGCAGATCTCACTGTTTTCTGCTATGGACTGTGTTGGTAAAGAAAAAGGAACAATGGCCCGTTTTGAACCGTGTTTTTCAGTTCGGTTAAACTGGCTTTTAGTTGATTCGGCTTCTAAGACGTAGGGTGTAGGGGTGAGGATTATATTTTATAATTTAAATTTAATTATTTGAGTTGATGTGTTATTTTTATAATTTAAATTTTTTTCGAGTGGAATTTATGAAATTTGAGCCGATTCAAATTTTAGAGTTACTATACAAATTTAATTATAATTATTTATTATGTTCTAGTATGGTTTGATTTCAATTTAAACGACTTTCTCTAATCATATGATATATATATTCACATGTGGCATATATTTCTTCATATTTTTATGTCGATATATATCAGAAAAAATTGAGGGGCTCGACTCGAACTTAAAAATTAATGCATTAATTATTAAAAATTTTGAGTTATTCGAATTTCTATTTTACAACTCAAATTTTATTTGAATTTTTTTAGCCGAATCAAATTTTTTTACCTCGAGTCAAAAAATTTAATTTTTTTTTAAGTCGAGTCAAATTTTGGTTAAACTAAATTAACCAAATAAATGGGACCTATTTAACCACTTTTTTATTTATTATGTTAATTTAAACTCAAGTAATGGTCTAATAATAAAAGATGGCGTGTTCAATCTAGATATAGGTTCGAGCAGTTTAGCCGGTAAGTGGACACGAGTCTAATCAGATTTATAATTGAGCACATATATAACTTTATACTAGAATTGAATGATAAAAAATTATTCAATTAATTTATTTTGTTTTGATGGTTAGTTCATTTGTTTACGGTTTACAAGTAAAATTTAAATAAGTTTTTCGAGTAATAATTTTTTTTAATATTATGTAATTACATGATAGTATTTGTTCAATTACGTTTAACCCTTTAAAAATGCACATACCGTGCAGAGTATCTAATTCTTTTACTCTTTGCTTTTTGATAACACCGTGCAGGGCAGTTAATTCTTTACTCTTAATTTTTTAAAAGCACACACCGTGCAGATAAGTTATTCAAACTTAAATATCTAAAAAATAACAATACTTCCTTTTTCACTGGTACCGCTAAATAGATTCTTTTCTAGTAATAAATTATATACATCAATTTGTTCAATTGATTACATATAAACATTTGGTTTTACATTATAATTTTTATTTACATACAAATCTTAAAAAAGAAATTATTAATTTGATTTAATCGGGTATTTTTCCTCGTGAAAAAAGAAATTCAGTTTAATTATTTCAGTTTTGATAATAAAACCGTTTAATGTATTCGATTTAATAGATTAATTAATTTATTCGATTTTTGATATATAAAAAATCGAAGCTAGAATATTCACTCTGGAGTGCCAATGTTACATCTATTTTTTTTTTCTCGTTGTTAAATATCAATTTGAAATTTAAATGTTAACTTAAAGTTAATATAAAAAATATTCAATACGAAACAAGTATAATTGGCTGGTTGGTCAAACTGCTCATTTTTATTCTCTCGTATTTCTTTAGTAATTAGAATTAGGACTTTTTATAAATAAAAAAACGTATTTAGATCAAAATTTGCATACCACACCCTTTCAATTAAAGGCATTGCTAATAACTTGGTAGTAATTTACAAAAGTTTATGATTTGGTCATTAAATTATAAACCAATACCATTTCAGTAAAAATGTTCAAACACACAACTTTGAGTAACCAATAATTCTTAAGGTGGCAAAGTCCTACGGGAGCAACCCCATTACTGTTTTGCTTCAAAGCTTTACCACACTAACCCTCTTCTTGTTACTCTGCTGTACAATCTGCCAACAACATGCAAAACGTCAGTTTTCAGGACCGTAAGAGAGAAGTCGACGCCTATCATATGATTAGCAAATGGTTAAAAAGTCTGGCTAACTAAGTCGAGGACCGGGTTTTTTATTTTATTGAAATCGACAATCTTCGTTTCGATGATTCACAATGCTTCTTCTACTTGCAAAAGGAAACTCTATGGACTTGTATTTGCTGGCATGGCGGTATATGAAAACACTGCTATGGAAAAACCGTAACTTACATGCACAATCATCACCATCGATATTATTGAGATTTCTATTGCCTCTCGATTCTTTACAGTATTACAACAGTCTACAGGTATGTGAATGAGTCATTAAAATCTTACACGGTTGCAGACCATTAAAGTTTTCGGGCTAGAAGTGAGCCAGAATGTCTACTAATCGGATTTAAAGAGAAAGTTTGAAGATACCTGTACAAGATGTGCGTGGCTGGAAACTATTGGGGACCGGGTGTATCTTTCATGCTCACATTCATACTGCTTCGCATGGTTCGTCTGCCGATCCAACCATTTCCTTTTGTCATCATGTCAACAAATTCACCGTAATCAATTCTCCCGTCCTGAAATGAAGCAAAAGTCACAAAATTCGGAACTTATGTCAACAAAATTTGGCCAAACCCCATGTTTATGCTAATGTAAATAAAGATGAATGAAATTAATCAGTTAGCTTGAGAATATTGTAGACATTCAGTTGTGCGGGCAAGATGACGTACATTATCTTGATCGACTTCTCTGATGATATCCTCGAGCAAAACATCAGTCATGTTATGCTCGGCACAAGCTTGTTGAAGCTCATCAACTGTAATATAGCCGCTTCCATCCTTGTCGAAGTATTGGAATGCCGCAACGAGATGTTCCTCACGCTCTAGTTTATTAAGGTGAACTGTTGCAGCTATAAATTCTCCATAATCAATGGTGCCACTATTGTCGATGTCAGCCTGAGAACAGAAAAAGGAGCTCAGATTGTTTTCTCTGTATCCGTCATGGTTGAAAGAAGAGGAGGATAAAGAAAAAGAATACACAAAAGAACATGAAACTAATTTTCCAATATCTGCTTCACAACAAACTTACGGCATCCATAAGGGCCTTTATCTCTGTATCCTTCAAGGTTGATCTGTATCTTCGCAAACCAGCTTTGAGTTCATCGAATGTGATTGCACCACTGTTATCAGTATCCATAGCTGTAAACATTTCTCTCAAACCTGCAATCTCCTCCTCGGAGAGACTTTCGGCTATTACCTGATAGTACGAAAGAAAGACGGAACCTTTTTCCGTCACAATGACATCGAGTAGTACATTTAACTCCATTGTACACAGATGTGGATTCACGGACAAACTCATCTAGAGAATCTTACCCGTAGAGCCATCTTCTTTAATTTATTCATCGCCGAGAATTGTTTAAGACGAGAAAGTACAGCTGGATCGAGTGCCCTATCTGGGGCAACCCCATTTTCACAAATCCAAGGATGACCTGAACAAAAATCAAAGGCAACAGATATCTCATAAGGCATGTAAATTAATTAAAGACAACTACTTATTGCTCTGTATCAAGGTGGATACAATTTTCCAACAACAATATAGCTGAGATTGAAAACGAGCTTAAATATATAGATCAACGAGGAACCAAGTTTTAAAAAAGACGTTGAACACCATATGTTACATACATAATCATACTACTTAAAACAAGTATGAAATGATGTTACATACATAATACTTCATGAGCAGTGAGACGCTCTGAAGGTTGAGAGCATAACATCTTCCGGATTAGGTCCTTTGCACTATCAGATATTAGAGGCCATGGATCTGAATTGAAGTCAATATAGCCTTTCAACACGGCATCGAATATTCCTTGCTGTGTTTCTGAAGAACAGGCAGAGTAAATTTGTTAAGTATGGAACCACTTGAAAGCTCGTAACGGTACAGAATCATAAAGCATCATAAATACCTGCCCAAAATGGCGGCACACCACTTAGCAATATATAGAGCATAACTCCTGCAGTCCATACGTCCGCTTCCAGTCCATAATTTTTTTTGAGTACTTCGGGAGCAACGTAATATGGGCTTCCAACCACATCGGTAAAAACTTGTCCTAAAGTAGTAAACCGTATGTTATGTCAATCAACTTGATTCTGCATGGCATTGATTTGAATAAACTAAAGAAGCTTAATTACTCTATGTTCTTCCCCGTACCATTTAATAGCATTCACAACATAGAATATATATGCATTAAGTTTAAGTGTTTAAGAATTTCCATTAATTACTTTCTCTTGGTCTATATGCCAGATACTTAAGTTGCTTCGAATTCAGTAGAAAAATAGATTGCAAGACTAAGGAAGAACATTTAATTTCTTACCTGGTTTAAAGAATACAGAGAGTCCGAAATCGATAGCCTTGAGAGAGAAATCATCGTCCCTGTTAATTAACAAGAAATTCTCAGGCTTCAAATCTCTATGCATAACCCCGAGCGAATGACAAGTCTCAACAACCCCAACAATAATCCTCGTCAATTCAGCCGCCTTCCTCTCGGTGTAATGCCCCCTCTGGATAATACGATCGAACAACTCGCCTCCAGAGCAAAGCTCCATCACGATATGCACATACAAAGGATCCTCATACGCACCTTGAATCGTCACAATGTTCTTACGACCGGCCAAATGATACATTATCTGAATCTCCCTCCTAACATCATCCACATCCTCCTTGGCAACCAACTTCCTCTTCGATATCGACTTGCAGGCGTAGTCATTCCCCGTAGAAAGCTCGGTACACAAATACGTAGTCCCGAACTGTCCTTGTCCCAACTTAGTGCCTAAAGTGTAAAGGTCGCGGATGTTAGGAGTCTTATGACCCATAACGTAATAGGTCTGGTCATCAATACCGTGTTTCATGGTGTTTCCTTGCTTGTTGGAGCTAAAATCAGCCGAACGGTTATCGGTTTCTACGGTTTCGTTGATGGATTGTAGCGGAACTAATGGCTTGGGGGGATTACTCGAAGTAGTACTACGACGAGAAGAAGCTTTACTGCTACGCTTCGAAGATATATCCTCGGGCCGATTATCGTTTCCCTTATAAAGATTCCTCTTGTTAGATCCACGGCATGTATTGCCCATGAAACAACCAAAGTTACCCCCAAAACAAGAGAATTTTCTTCATCCAATGATAAATCATCAAATTACACTGAAAACAAGAAATGGAATTGAAACATGTAAATTCTGGATGATACCCATCATTGGAAACTTCAAATCTTAACAAAAAAAAAAGAATCCCATATCAGATCATAGTTTCAAACATTAAAACACAAAAGGGAAACGAGAAAAAACGATTCATTTTCAACAATTTCCCAGAAACCAAATAGGAAAAAAATAAGCAAAGTTACCATCTTTCTACATGTACCATGAAACAAGATTAAACATCAAACCAACGAGAAATCTCAGCTAAAATGAATCGAAAACAACGAGTCTTCAGCCCAAGAATCCAAGAAAATGGAAACAGAGATCAACTAACAAACATGTAAAAAAACACACAAACGATAATCAAAATAAAAAAGAAAAAGAAACCCAGAGATAAGGGATTGAAGAAGTACCAGTTTGGAGTAAAAGAGAAAGGAGATGATTTAATGTTTGAATTTTTATTCTGTTTTTTGTTTGTTTATTTTTGGGTTGCCGTTTTAAGAATGGATATTTTTTTTATTTTTATATGTTCACACGTTAACTTGATATAAAAATAAATATTAAATTTTATTTTTTAAAAATACAAATATAAATAAAACTCAAAAATATTTAGGGTGTCGAACTCTAAATATTCAAAATCTCAAAATTCTAATTTTATCAGGGTAATCATGAAGATTGAATTTAAAAATTAAAATTTAATCTAAATATTAGCATAATACAATAGGGTTGACCTTTCTCAAAGTTGTAAAATATGGCAATGATGGAAGCTTGTACTTAAATGATGCACGCCCACGGGATGCTGACGCAGATTAAGAGTTTACTGAGTCAACGACTTGTCTTAACTCAAGGTTATTTTGGTCAAAATCTTTTAAAATATAAATCCAAATTTCGATTAGATTCAAAAAATTAAATTTTTTTACTCGATTCAAAATTTATAAATTTAACTTGAAAGAAATTAAATAAAGTTTAAATTATAAAATAAGACTCGAATAACTCGAAAGCTTGAATAGTTATTATTTTGTAATTTGTATTTTATTCAATTTAGTTATTTAACTGTAATTCTTTGTAAAATATTTATTTCTATCAATTTCTTGACCCATTTATACTCTCTTTAATATTCTTCTCTTCTTTAAAAAATAATATTATAAATATATTTATATAATTTTAGATGATATTTAATTTATTAAATAATAGTACAAACTTTACTCGCACTTTTAAAACAAAAATGAAGAAATATATATGTATATAATATATGGTTATAGAAAGTCACTTAATTGAAATCAATCATTACTGTAAATATTATAAATATTTATAATTAATTTAAACAGAAACTCGAACAACTCAACTCTACTCGAATTTCATAAGCTTAACTAAACTTGAAAGAATTTAAAATAAAGTTTGAGTAATAAAATATGACTCGTCAACTCGACTCAATTTCGAATACTCGCCCCCAAGTAAGAGTTTTGATTAAGTTCATAATAGAATTTGGCCGAATCTCATTTCGAGTGATAAGTTCTCCTATAATGTTTTTTTATTTTCATTCACAAAATTTGAACTCAATACATTACTTAAAGAGCAAGGATAGAGATATAATCAAATATTGGAAGGGAATAAATTGTTTTATATTAAAATTAAGTATTTAAATTTTAAAAATATGAATGACAAATACCTTATTTAACTAATATTTAAATTAAAAACGTCTTAAAATATCATCATACTTGAAATTTTTGAGACACAACTCTTTTTAATATTTTAATAGATTTATCTCTATTAAATAAATATCGAACTTTTTACCTCTTTATGAATGAAGCTTCCCTTGCAATAACAACTTCTGATTGACTAAACCCTCTTTATTGTCTTTGCTACTCATAGTTTCGTTGACAAAAGAATGGCAATTTCCAACATCTCCTTCGGGTTTCTAACCACACTTCCATCAAAAAGTCAATGCCGATTTTATATGTATTTGACTTTTTTAAAAAAAATATTATGTTTTCAACATCTTCCAAAACCATCATTTCTCTTCACCCCACGTCTCCTTTGGGGATTCGGATTTTGGATGTCTAGATGAACGGATTAAGGTTCGAGAAGGTGATCGGAGAGTCGAAGAGTTGTGGATAGTGACAATGTCAAGTGACATGCAACGAAAGTTGAATAATATCAAAATTTCGAGTAGTCAAGGTTTAAAAAAACTCGACGTCACGATTTGAAGGATTTCAAATGAACATTATTAAGATACTCAAAAATAGTACGTATATGTGACAAATGACGAATCGTAGATTAACGAACCGTAAAAATGAGTGACCGAAGAGTTCTAGGACATTCAAACAAAAGTTAGATGTGCAAGGTGTAGGTTGTGAACCGAAAAGGGGGAGGATGGTGAGTAGATATAGTCACAATCTTGGTGGCTAGAGAAAGAAGATAATTCGAGTTGTTTAACATGTGGATGAATGATCGCAATAAGAGTACCAAAACAATCAATGATGTGAATTATTAGGCTAGACATGTAAACGAATAGAACGATTACGAATAAGAGTATGTTTATGTGCGTTCATTTAATTTTAACCGAACAAATAAATGAATACGAACAACTAAACAAACAGAATTTCTTGTTCGTGTTCGTTTGTTAAGTAATGTAGCTTGTTCGTGTTCGTTAGTTAAAATGATAAATGAACGCAAACGAATATTAGTATAGTTTAATTTTTTTCTTAAGAAGTTTGAAGTATCGTACATTAAGTATTGTTTTTTTTTCTTTTTATTTCATATTTTTAATATACGTTTTTAATTTTTTTAAATATAATACATGGGAAGTAATAAATATAAATTGACATATGTGAATAAATTTAAACGAACATAAACAAATAGATTACCGAACGTTCACGAACGTAAATGAACGAACGAGCCCATTGTTCATGTTCGTTCAATTAATTAAGTGAACATAAAATCTTGTTCATATTCATTTGTTTAATATATAAACAAACATAAACGAACTTTTCGCGCATACAATTCATAAACGGTTCACTGAACGTTCGATTCGTTTACAACCCTAAACTAGACCCAAATATATAATATTTATAAAATAGAGTTTTAATTAAATATAATATTTGTAAAAATAAACCAAATTCTTAGTTTGGTTAGATGGTGTGGCATTGGGTAGTTTCCCTTCATAATAAGGTTTGAATCCCCTCATTGTCCACAGATTTAATTTGTTAATAATTAAATTATTTTTTAAAAAAATTATTGACATAATAGAGTTGGTAAACATGTCATTCGGTTCGGTTCATTTTGGGTCTAACCACATTCAGTTCGGATCGATTCGGGTCTATGGTGATTTTCAGTCGGGTATCGAGTCGATTCGGTTGATTTTCAGGTCCGTTGACTTTCATTTTATATCGGGTCGGGTCAATTTCAGGTTAATTGGAGATCGATGGTTTTTAGTCGAGTTTTCATATCGAGTTAGGTTTTTATACCCCATATATGGCTTTATATAGCCCATATATATTTAACTTTTTGTTGAGTTGTACAACAGTTCACTTCTTATATTTCTTTTTTGTTTTAATATCTTTTCTTTATTTCATATTACCTTCGGTATGGGTGAAATCGGTCCGAGTTTGTTCAGTTCGGTTGAAAATCGGTTCGGATCTATTTTCGATTGAACTAAATTTGGTTTGGTTTCAGGTCGGACCGATTTATTTTGGGTTTTGAATCAAATTCGGGTCAGCATGTTCGGGTTGATTTCGAGTCTCAGGTCGAATAAATCAATTTGAGTCTCGATTCTCAGGTCAAGTTTGCCATATCTATTAACATGGCATGTGTCATCATTTTAGGCCATATATCTGTTATGTCAACTTTTCGACCGTTAACCGGTTCCTATTTAAAGAATAACTATTTGTTTGAAAATAAAATGTTGGGACTAGAATATTAAGAAAACATAGATCAAAATGATTATTCAATTAAATGTTTTACGATAATTTCATCATTATGCCTAATTATTTAACATCAGCTAAAGTGTTAGATTGAAAGGGAGATGTAAGCCTCGTTCATATTGGGCTCGGGATTTCTCTTATAAGTATAGGTTTCCTTGTTAGCCTAGGCCCAAATATAATTTTAGTACATTTTTATCGATAATGTCCCCTTTCTATAGTTTAAATAACTATTATCGACGATCGGTCGAGTATAGTTCGATTGATATTATTGTTAGTACCATATATAGAAGGACGTAAGATCGGACATGTTTAAGCGTTCAATATCCTGCTATTTATAGGTGAGAGGGTCTAGATAGTATATATATTATACATTAAATGTTAAAAAAAGTAACTATACTCGTTGATCTAGGATAGGGAGAAATTGTGTTGGGAGAATCATTCCTATAATAAGCCTAACCGTAAACTTAAACCCATAACTTTTAAACTCTAAATTCTAACATTAAGGTGATTATGAAAACTTTTTGTTACCAAAACCTGTGCATAAGATAATAATCCTTCCGATATTCATGTCATAATCATATTTTTTATGTTTTGTAATTATATTTAGGGTATTTTATACTTGTAACCGTTAATGAGTTAATCATTTGTGTAACATATATTTTCAACCCAACAAGTGGTCTCAGTGAAAAACGAATGTTCATCGTAGGAGACTCAAGTTCAAATCGCTATGTCTACAAGGTGTTTAAAATATCTACGAACAGATATTACCTTATAATCATCTTAAAATTATTAAACAGACGTTTTAAAAACAAAATCTTTATAATATTACAATAACAATAATATCAGTCGAATTAAATAATTAATTAGTTTTTGTTTTACTTTTTGTAAATGATTTTTACGTATATTTCTTTGTACTCCAACCCCACCATAAACTTTTCTTCCCCATTACAAGCAATGATTAGCGTTAAAACCAAATGAAGCATCAACAGCTGGGCCTTATCGACATCCCTTTAGAGCTTTTAATTTGGTTTTGATTTAGATTTTTAAAATATCAATGAAATTACTTGATTACTTTAAGATATGTTTGGTTAAGAATCTAGAAATTCATGGGTCGGGTCGGGTCGGGTCGGGTCGGTAAAGTTATTTTTTTATGTATTGGGTTCAAGCAAACTTGAGAATTTATTTTTATTTCGATATATTGTTATGAATTTGGACAAAATAATGGTAAAATTTGTAATTAAAAGAAAAAAATGAACATACTATAACGATCCGGATTTCTGAATCTAAAAATTAATTTAACTCGAAGTGTAAGTTTCGCGTTTGGGTGAAAAATCTAGACAGAGAAAAGAAAGTTCACTATAGTTGAAATTGTACAAGAGAATTGCAAAAACAAGTATCATCGTTTAAGAAATCCCTAAGTACAGAAATGTATATGTGCGAACACGAAACACATAGGGTGACCCATAGACCCCATTTTTTTCTCCAAAAATAAGTCTAACGGGTAGTGCCGAAAACTTTTCGATATGAACCAAAACGAAATTCAGGTCACGATCTCTAACATACGCATTACAAGATTTATATATTAATGTTTATAATTTTTTAAATTTAGGTTATATTTATATGAATTTGAAAATTCCGCTCGATACTTAGACAAATTTAATTAAAGATATTTTAATTTTGTCGATTGGGTATAGTTTGCTTGACATTGTCGCTGATATAATATACAGAAGACGTTAGATCAAGCATGTTTAAGCGTCCAATATCCTTCGATTTGTGGGTGGAGAGGCGTTTGAGTAGTATATACATTATATCGAATAAAAAAAACCTTTAATTTGAATGCCTCAATTTAAATTATTATGGCTTAAGGGTATCATAAGCACTTAAACTTTTGAAGAAAAAAATAAATTAAGCCCCTAAACATTTTATGCACTCAATTAAGCTCTTATACTCTAAAATTTTACCAATTTATCCCTTTGACCAACGTTGACTGTTAAATCTAACAGTTTTTTGGACCAATTGGTGCAACGTGTCGTGTTACAGTGTTATCACTTGATATTTCCAGAATTTTTTATTTTATTTAATTTTAAAAAATTTAAAAAAAAGATCTAAAAAGACATACAAATTATAAAAATAGTTTTTTAAAAAATCTATAAATGTCACGTGACAGAACTGTAGTTAGTCACGTGGCAGTAATATCTCAAGAAAAAATCGTCAAAAATTGATGGTCAAAATCGATCAAAGGCCTTAACTAATTAAATTTATTGATTAGAAGGTTTAATTGGGTGCAAAAAATTAAGAGCTTAATTGATTATTTTTCAAAAGTTTACGGGCTTAAAAAGCACCCTTAAGCCAATTATTATTTGATAACTGAAAATTTTAATTATAATGATGAAGTATTAAAATTAATATTAAAATCAATATAAAATATTTTTAAGATTCAGTAGTTCAAAAGTTTTAAGAACTGATTACACATGACCACATGCTTTAAAATATTAAAATTAATCACATGTTTATATATTATTTATATTTAGGTCATAGTTATATGAATTTAAAACTATCTTAATTAAGATTCGACCCATAAACAAATATAATTAAAAGAACTTTTGACTTGAACGCCTCACTCTAAATTATTATTTGATAATTATAAAAAAATACGATGAATATAGTAAAATTAATATAAAATTATTTTAAAAAAGTTTAATGTCATAATAAATCGTAGTTCATAATTTTAAATAAATAATTATACATTATCACATTCTTTTCTGAACGTACAATTTGATAAAATGTCTAGATTACTCATATTCATTTCCACCCACAAATCAAAGTATATTGTGCGCTTAAGAACACTCGATTCGTCTTACATATTATACTAACAACACCAATCGGCTACATCAACACATTTTTAGATTAAAAATGGCAAACTACACTAGTAGTCACTAAACTTTTATGAGGCTTTTATTTTAGTCATTAAAATTGAAAAAAAAAATTATTACAATCACCAAAATTTTAATTCGCTTTTGTTACGGTAATTATATTTAGCTTACGATAAAAAATGTTGACGTGACACAGTAAATTCTTCTTCCTCAAAACAATCATACTTTTCCAAATTTACAACCGTTACCGAGGCCAAAAATTTGATGATCCGAGCGATCGCCGATCATTCCCAACGATGAAAAAGATCTGTTTTTCCAGAAGATTTACATAGTTTAGTTTCAAGTTGCTCTAACAGTTAACAATGGTGAATCAAAACTAAAAATTAAAACTTTTTGATGTCATTGTTAACAGTTATGTTCGTCGGAAATTTGGCCTTGGTGTCTGTTGTAAATTTGGAAAATTTGGGGTTCTTTTTTAGAATAAGACTTTAACATGCCACACCAACATTTTTAAACGTTTACGGCCGCAATGAAAGAGATCTAAAGGTTCAGTAAATATAGTGAAACGAACTAAAAATTTAGTGATTGTAATGAATTTTTTTTATTTCAGCGATCAAAGTAAAAATACCTTAAAAGTTCAGTGACCATATGTGTAGTTACCGAATTAAAAAATAAAATTAAGTAAGTAGCCATTATTAAATTGGGATTTTTCTTGTTACAATTATTAAATTGTATCTTTATTATTATTTAACTCCTGTCATTACAGATTAATAATATTATTAGGAAGGTCATCAATGGATGCAATCATCATCAGTAATATATTATTCAATATTTTTTATTATTTTATCATCATCATCATTGTTATTATTACTATTCAATATTAAATTAAAATATCAGTCATAAAATTACAATATTAAAGTTTAACCGGTCAAATCCGTTAATTTAAATATTTGGTGAATAGCGGATTGGAATAACATATTTGGGTAAAACCTCTAATTTTGAAAAAGTTGCTAATACGAGCTTTTTGAAATTAGAGATTTTAACATTAGAGTTGTAAAGACTCTTTTACCCCTAACAATTATAAAAAAATATCAAAATAGCCTAAATTTAACATTTTATATTTTAATTCTCCACCCTCACGTATTTACATTATGATATTTACAATTAATATTTTTTATTATTCTCACACATTTATATTTGCATTTAAATTTAATAATTAATTAAACTGTAATAAAAAATTAATATATAAATACTTCAAATATACTTAGTAATGTTATATTTAAAAAATTATTTTTCATAATCTAATTAATATTAATAGATACAAAGTGTTGATAACTAATAAATTATTCAAACAAATATTGAATATAATCATGTTCTTATATGTCATTTTGCTTGTTTAAATAATTAAATAGCTATCAACTATTAATTAATTTTACTAAATATTTTTATACAATAGGCTAATACAATCCGCTAGTCAAATCAGTTAAAGCAATCAACTATCAGCTAATATAATTCGCTATCAGTTATTAACTATCTGTTTGCCAAAGAAATATTATAAAATTTATAAATTACAATAGTTGTCCAAACAAATAAAACATCTGTAATTATACCTAATTACACAATAATTTTTCAAACGCCTTTTTCTAATATTCAAACTCACTAGAGACCTCTCTATTTGTCTTCTTCATAACATCAAATCAAACCAAGACATTATTTTTTATTTTCGTGGAAATTAATAAGATTTGAAAACATTGAATCTATTTTTTATTTTTATAATATTTTGTATTAATTAAGTGAAAATGGCATAAGATTCCGATGTTAAAAAGCATTTTTTTGGAATAGGGGTGGAGCCATAGTGGAGTAAGTGGTAGCCTTGGCACCTAAAATTTGATAAATTAATTTTTAGCCCGTTTAAAAATTTAAAATTTATCTCTTTAAAAATTTTAAAAATATTATTATATTTCAAAAAAACTTAAATGTTTTTAATTAAGTTTCCTTCTATTTTTAAAATTTTCAATTAAATCTTAAAATTTTTAAAAATTTTAAATTAAACATCTAATATTTTTTAAATTTAAAAAAAATCCTTTTAACCTGGATTGCCAAGATTCGCATATGTTTTGGACACTTCCCAATCACCACTTTCTTTATTTAATTATACCGTCACCTTATCATTAATTAAACAAATTCCACATAATGTTCGAAATTCATACATCTCTTTCATGTCGGGCGGATGTCTTCCAATTTGATACAAACATTGGAAGATATTTTTAAAGTTTAAATTGTAGTAAAAATGGATCAATTGATTGAATTAATCTAATAAACATATCAATGATTCTTTCACATATTCCTTATATGTCAATGTATGTATTCAAAATTCAAATAATTTCTTCTTTTGCTTTTTTTTAATTCTAGATGAGTTGTCAACGATATTAATTTTATTGTTAGTTGTTGGCGGCTGATATTTTTTTTTCTTGATCTTTTATAACAATAAAATAAAGCCTTAGGGTTCACTTTTGTCCTTGTAGTAGTCTCAATTTATCGATTTTATCATATAGTATTTTCGCATCAATTTAGCCCCTGAAGTAGTCGAATTGCATCACCGTTTGCCCCTTGACTGGCGGAAGCCAACATTGACTGTTACAATGCTGACGTGAAGGTCAACGATGTTGATGTGGCAGTCTATGTGTGAAGATGACGTGAATGAGGGGCAAAATTGATTTTCTGGCCTAGTTTGAGGGCAAAATTAATTTTCTGGTTGAGTATGAGGGCAAAATTAATTTTTAGATAAAAATACGAATTTAATAAAATATTAAAATACTAAAATAATGTAAAAATTAATAAAATATTTAAAAATGTTTTATTAATATATGGCTAAAATGATGGACAAGGTTAGATTTGGGTCCCTTTATATTTAAAAAACATATCAATTTAGTCATTTTTTCTTTTAAGTCAATTGTATACACTAGAATACTTTATTCAAAATCATTAATTAATCTAATACACAAAATAATATATAGTTTTTTAAAATATAAAAGGTGACCCAAATGTAACCTTACCTATAATTAAGTGATCCAAGCATAATTTTTAATAAATATATGACTCAAATATAACTCTATTTATAATTGACTGACCCAAATATAATTTTTATAAAAAAAACTCGTAAATTAAACTAATTCGATTTTTTTTACCTCCACTCTACTCGTACATACCCTTAAGCGAAACCCATTTTACATTGCGAGCGATAGATATAAAGCGCAAGCCAATACGTGCAAATTAAGGAGAGGTAGAAGAGGAGGCAGGTGGCGCCCTTCCAAAGGGCAAATAACCCCTTATTCATTTGGCTCTTCTCTTCCTATTACCTTTGCTTTCCTCTCTGGTTGATGAGATTCACTAGCTTTTTGTTTTCTGTCCTACTAGTTTAATTGTAATAAAAAAAAACATAAATCGAATAAAGTAAACAAAATCTCATCAGCCCAATAACCAAGTTTACCACTTTTTTTTATTTGAAGGACAGTCTGTTATGCCTTTTTGTACATCTGAGGATTCTTTGAAACTCTTTATCAGCTGCTTTCTGCTCCTCTTTCTGCCATATCTGCATCTGCTTTACTTCCCTAGGTAAAGTTAACTTCTTTTTTTGGTTTTATATTCGACCTAGACATCTGGGTTTTCTTTACTAACTTTGATTTTCTTGCAACTTTTGTTTGTTTTCCATCTTGGGGTTTCTCTAGATTTGTACATAGACAAAAAAAGTGTTTTTTTTGTTAACTGTGATCTGGTTTTGATTATTGTTCTATCCATTACCTGGGTTTGCTTTGTTTAACTTTCAGGGTACTTAGTTAAGTGTCACTGTTGAGGGAGGGTTTGGGATTCTTTGTTTTCTGGGGGAAATGAGTGGAGCTGTGCTTGTAGCTGTTGCAGCAGCTATTGGTAACTTGTTGCAAGGATGGGACAATGCTACCATTGCAGGTAATTCACTGCTCTCATGAATTGTTATTTGTATTTTGTTCGACTTTGGCATCGAAAAATCCAGTCTTTCGGACTCAAATGATAGCTTTTTATCTGTCAAAGATCTATGGTGAATTTGAGTTTCTAATTGAATTGATGGTGTTTTTGTTTACGTAATGATTGAAGTATACAGTTCTTTTCTAATTCAATGTAAAGGTGTTTCGCCATCTTTCTAGATTTGATTAATTATCATCTTTGGTTTCATGAACTGCTGCTATATGTAAAGCTCATCATCGGAAATTCAGCCTTTTGGACTAAAATGATGGCTTTCATAGGTCGAAGATCTATGGTGAATTTGAGTTGATCTAATTGGATTGATGGGGGTTTTCTTTACTAAATGATTAATATATACCTTTCTTCCCTACTTCAATGTAAAGGGTGTTTTGTCATCCCTTTAGATTGATTAATTATTTATCGTCTTTGGTTTCTTTAATCGTATGTATATGTTGTTCAACATTGAAAATTCAGTCTTTAGGACTACTATATATGTAGTTCAACACTAAAAATTTAGTCTTTTTGGGGCTAAGATGATAGCTTTTATATGTCAAAGATCCGTGATAAATTCGAGTAGATCTAATTGGATTAATGGGTTTTTCATCCCTTAATGTAAATCATGTTTTGCTCTCTCTTTAGATTGATTGATTAATTAGTTATCCTCGTGTTTCACGTTGCAGGCGCTGTTCTATACATAAAGAGAGAGTTTAAATTGGAAAGCGAACCAACTATAGAAGGCCTTATTGTAGCCATGTCTCTTATCGGAGCCACGTGCATTACTACATGCTCAGGAGGAATATCGGACTGGCTAGGCCGCCGCCCAATGCTAATAATCTCGTCCGCTCTTTATTGTCTTAGTGGTCTTGTAATGTTATGGTCTCCTAATGTTTATATCTTGCTTTTGGGAAGACTTTTGGATGGCTTTGGGGTTGGTTTAGCTGTAACTCTGGTCCCTGTTTACATATCCGAGACTGCACCACCCGAAATAAGGGGATTGTTGAATACCCTTCCACAGTTTACTGGTTCATTTGGAATGTTTTTTTCACATTGCATGGTTTTTGGAATGTCGTTAACGGACTTACCGAATTGGAGAATGATGCTTGGAGTTCTTTCTGTTCCATCTCTTATATATTTTGCATTAAGTGTTTTCTTCTTGCCTGGGTCACCAAGATGGCTAGTAAGTAAAGGGCGAATGAGCGAGGCGAAAAAAGTTTTGCAGAGACTACGTGGCAGGGAAGACGTTGCTGGTTAGTTATCCACAGTCACTTTTTTCTTAGTAACTAATGCATGATTTTGAGACTGGTTTTAATTTTTTTCGGAGTTCTAAATTGCAATTACTTCCCGCCATAGGCTGCCATTAGGATGAATAATGATGCATTTTGCAAATGAGACTGATATCATTTGAAATGAACAGGTGAGATGGCTTTGTTAGTTGAGGGACTTGGTGTTGGAGGTGAAACATCGATAGAGGAGTACATAATTGGTCCGGCCAATGAGGACATCGAAGACCAGGATATATCTGTTGATAAAGATCAAATCAAGTTATATGGACCCGAACAAGGCCTTTCCTGGGTGGCCAGACCTGTCACCGGACAGAGTACTCTAGGTGCTGTGTCTCGGCATGGAAGCTCAGTTTCTCAGAGAAGTGGTCTTGTGGATCCGCTTGTTACCCTCTTTGGAAGTGTCCATGAGAAGGTCCCGGAAACAGGAAGTATGCGTAGCACACTTTTTCCGCACTTTGGTAGCATGTTTAGTGTTGGAGGTAATCAAGCTAGAAATGAAGAGTGGGATGACGACATTGTACCCGGAGACGGCGAGGACTAACAATCCGATGGTGGTGGGGCTGATTCCGATGACAACTTGCATAGTCCTTTACAAACAACCAGTTTGGACAAGGACATAGTTCCGGCTGGCCATGGAAGTCTTACAAAACTAAGACACGGTAGTCTAATGCAATCAACTACTGGAGAACACGTTGGTAGTATGGGTATCGGTGGTGGCTGGCAGATCGCATGGCAATTGTCTGAAAAAGAAGGTCCCGATGGGAAAACACAAGGGATTTAAAAGAATTTATTTGCTCCAAGAGGGTGTACCCGGATCGATGCGTGGATCACTAGTTTCTCTCCCCGGTGCTGAAGCCCCTACAGACAGCAAGTGCATCCAAGCTTCTGCCTTGGTGAGTCAGCCAGCTCTCTATTCCACCGAGCTTATGAAGCAGCATCCAGTTGGACCAGCTATGGTTCATCCAGCTGAAACTGCAAAGGGACCAAGTTGGAAGGATCTCTTTGAACCGGGAGTCAAGCATGCTTTAGCAGTAGGTATCGGGATTCAATTACTTCAGCAGGTAATGTGTACACAGATAGTACTATTGCAGAGCTGTTTTCCTGCTTTGCCTTATTTGCTTATTGAGGATTGTTCTTTATTTTTTCCTTTTAAATGCACTTTTCTGGTATAAATGGAGTGCTATACTACACTCCCCAAATTCTCGAACAGGCAGGACTCGGAGTTCTTCTTTCGAACTTGGGCATCAGTTCATCTTCTGCATCTCTTCTCATCATTGGTATTACTACCTTGTTGATGCTTCCGAGTATTGCAGTTGCTATGCGGCTTATGGATGTTGCCGGTAGAAGGTAAGTTTTGTTCGTTTTCGGGTTTCTTTGCAATGATGAGAAGTCTCACCTGAAAACAATTCATATTCTCTTGGCATGAATTTTCTGATATTATGGTGGTTGATTTTGTTAATTACTAGTGTCTATTTGATCTCTTTATTCGATCCATTCTCATCGATAAATCATTGTTGCAGGAGTTTGCTACTTACCACAATCCCAATCCTGATAATGTCTATTGTCGTCTTAGTCATTGGAAGTGTTGTGGCAATGGGGAACGTTGTGCACGCAGCGATCTCAACCGTTAGTGTTGTGCTATACTTCTGTTTCTTTGTAATGGGATTCGGGCCATTCCCAACGCGTGTTCGTGGCCTATGCATCGCTATATGTGCCCTTACATTCTGGATCTGCTACATCATCGTCACGTATTCACTCCCGGTGCTGCTCAAATCAATTGGTTTAGCTGGTGTCTTTGGGATGTACGCGGTCGTCTGTATTATATCGTGGGTGTTTGTGTTCTTAAAAGTGCCCGAAACCAAAGGCATGCCACTCGAAGTCATTACAGAGTTCTTCTCCCTTGGTGCCAAGCAAGCTTCAGCTGCCAAGAACAACTGAGTTTGGTTCAATATTTGATGGATATTTTGAAAGTTTTGATGACGGATGTTCAAATTTATATTCAAAAGTAAACTTATTTATATACTAAACTCAGTTATTTATATTCAAGCTTTACTCATTAGAAGTAATAAACTTAAATCAAACTCACAAGTTGTTCGAATCAATTATTAAAATATTCAAATTTATCGTACTCGATAACTTGAGCTATTCGAACTTGATTCAACAATGAATTGATATCTTGTTCCAGCATGAACTGACAGGTAATTCAGACAATCTGTTGGTTTATGCTTCCGATGATAACATGAACTCTTCGTTTTTCTTGAAATATTCGTATACGCCATTTGTATCTAAAATGCGAAAGATACCCGAAACACATAACAAAACTATACCTGTACCCGATTAACATAAATGTGGACAACATTTGCCCACTAAAATGGACAGTCTTAATGTACCTGCCGGAATCAAATTTCAAGAACCACCATGGCCGCCACTAGCGACTGCCGCTCATCCGCCAGAATCTCCACAACTATACATCAAACTGATTCAACATTGAATTTACTAAGCATCATAGGTAATCTTAATTAATCATAAGCATTCGTAATAGAGTGGTATCAAATAATTACAACTATAGTTCAAAAAGATTTGCTCGGCTTGAATTCTCATATGCATAACAATAATCAAATATAAATTGAGAATCAACCAGCTAAGCTCAACGTTGAAAAAAAATGAGCACAAAATCTTTTCATGTTAACAATCAAAAAATGAATTTCTAATGGCTACTGCTATGTGTTGATTGTTTTTGACCTTCTAATGGTATTCTGAAATTAAATATATTCTCCCCAGGAAGGGTTTAGATTTCGTAATGTCGGAGATCTCACCAATGGCGATGATCGACGAGATGGCTATACCAAGTCAAAAATAGAAGTGTGCATGGCTTATTTCAGTCGAATATCCTCTCCCCTGTTGAGAATAGCAGGAATATGAAAGAACTAAATACGCGGAGAAATCCGGGAATGTAAAAGACTGCTCTCCAGCTTTCTGGACCAGAAAGATCCGAGTATTCAGCTTTAGCAGCTTCGAGAAGCTTTCCGGTCATATCGACCCCAATGATCCCAGCTAGAGTACCAGCTGTATTAGAGACGCCCATTACGATTCCTGCGTATTTGGGTGCAATATCCATATGATTCACTGCAAACCCAGCCCTCCCAAGCGCCAAGAAACCGAGAGCCACAGAAGAACAGAAAATGGCTCCACCAGATGTTCTGAAGGTCGGAAGTGCCATCAATGCAAGAGAAGAC
This sequence comes from Hibiscus mutabilis, assembly GCA_019671005.1. Taxonomy (NCBI): domain Eukaryota; kingdom Viridiplantae; phylum Streptophyta; class Magnoliopsida; order Malvales; family Malvaceae; genus Hibiscus; species Hibiscus mutabilis. The sequence continues at coordinate 3,646,892 of CM033751.1, read as the reverse complement.
ACTATAAATCCTACAGTGTTCAAGAACTTCCTAGTTTTAGTCACAGACATTATTCTTTTGGTGATCAAGTGGTCAGCAAGAACCCCGCCGATATTTGAGAATATGAACATGTTGAAATAGGGCATCATCTTTGCAAAACCCATTTCCTGAAGACTGAGTTGGAGGCCCAGCTCGAAGTATGTCGGAAGCCAGTTCATTACATAAAGAGCATAGTGGAATGTGAAATTGTTTACCACGATTGACCAAACTGGCCCGCTGACTAAAATTTTCTTCCACGGGACTTTGGAAGTTCTGACAGTAGCCGGTCCATTCTCCACTTTTATCTTCTGACTAGCTTTGGTAGGTAACATAGATTCTCCAAAACTAGTGGCAGTGGCTTTCTGATGCTCAGATCGAGGGGGGTCGGTTGCATATTTGAACCAGAGGAAAGACCACATGACACCTAATGCTGCTTCTGCAAGAAATAGAGATTGGGGACCTCTGAACTTCACCAGGCTTGGAAGGACAAGCATTCCCATAGCTGCACCTAGGTACATCCCGGAAGTTGTAAGCGAAACAGATCTTGACCTCTCATGTGGCGGAACCCACTCTGCTAGGACAGTGTGGATAGAAGGGAAGATGAAGCCTTGTGCCACACCAACAAGCAAGCGAGCAACGACCAAGATTGTGACTCTATTGGGATCTAGTGGTACCAAAAAACAAGTTGATGACCATAATACGAATGAGAGAAGAAGAACCTTCCTTCCCCCAATCTTTTGAGCCGCCCATCCTCCAGGCACCTGAGAACAAGCGTAACCGTAATAGAATGTGGACAGTATTGTGCCTTTGCTTGATTGGTTAATCCCAACAGCATTAGCTGCAAATGTGTATGCTATGGAGAAACCAACACGTTCTACGTAGCATACACATGTGCTGACGAAGGTTAAAATGACAATTAAGTATCGCTTTGGGAATTTCATCCACTTCATGATTTACATCTACTCTTATATAGGAATCTCTATTATGTTAACTGTCTTCAAACAAATTGACTATATGTAATCACTCATTTTATCTGGTCTGTAAATACATATTAGTATATTTGTTAGTATACTAGTGTTGCATGTATACATTGTAATATATTATATGTTTATTATGTGCATGAGTGTTATTAATATATGTGTGCATGTATATTATAAACTATGTATATATACGTATTAACGGTACGTGTGTCACGCATGTACCTATAGTTAGTATGAGCGTATTTGGATAATATGTGTAGATGTTATGTTAATTATGTGTATGATTATAGATGTATGTATACTGGTATGTTATAATTAATGTTTGCATAGGTATATACGTATGTATTGTTGTATGTGTACTGCTGTTATAATTATAATTATAATATTAATATTATCGGGCTAATATAAAATGAAAATCCAAAAAAATATATTAAACCCAAATAAATAAATTGCAGTCCAAGTCCAATTACAAATATAATATTATTACAAGGCCCGGTTGGCCCAAACCCAAACCCTATTTAATTACATTTATTTTGTGTGCAGATGACTATGGGCTGTTGGATCAAGATTTGATCCAACGGCCACGATCCAGCCAAGACAAAATATCTGCCAGCCGCGTGCACATCACGTCTGGACCGTTCGAGTGCCACGCGCGCGCAGTCCACGCGCAGACTCTTTGATATCCCACGCGTGCGTGAGCTCCACGCGCTCTGACCCCTCGACTGTTGAGCCCCACGTGGCACGATCTGGAGCCGTTTCACCAATCGAGGCTTCATTTGGGTCGTTCGTCCCTCAAGCCAGCCCGACCGTTAGATCAGATCTGATCTAACGGCCGAGAACACCTCTGGCCGAAGGCAGAACCCCCACACCGCCACCATGCTGCACCATGCCGATCTTCAACCACCGCGCTCAGACATGTCAAAGAAAGCAAGAAAAGAAATATGTCAGTAATCAGTCCAGATCTGAAAAAGAAGCAAATATTATATTACTTGTACCAAACCAAAGACAGGCATATATGTACGAAACAAATATTTTGTAACAGCAAGTTGTAATCGAAAGGGGCAAGAGTTGTAATCGAAAGAAAAAATACAAAAAAGTCAATCCAGTGGTAAATACTCGTCTCCTTTCTTACTTTTTTGTTGCATGCATACACAAAAAGATAGGCAGTAAAATAAAAAAAGAGGGTAGGAAGTCGTACCATCGTCGTCTGTGGGTCTTCCCTCACCAGTGATAAGCCTTTCCGGCTTTCCCAAGCCGAACGTGGTGAACTGAAAGGAGTGGGAGACCCTTTTGTGGTTTTGTTTTGGGTTGAAAACAAAAAAGATGGGGTTTTTTCGTTTCGTATTTCCTAGATCTAGGGCAAATGGAGGGCAAATGGAGGCTTTTTCTCTGAATCCAACCTCAGATTCGTGTCGAGGGTAAGGTGAGGGTTATTTTGGTGTGTTTTTTTAGGCTCGCCGGCGCCGGTTAGCGGCGGCCGGCCGCGAGATTCTGGGTTCATGGGATTGAGTTGAGAGAAAATGAAGAACGAGGCTGGTTATAAAATTGAAAAAATGAACAAATGGCCGAAAATTTGGTTCCGGCCAAAAAAAGGGAGATTTATAGTTGTTATTATTTCGTGAAATGGGGAAATTACGTAATAAATCCCCCCGAGCTTTCAATATTTTCACTTCTGTCTCGCCGCATGGTATATTTACAACTCTGGTCCCCCTTGTATTTCAAAATCTTTCAATCCAGTCCCTAAATTACACCAAATCAATTTTTAAATGGTAAAATTACCCCTTGAACCATCCCGCGTTTTTGAACTTTTCATTTCGGGTCTGCCCCTTGGTCCAATTACAGTTTTGATCCTTTTAGGTTCTGTCTATTTCGCATTTTCGTCCTTAAATTACATATTATTACCCTTTAATTTCTGCCACTGACTTTTATTTCTTTTCATTTCAGTCCTGTTTCCATGTAAATATTCATGTTCGTATTATAATCGTATATGTTAATGTGGTCTTTTGTCTTATTATATATCCCTCGTATATGCCTTGTATTTTTATGTTTACATGTATATGTGTTAAGTTTATAATGATTATGTATCTTTTTGTTCGGTTATTCGTATTAAGCATGTTATGTTCTAGTTGACTCGTACACGGTATGTTTTGTATTTTTGTATGTGTGTATGTTCTCTTGGCTTTTTAGGTTACATGTTAGTATATTTTCTTTTTTATATATAATATATTGTTCTATATATGTTGAAATGTGTTTTATTTCTAACATGTATGTCTCCTCGAAGTATATGCTTTTGTCCATACATATATTTATTCGTGCCCTGTTATTGTGACATGTTAAATATGTTTTTATCTACTATTAAGCTTGTTATGTATATGTGTGTTTTAATTACGTATTTTACTTATGTTAGATTGATATTCTGTTATGTGAATATTTACTGTCTTTAAATTATCTGCCATGTTTTTATATTTTTGTCACTAAGATTGCATATGATATATAAATTGTTAATGCGGTGCCTTTTTATCCGAGCGTAAACGGGGCCAATATCAGGCGTAGTAATAGTGGTTGGGTGTTTATTCTCGGATAACGGGGCCCTTAAAATTTATTCGCAATTATGACCGAATTTTAAAATAATCGTCACTTTAATCCGAAAAATCCAATATTAATAAAGCGGTAATTATTAAAGTACCAATTTTGGGCGGTGTGGGGGTGCTAATCCTTCCCCATCCGTAACCGACTCCCGAACCCATTTTTTTTGAATCTCTGGTTTTATGGTGTCCGGCCTACCTAAGTGGCCGGTGGCGACTCCATTTTTTTAAAATGCGGTTTTTTTAAAACCCCACGGAATAAACATTTTTATATCCGAAAAATCACACACCCTTCAAAAATTCTTTTTTAAGCGAAAAAAGACATCGCTACAGATGGCGACTCCGCTGAGGACATTTTTGTTTTTTTTCAAAAACAAATGAGAGTCAAGCTTTTAAAATAATTACCGCTTTATTAATATTGGAAGTTCCGGATTAAAGTGACTATTAAATTAACATTCGGTTATAATTGCGCGTTTATTTTAACGCATTTAAAATATGGCATATAAACCCGTTTTTTTTAAGTGGGGGGAAAACGCTAATGCTTTCGTGGGGATATCGTTCTCCCGTATGGGCCTAGCAAGTACCTTCGGGGCTCGAGTACCTTATGCTTTCGTAAGGATATCGTTCCTTCGTACGGGCATAAGCGAATGGGTCCCCCTGAATTGAACCCGATTGAAATGAGCCTATAATGGGTGATAATCGGGGGCCTTGCTACTCTTAGTAGAGGACAACAAGGACAATTCGGGTACCTCCTAGAACCAAGACTGCATGTAGAGAATACATAGAAACCTACCCATTTAGAGCCATGCGGATAACCTTAGGTTTTAGACGGGATAAATAGGGTTGTTTTGTGTGTTTATTCTGTTTAATTTTGTCATTTTATTTATATATTTATTAATTTTATCTGGTACTGACTTGTTTTCTTTTCGTTTTTATTTTTTTCATACATCATACATTTGCATCACATAAAGGTACTGGATCAAGTGGTTTGCCTGATCAGAAAGTCTTTCACCATGGAAAAAAGGTGTCTTAGGAAATAAGAGCTTAATTTGTCAGTCAGACATTGGTCAGAGGTCAACCAAAAAATCCATGGGGACAGTTTGCCGAACGAACGCGTAATAGCAGGGTACACCTATGTGAGTCTCCAACAGAACGACTTATGTGATCTTCAAAGCATTTGGGAAAGATGGGACCGAAGACTACAAGACTTGTTCTGCGATAGTTATGGCGACATTGCACAGCTGTTATATGTTCGGGTTAACCAGCCCCTACTCCGAGCTATAGTCCAGTTCTGGAATCCGGCTTTTTACTGCTTCACCTTCAATGGGCAGGACATGATGCCTACAGTAGAAGAATACACTGCTTTACTTAACCAGAAGAATATTCAGGAAGATTGGATCTACGCGAAGCCCCCGAGGAATCAGAATTACACTGCGAAACTCAAAACCTTCGCGAGAATGAGTGACGATTGGGTTAATGGCCTGCTTCAGATCCGAGGAGACAATACAATTTTTGCATGGAAAAGTATTCGGGACATCATACCGACACATCCAGACGAGGCAAAGAAAATGGACCTGTTCGCTTTAGGAATATATGGCTTGGTGATCTTTCCAAGAGTAATCGGGAACATTGACATAGCCATTCTGGACTTGTTTGAGCGGGTAAAACGGAAAGCAAACCCAGTACCAGCAATCTTGGTCGAGACTTTTATTTCCTTATATGCTAGTCGGAAACATGAAGAATGACATTTTCGAGGATGCGCACAGCTGTTACAAGTATGGATTTAGAGTCACATGTGGAAGACACCGACGAGGGTCCTGCTAGGGATATCCTTCCAAGGTTTTTCGCCTTTACGGGAATACTTAGCAAAGGAATGGCGAGAGGATTTGAAAACAAAAATGTGGACTAGCTTCTTCAGGAACATTCAAGATGAAGACATAGCATGGAGGGTCTCATGGCTCGGTAAAGTTAATTATTTTCTATACAGTTGTGGTGATTTCAACTGGCTGATGATGTTAGGATTGCACGGAGGGATCGTCTGTGCTCCGCTTTTAGTGTCTCGACAGTTCGGATCACGACAGTTCATTCCCAATACCGCCGGGTTAAGCCAAACTGAATTTCATTTCAAAGGGGAGTTCAAAGGAAAAATTCAGACCATCATGAGGGTCTGGACCATTGTTACCGGATCAGGGTGGAACGAGATACCGAGCATATGACTACCCCAGACTACGATATTTGGAGACGTTTGAGGGTTAATAATGTGACTCCCGAATCTGATCAAGGACCAGCAGTGTCACTCAAAGAGCTTACAAGGGTGGTACCGTCTGAAGCTGACATCTTAAGGAATGAACTCGAAGAAGTTAAAAGGAAAATGGACATCCAACATGCGAGCAAGCTCTATAAGGCAAGCTTAGAGGTTGATGAGTGGGACGGGATCATTAGGCAGTTGAAGAAATTAAATGCAGATTTGAGTGACAAGAACACTCTTTATCAAAAAGATGCCCTTCTACTACAAGCAAAAATACAGAAGGCCAGCCAGAGTCAATTCATAGCCGTGGAAAGAGAAAGAATGAATGGTATCCGTTTGGTGGAAGAAGAACGAGAAATCAGCAAGTGAGCGATCGAGAAAGAGATGGAAAGTTGTCGGTTGGCTATGGAGGAAGAAAAACGGTCTGCCAAGAAGGCCATTGATCAAGAAAAAGAAAGGTTCAGGCAAGAAATCAGCAAGGGAAAACAAGCGGTCCATCATGAGAAAGAAAGCATCACCGTATGGAAAAGAAAGTCTATGAGTAGCCAGAATAGACTGTTAGAGATGCAAAAACTGTACGATGACACTATTCAAAGTCTGGAGCAAAGCCAAAGTCAAAATGGCGAATTAAAAGGAAAGGTGGCAGAAGTTGAACACTCACTTCGAATGTACTGCCACAGAAATGGTTTCACTGAGCTTCAAGAAAGAGAGCGCGAAGTAAGCGTATTACGAGCACGAATTAAGTCCCTCGAAGCAACTGTTGAGGATTACAAGGAAAGAATTAGTGTGTTCGAGGAGGCTGCAGCCGCGGAGGGGATACCTATTGGCAAAAGAGACTGCGTGACGTTGCCCGGATGGTACAGGATAGGGACCAGTATTACGCAAACTTGATGGTGGACATACAGCGAGTCGCCAGGGCATGTGAATGATTTGGCTGTCGAGGCCGAAACACTTCGACCTTTCATAGTCCCGGAAATTGAAGAAGCTCCCAGGTTCCTCAAACTGCTCAGGGCAATTGGAAAATTATGAGATAGAGCTAGAGCTTATCTATAGGACTCTGTGTTGTAATTAGGTCTTTTGTATTAGGAATCTTTATTTTGTAATACAAACTCTGTTGTAATCTAGACCCTTTAATTCCCGTGGAAGTAGTTCAAAAGGGTGATTACCAGCGGAATCAGTACATTATCTGCATACATTCTTGCATTTGCATCATGACATTCGCATCATTATACATGCATTTATTTCCTGCAACCATATTAACATTATGAATATTGTGGCATTGTGTGTAGTTAACCCGCAATCATTCATCACCCATACTTTACCCGGTTACAAAGCAAGCTCATGGAAGACAGGATAATCAGCCTAGAAAAAGGGCAAAAAGAGCTCGAGACAAGACTTGAAGAGGCCCAGAGAAGCCTCAGTGATCAGATTGCGTAGTCGCAAGCATCTATAGTATCCGACATAACCGCATTATTGGCTAAGAGTCTTGGAAAAAGAGTGGAATGAGAAAACGTTCAAGAGCCAGAGGGTACCCCAGCTCACTACAAGGTTAAACCAACTGCACCAAACCCGGCTAGAAATGTGTATATCGACCCTGCAGGAATGTCATCTAGTTTTCAAATAGGGGCACCTGAAACTCAACCCCTCGACGCTGAAGCACTCTATGAAGAAGATGTGTCGGACCTGAACATGTTTGAAAAGATCAGGACCGAGGTAGAGAAAAAGTGGGAGGAGAGGTTTCGCCTCATGGAGGAAAAATTTAAAACGTTGCAATCTATCTAATGAAGAATTAGGAAATGACGCTAGTGACTTAAGTCTGGTGTCCGATCTTGTCCTACCGCCAAATTTTAAAACGCCAGAGTTCGACAAATACGATGGAACCACATGTCCTTCCGCACACATAACAATGTACTGTCGAAAGATGGCGGCCTACCATAAGGACGAAAAGCTATTGATCCATTGTTTCCAGGACAGCCTAACTGGAGCGGCGTTACGGTGGAACACCCAGTTGAGCAAGGCAAATGTTAAGACATGGAAAGATCTGCCAAGAGCATTTACTGAGCAATATAAGCATGTAACAGATATGACTCCCAGTAGAATTATGTTGGAAAATATGGGGCAGAAGTCCAACGAAAGCCTGCGGCAATACGCCAAAAGGTGGTGGGAAGTGGCCGCCCAAATTCAGTCGCCCATCCCGGAACATGAAATTACGCCGTTATTTGTTAATACTCTGAATGGGGCACTTTTTGATCGCCTCATTAATAACACAACGCAGTGCTTTGCTGACTTAATCAGGACTGGGGAGTCCCTTGAATTGGCAATTAAGAGTGGTAGAATTGATGGTGGGGAAAGGTCTCGAAAGTATAGCAAGAGAAATAAAGTAAACGCCACCAGCACTTATACCACCCCGAAGAACTTCACAGTCTCACAGCCACAAGCACATGTGGGAAAAACACAAAACTCGAATCAAAGAGATGAGAGAATCGCCAGAAAAGAGAAAGAGAGAAGAACTTTCACTCCCCTACCTGTTTCGTACTCAGAACTTTATTCCCAGTTGTATGAAGCAGACCTGGTCTGTCCATACATCGTTGCTCCTGTCAATCTGCCCTTCCCTTCTTGGTATAATCCGAACGTGCATTGCGACTATCACGGCGGTACCCCTGGACATCCCACTGAGAACTGCCTTGCTTTCAAAAAACTTGTGCAGAATTTAATCGATTCTAGGATATTGAAGTTTGAAGAACCGAGTGTAGCCAATAATCTGCTGCCTAATCATGAGAGCAGAGGAGTAAATGTTATTGAAGAATACTTTACCAGGAGGATTAAGGATGATGTGTCAGAAATCAAATCTCCTTTACGGTGGGTATTTCAACAGTTATGCATGGCTCGTGTGATCGACAAAGGTATGATAACAAGGCAGAAGGGATGTGGAGTGTATTGCGAATTCCACCAGACTGAAGGGCATAATATCCAAGAGTGTGATGAGTTCAAGAGATTGGTACAACAATTAATGAATGAAAAACAAATAGAATTCTTCGAGGAGCCCATGGGAAAGAAAGGGTCAGACGTACATATGACGGATAGCCCCAAATCTAAATACGGGAATGATAGACCTTTTATCATCTCTCCCAGGCCAGGGAATGCAGGTGCCTCCCAAGGAGAAACCAGCAAGATAAATCCCAGGATCATCATTTCAGCACCATCTCCATTCCCATTCAAGGAAATGCGTCAAACCCCCTGGAATTATACTGTAAATGTGACCACGCCAGAAAAACTAGAACATGGTCAGGTAAAAGAGCCTACGCTGAAAGACCAACAAAGCCAGAACGATGTAAACGTTGGTGAGGCAGGCCATTTCACAAGAGCGGCCGATGTTATTCCTCCAAGGCTTTGAAAGCAGCTGAAAAAGATAAGGGGAAGAATACAACAGTTAGTCCCACGCAGATATTTGGAGAAGAACCTCCCCCAAAGATGAATGAGCCGGTAACTGAGGCCCAGGCCAAAGAATTTTTGAAGTTCTTGAGACATAGCGAGTACAACGTGGTGGAACAACTACGAAAGCAATCGGCCAGGATCACAGTACTGAAATTACTCTTGAGTTTAGAAAAACACCGGGAGACGCTATTAAAAGTGCTAAATCAAACTTTTGTGCCCCAGGAAATTTCTGTGACAAATCTGGACATGATAGTGGGGCATATCACTGCCTATAATCATATAACGTTCAGTGATGATGAGATCCCTGAGGGAGGAATGGGGTCCACCAAAGCCCTTAACATCACTACCCACTACAAAGGGTATATAGTACCGGGCGTACTGATCGACAACGGGTCAGCATTGAACGTCTTGCCTATGGTGACCCTGCAAAAACTGCCGATAGATAGTTCTCACCTAAAGCCCTGCCACAATTCGGTAAGAGCCTTCGATGGTACGCAAAGAGGAACAATGGGGAAAATTGAGGTGCCCCTATTGATCGGACCAACTGAATATATGATCAATTTTGTGGTAATGGACATAAAACCATCTTACAGCTGCTTATTGGGAAGACCATGGATCCACTCCACAGGAGTTGTCCCCTCATCGTTGCATCAGAAATTAAAATTTGTAGTCGAGGGTAAATTGGTCACAGTAGAGGCGGAGCAGGAGATTATTGCTTCAGTGACATCAGACGCCCCCTACATTCAAAATGATGAAGATGCTGCAGAATGCTCGTTCCGAGCATTGGAACTAGTGAATGCCACATTCATTTCGGAAGGAAGTCGGATCCCCTGCCCCAAGTTATCTAATTGTACCAAGATGACCGTCGCAGAAACTTTGGGCCGAGGAGCCAAAGTAGGAAAAGGGTTGGGGAAGAAATTACAAGGAAACCTAAGAGCCAAGAATACGATAACCAAGAAGGATCGTTTTGGGTTGGGTTACCAACCAAGTTCCCAACAGAGAAAAGAGGAATATAAGAGAAAGGAGGAGCAAAGAAAAGCCAGATCTAAAGGAGAAGACATTCCGTGGAGACCAATGTCCTTTCCTAGTTTAAAAACCACTTTTGCCTCCGGAGGGTTCTACCAGCCAGGTCAAGAGGTTGAAGAAGCAATTAAGGAAAACGACGTACTCAACCAGGAGGAGAAACTCAATGAATCATTTGAAGGGATCTACATCAACATGATAGCTGAAGAGGACCGAGGCAGCAAAATGTTGACCAACATCCGCCCTTACCGTCCCGGGGAAACACTCGATAACTGGAGCTACATTGATCTACCTGTAGTTTTTAGGAATAGATCAGAGTAATGCTCCGAATCAACCTTTTGTTTTTGCCCGTAAACAATGGGGATCTCTTGTATAGGGCACCTATGTTAACTTTTTGATTGAAATGAAAATATCCCCACTTTCCTAAAATGATCAAAGTTTCATTTATTTCATTCATGCATTCTTCATGTTCATTCCCTTCATATAAAACCATCTCCTTCCCAATACAATTCGTTCTCATTTAATGCAGGTCGCTCATGATTGATGATATGAATGATACCGGATCCAATCCTGGAGTGAATTTCGAATGCCCTGAGGTCTCAGAGGGAATTGAGGAAGGATATGATGAGATAGAAAGTGAGGTCCCGGAAGAGTTAAAGAGAATGATGGCCAACGAAGAAAGGCAGATCATGCCCCACCAAGAAGAAACATAAGTTGTAAACTTGGGGACTGAAGAAGAGAGAAAAGAAATAAAAGTAGGAATGACGATTTCCTCAGAAACCAAGCACGAACTGATAACCTTACTTCAGGAATTCAAAGATGTCTTCGCCTAGACTTATCAAGGTATGCCAGGGTTGAATACCGACATAGTGGTGCACAAATTGCCAACAAAATCAGAGTGCAAACCAATACAGTAAAAACTTCAGAGAATGAGACCATATATGTTGTTAAAGATCCGAGAAGAAATGAAAAAGCAGTTTGATGCTGGATTCTTGGAGGTAGCCAAATACCCCGAATGGGTTGCAAACATTGTACCAGTACCAAAGAAAGACGAGAAAGTTCGTATGTGTGTAGATTATAGGGATCTAAACCGAGCCAGCCCTAAAGACAACTTCCCCTTACCACATATTGACATGCTGGTTGACAATACTGCAGGACACTCATGGTTTTCATTCATGGACGGCTTCTCAGGGTACAACCAGATAAAGATGGACCCTAACGACATGGAGAAAACTACGTTCATAACCATATGTGGACGTTTGGGCTAAAGAACGTAGGGGCAACATACCAAAGAGCAATGATGACTCTTTTCCATGACATAATGCACAAAGAAATAGAAGTATATGTGGACGACATGATTGCCAAGTCCCGAATAGAGGAAGAGCACCTACAGAACTTGAGAAAACTATTCCAAAGACTACGGAAGTACCAACTGAGGCTCAATCCTGCCAAGTGTACCTTCGCCGTTACTTCTGGAAAACTCCTAGGGTTCGTGGTAAGCAGAAGAGGGATTGAGATTGTCCAGATAAAGTGAAAGGCATCCAGGATCTCTCACCACCCCGTACTCAGAAGGAAGTTCGCGGTTTCCTGGGGAGGTTGAATTACATCTCTCGTTTCATTTCCCAATTAACCGACCAATGTGACCCGGTCTTCAGACTTCTTAGAAAGAATAATCCTGGTGTGTGGGACGAGGAGTGTCAAAGAGCCCTAGAAAAGATCAAAAAGTACCTGACAAATGCTCCAATTTTAGTCGCACCAGTACCAGGTCGACCATTAATTCTCTACCTGACAGTTTTTGAGAATTCAATGGGATACGTATTGGGGCAACACGATGAGTCAAGAAAAAGGGAGCAAGCTATCTATTACCTAAGCAGGAAATTCAATGATTACGAAACGCGGTACCTGCCAGTGCAGAAGCTGTGTTGTGCTCTAGTTTGGGCTACCAAGCGGCTTAGACAGTACATGTTGTACCATACTACCTGGTTGATATCCAAGCTAGATCCATTAAAGTTCTTAATGGAAGCACCAGCACTAACATGAAGGATGGCCCGATGGCAGATGCTCTTATCCGAATTCGATATCGTATACGTTAACCAGAAAGCCGTAAAGGGGAGTGTCGTAGCAGATTTCCTAGCTAGTCGTGCTTCGGATGACTATGAGGCATTGAACTTTAATTTTCCAGACGAAGACTTGATGTGCATTACGACCGAGGAAGAGGTTTCAGATGATAAATCATGGAAACTTTACTTCGATGAAGCTTCTAACGCCCTCGGACATGGGATATGAGCAATACTAATTTCTCCTGAGGACGTCTATTATCATTTCACCAGCAGATTGGAATTCTTCTGCACAAACAATATAGCTGAATATGAAGCTTGCGTTATGGGACTGAACTCAGCTATTGAGAGAAAGGTTAAAGAACTTCGAGTATTCGGAGATTCATGCTTAGTAATTTACCAAGTGCGTGGGGAATGGGAAACCAGGGACCCGAAGTTGGTCAAATGTTACGAATTGATCCAAGAGCTCACCAAAGAGTTCGAAAAGGTCAGCTTCAATTACCTGCCCCAAGAAGAAAATCAGATGGCAGACGCCTTGGCAACCTTGGCATCCATGTTTAAAACAAACACCGGGGCAGAAATGAAGCCCATTGAGATGCATACGTTTGAAAGGCCTGTTTATTGTTGTAATGTACAGGAAGAGATCGATGGAAACCCATGGTACTATGACATCTTATAATATGTCAAGCTTCGAAAGTATCCAGAAGGGGCAAACGACAATGACAGAAAAACACTCAGAAAAATGGCAACAAGACATGTCCTAGACGGGCAAAATCCTATATAGGAGAAGTCATGATCAGACATTGTTGACATGTGTGGATGCCCGAGAGGCGAAGGAGATCTTAGCCGAAGTACATGACGGGCTCTGTGGAACGCATACCAACGGGCTGTCTATAGCCCGAAAAATTATGAGATATGGTTATTTCTGGTTGACCATGGAGGGAGATTGTATCGGTTACGCCAGGAAATGCCAAAAATGTCAAATCTACGCTGACAAGATTCACGCACCCCCATCGCCTTTACACACTATGAATTCTCCGTGGCCTTTCGCGGCGTGGAACATGGACGTCATTGGGCAGATCCATCCGAAAGCTTCCAATGAACACCGTTTCATTTTGGTCGCCATAGACTACTTCACTAAATGGGTAGAGGCCGCGTCTTACGCCAACATCACACGGACTACAATATGTAAGTTCTTAAAGAAGGAGATTATTTGTCGATACGGATTGCCAGAAAGGATCATCACCGACAACGCTTCCAATCTGAATAACAAAATGACGACGGACGCGTGCACTCAATTCAAGATAACACACCGCAATTCCAAAGTCTATCGTCCTAAAATGAATGGAGCAGTGGAAGCAGCAAACAAGAACATAAAGAAGATCATAGCAAAGACGACTGATACCTACAGGGATTGGCATGAGAAGTTGCCGTTTGCCCTTTTCGCCTATAGGACGTCCATTCGCACATCAACAGGGGCAACACCCTACTCCTTGGTGTATGGTACCGAAGCAGTACTTCCCATCGAGGTAGAAATCCCATCTCTTCGGGTCTTAAACGAAGTAAAATTGGAAGAAGCCGAATGGGTGCAGACCAGACTCGACCAGCTAAATCTCATTGACGAAAAAAGACTAAAGGCTATTTGTCATGGTCAGATGTACCAAAAGCGGATGATGCAGGCATACAATAAAAAGGTGCGCCCAAGAAAATTCAAAGAAGGAGATCTGGTGCTCAAGAAAATCCTCCCTATCCAGAAAGATGCTCGAGGAAAGTGGATGCCCAACTGGGAAGGACCGTACGTCATAAAAAAGGCATTCTCATGAGGAGCCCTGATCCTAACCGAAATGGATGGAGACGAGCTGAAAAACCCTGTAAATTCTGATGCTGTTAAGAAATACTATCTTTGAAAAAAAAGAAAAGAAAAGAAAAAAAAGAACAAAAATGGAGAGCTCGGGGCGAAAACCCAAAACCGGGCGTCTTGAAGCAAAGGGAGGACCCGAGTTGAAAACCCGTAAAGGGCGGCTCGGGTAAACTGAAAAGTTGAATATCCGAAGAGAAGGGTATCCCCATTAACATCATGAAGAGGAGGCTTCAGGCAAAAAATTCTACACCGGTTGACAGGATCATGTATCATTCATATCGAAGATAATGAGGGATCTTGTATTTCATACTTAACTTTTATTCTCTCATGTGTGTCATACCTTTTTAAAGATATCCCAAGCCCTTAATCGTAATAAAATCGTGTTTTTGAACATCTATTCCATGCATTCTTGTTAATTTCAGTCAAATAAGTTAACATAGGCTTATAGTGAAACAAGATATTTCGGAGCATTACTGTGATTTAACCTTAAAAATGCAGGTGATCAAAGAAAACGATGTTAACTCCGCCTTCTAGTTCCCTACATAACGGTTGTTGATAGGGAAGGCGAAAAGCTTCAAACAACCAGATAAGATGACCAATGGCTTACGTCTTGTCTATTCAAGGAAAGCATGCGAGATAATAAGAGAGATCTCTTGGGTGAAAACCCAGAACGGTACCCCTAAAAAAACTCTCTCCAAAGTGAAAACCCGAAAGGGCACTTTAGAATTCCAAGTCGTAAGTGGAGAAAAAGAAAGGTTGGAATGGTTGAACCTGACAGTGAAGTGGGGTATCGGCGCCCATGAGAAAGGAGAAAGTGAACAACGAGATCGAATAAGGACCAAAACAAGCCCACCAAGATATTGACACTCATGCATCATGAATAGTCAGACATCACTAAGATTAGGAGCATGTCAATTCATTTGTCATAGCATTTTGTTTTATCTCAGACAGGTACCTACGGATTCAAAGAGACATCGATGGTCATCATGGTGTGAATCCCAAATGAAAAGACAGTGGTCTTACATACAAAAGGAATATGTTTCCAAGCTCTAGAGAGAGGTTCTATATAGGAAGAATCCTTCGTTCCGAGGCTTCAGAAGCTGAAAGTTCTATATAGGAAGGACTGACAACTCTAGGGTGAAGACTAGCAGTTCTATATAGGAAGAACTCACAGTCGAAGGAATTCACCCATGACACACAAGATTATATAGGAAATCATGCTGTGTCGAAAGTGAAGAGTTCTATATAGGAAGGGCTCCGAGCTTCAATGTCTTAGAGTAAAAGATTCTATATAGGAAGAATCAGTAGCTCTAAGATTTCAGAAGCCAAAAGTTCTATATAGGAAGGACCGACGGCTCCAATGTGAAGACTCACAGTTCTATATAGGAAGAACTCCCAGTCGAAGGAATTCACCTATGACACACAAGGTTATATAGGAAACCTGTTGCGTCGAAAGCGAAGAGTCTTATATAGGAAAGGCTCCGAGCTTCACTGCCTTAGAGTGAAAGGTTCTATATAGGAAGAACCTGTAGCTCTGAGATTTCAGACGCCAAAAGTTCTATATAGGAAGGACTGACGGCTCCAGGGTTTGAAGACTAGCAGTTCTATATAGGAGGAACTCCCAGTCGGAAGAATCCATCAGCGGCGCAAGAGGTTTTAAATAGGAGAAACCAGCGTTGAAGGCGAAGAGTTCTATATAGGAAGGACTCCAAGCTGTACTGTCTCGAAGTGAAAAATTCTATATATGAGGGACTCATAACTCGAGGCTTCAGAGTGAAGGGTTCTATATAAGAAGAGCATGTAGCTCCAAGATCGGAAGGTGACGAAGCTCTATATAGGAAGAACTTGCGAGCCTGAAGATTCAGCTAAGGGAGAGCGGAGAGTTCCAAAAGAACACATGTTTCCAAAGCTACAAACAGGGAAGTCTGATAAAAATGAGTGCTTATGAAATCTTTGCTTTGTTCCCATTCCATGAGAACAAACAAAGAGGGGCAACTGTAATCACTCATTTTTATCTGGTCTGTAAATACATATTAGTATAATTGTTAGTATACTAGTGTTGCATGTATACATTGTAATATATTATATGTTTATTATGTGCATGAGTGTTATTAATATATGTGTGCATGTATATTATAAACTATGTATATATACGTATTAACGGGTGGCACGATCTGGAGCCGTTTCACCAATCGAGGCTTCATCTGGGCCGTTCGTCCCTCAAGCCAGCCCGACCGTTAGATCAGATCTGATCTAACGGCCGAGAACACCTCTAGCCGAAGGCAGAACCCCCACACCGCCACCATGCTGCACCATGCCGATCTTCAACCACCGCGCTCAGACATGTCAAAGAAAGCAAGAAAAGAAATATGTCAGTAATCAGTCCAGATCTGAAAAAGAAGCAAATATTATATTACTTGTACCAAACCAAAGACAGGCATATATGTACGAAACAAATATTTTGTAACAGCAAGTTGTAATCGAAAGAGGCAAGAGTTGTAATCGAAAGAAAAAATACAAAAAAGTCAATCCAGTGGTAAATACTATTCTCCTTTCTTACTTTTTTGTTGCATGCATACACAAAAAGATAGGCAGTAAAATAAAAAAAAGAGGGTAGGAAGTCGTACCATCGTCGTCTGTGGGTCTTCCCTCACCAGTGATAAGCCTTTTCGGCTTTCCCAAGCCGAACGTGGTGAACTGAAAGGAGTGGGAGACCCTTTTGTGGTTTTGTTTTGGGTTGAAAACAAAAAAAGATGGGGTTTTTTCGTTTCGTATTTCCTAGATCTAGGGCAAATGGAGGCTTTTTCTCTGAATCCAACCTCTGATTCGTGTCGAGGGTAAGTTGGGGGTTATTTTGGTGTGTTTTTTTAGGCTCGCCGGCGCCGGTTAGCGGCGGCCGGCCGCCGGATTCTGGGTTCATGGGATTGAGTTGAGAGAAAATGAAGAACGAGGCTGGTTATAAAATTGAAAAAATGAACAAATGGCCGAAAATTTGGTTCCGGCCAAAAAAGGGGAGATTTATAGTTGTTATTATTTCGTGAAATGGGGAAATTACGTAATAAATCCCCCTGCGCTTTCAATATTTTCACTTCTGTCTCGCCGCATGGTATATTTACAACTCTGGTCCCCCTTATATTTCAAAATTTTGCAATCCAGTCCCTAAATTACACCGAATCAATTTTTAAAAGGTAAAATTACCCCCTTGAATCATCCCGCGTTTTTGAACTTTTCATTTCGGGTCTGCCCCTTGGTCCAATTACAGTTTTGATCTTTTTAGGTTCTGTCTATTTCGCATTTTCGTCCTTAAATTACATATTATTGCCCTTTAATTTCTGCCACTGACTTTTATTTCTTTTCATTTCAGTCATGTTTCCATGTAAATATTCATGTTCGTATTATAATCGTATATGTTAATGTGGTCTTTTGTCTTATTATATATCCCTCGTATATGTCTTGTATTTTTATGTTTATATGTATATGTGTTAAGTTTATAATGATTATGTATCTTTTTGTTCGGTTATTCATATTAAGCATGTTATGTTCTAGTTGACTCGTACACGATATGTTTTGTATTTTTGTATGTGTGTATGTTCTCTTGGCTTTTTAGGTTACATGTTAGTATATTTTCTTTTTTATATATAATATATTGTTCTATATATGTTGAAATGTGTTTTATTTCTAACATGTATGTCTCCTCGAAGTATATGCTTTTGTCCATACATATATTTATTCGTGCCCTGTTATTGTGACATGTTAAATTTGTTTTTATCTACTATTAAGCTTGTTATGTATATGTGTGTTTTAATTACGTATTTTACTTATGTTAGATTGGTATTCTGTTATGTGAATATTTATTGTCTTTAAATTATCTGCCATGTTTTTATATTTTTATCACTAAGATTGCATATGATATATAAATTGTTAATGCGGTACCCTTTTATCCGAGCGTAAACAGGGCCAGTATAAGGCGTAGTGATAGTGGTTGGGCGTTTATTCTCGGATAACGGGACCCTTAAAATTTATTCGCAATTATGATCGAATTTTAAAATAATCGCCACTTTAATCCGGAAAATCCAATATTAATAAAGCGGTAATTATTAAAGTACCAATTTTGGGCGGTGTGGGGTGCTAATCCTTCTCTATCCGTAACCGACTCCCGAACCCATTTTTTTTGAATCTCTGATTTTATGGTGTCCGGCCTACCTAAGTAGCCGGTGGCGACTCCATTTTTTTAAAATGCGATTTTTTTTAAAACCTCATGGAATAAACGTTTTTATATCCGAAAAATCACACACCCTTCAAAAATCCTTTTTTTTAAGCGAAAAAAGACATCGCTACACTATCTAACAGCTTAGGCTTTCTTCCTATTATTAGCAAATTATTTCATCACAAGAAACAGTTTCTTCGCCACCGTCCTGTACCTTCAATATATTCGCAAAGCCTGGACAGAAAAAAAAGCATACAAATGTTAAAAATGCAGGAAAAAGTACCATCAAATTAGCTTGCTAAAGCCAAATGTTAAGTAGACATCGGTTAAGAAGGAATCCATGCTTAATTTGCTTTATTAGTGAAATTTTACGTAAAAACCTCTGGTGATTGCTTGATTCTATCAATATGATTCACCGACTTCTTAGGGATGGATAAGACATCAAAATGGTCCAAAGATATCAGATAAAAAAAGGATTGCTATGACCATGAAAAGAGTTTCCCCAACACATCTCATCCAAAATATTGATCCCAAAAATGGAAAAAGGGATAGAAAATGAATCCCGATTTAGACACAATTTTCGAGTCACAGAATTTGCGAAAGCCAATCATGCCGATATTGGCTACCATGAGCATGAAGTAAACTTTGGCCTCTAGCCTAAAATGCATCCAGATCACAACTAACAAGTAATGTAATAAGAGAAGTTCCTCAAACAAATTAATAGTTAAGTGTTAAAAAACACCCATATAAATGGACAAGGGGAGGCATATATGCAATGAGGCAAATGTGGCTAAATTTTTTTGGATATTGTTGTTGAAAAAAATATTTCATGATCTATTGTACTTCCATTTTTATTTCATGATCTATGACATGGGACTACAAGCGACTTCAGGCAAAATAAAGGGGAAGTCGGCCTGTAGTCATGCCGACTTTAGGCATGTACTCATGTCACTTCAGCCAACCCCATTGGTTAACCTTGAAATAAATAAAAAAATCAATAACAATATCCTAACAATTAAACCGGCAAATGTTTAATCACTCATATCTCTGCCAAAGAATCAAAAGAAGTTTATAAGAAGAAACTCATACACAGACATTGCAAATCAATAAACTAAAAACATCCAGATCTGACAATATGCTTGAAAAAGTAAACTCTCTGATGAAAGCATTACCAGAGGAAAAGATGAGATTTTTCACAAGTCAAAACATGTAGCCAATGGACCAACATTTGCAATTTCATGACACCGTGATATTTCTCCATCGAAATGGGGTTGCTATTTTAATCAATTCAAATTACGTTACCCATTTTAATCAAATATCTACCCAGATGAAGAAACTGATCCTACCCAGCAGTAACAAAATCAAGAACGGAACAGACATCGGAAGAGAAGATACAATGCAAACAACATATTCAAGAAAAGAAATTATAATTTCGGATCTCATCTTACGAAAGGGAATCATAGAGCTGAGTTTCCAGTTGAAAATTACCCACGGGTCAGCTTAAAACGCCCAAAAGATAATTTTTTGTAACAAACAATCAAACATTTAGTGAGAAAAAAGAGAGAGCAAGAAATGGGATTAATTGGGGAATATCGACAAACAGATGGGAGGCAAAATAGAGGAAGAGAACAAAAAAAAAACACCAAATTGAAACGAAATATGAAAGACCCAGAGTGCAGAAACACGTAAAAAACATACCTTGGAAATCTGGGTGTCATTGGAATCTCATGGAAGGAACAAAGCACATTAGTAGAAAGAGAAAAAAACCCTAATCGGAGAGAGATGGGGTCAGCGTGGTGAAAGGGCTTCTCCTACTGAAAAAACTACTGATTTCTGGACTTCACGTGTTCGTTAGCTTCTCTCCGGAGGAATGCGATGCGATGATCCTCCTCTCTGACAATTTGCCTTCGAAATTTGAAAAGAAAAAGAAAATGAAATAATGGGTAACTTGCTCCTAATTAACAGATTTAAGATTTAAAAACGATTTTTTAAAATATATATTATATATAAATTAAAATGTATAAAATTATTTTTTATATTTAAATTTAAATGTGTTACTATTATCTCTTAAATAATTAAATTATAACATATAAAATCATATTGTAAAGAAATTTAAACAATTTGGATATATGAAATAGAAGTATTATTCTTTGGAAAAAAATAATTCAGTTTATTAGCGAGATCAAGGATGGACCGACGGAGGTTGAGGGACAATCACATTTCTTAAAAATTTTAAATTCTCATATAGTTAATGCATTTTCTATCGATTACCTAAATTTACACTTTAAAATTATAATATAATTTACTAACAGTTCATACTATCTGACTTAAAATCATTAGTAGTAAGATTATATAATCTTTTGAAAAGTAAACATTAGTACAAAAATTTGTCGGCGATGGTTATGGATATGTTCTACCAATACAAACAAAAGTTTAAAGTTTTAATCTTACAAGAATAAAACATTATGATACGTTGAAAATTAATTTTACCATAATTCAAACTATGTAATAACCAAAACCGAAAGTAACAATAATAAAATTCATCTTTAATTTTTCATAAACCGAAAGTAAAAGGAGAGACATATTAAGTGGAGGTTTTTTTTTTTTGTTTATATAACAAATAAGTATTTAAAATATATGTTTTTTTAATTTAGGTATTAAAAGTATTTTTTGTTAAAATAAGTACTTAAAGTGTTTTTTGTTAAAATATGTATTTAAAGTATTTTTTGGTCAAAATAGATACCTAAATTATTTATTTACTTCATCTAAGTTCCTAAAAATTAACATGTATTATCATTGATTAAAAAATACACTAAATACTTATTTTGACAGAAAAATACTTTAGGTACTTATTTTGACAAAAAATATACTTTAAATATTTATTTTAACCGAAAAAAATATTTTAGATACTTTAAATGAAAAAAATAGACATAATTTTTTTAGCGGAAGATGATTAAGTGTGATTTAAGAGATTAAATTGATTAACATTAAAATGTTGAAAGTTATTTTTAAAATTAAGACAGAATCAAAATAAAATGTAAAAGTTAATGGATATATATATTATTTTAATAATTTTATTAATTGTCCTATCATCTCATTAAAAAATAAATGAGATTTTAAAAAAATCAAATATAATTTTAATAATTTATTTTTATTCATTTACAATATTAAAATTTGAAGATTCTTGTATGTAAGCATAAGTGAAGTTAAGAACTAAAAGTTAGCGGGAGCCAAAATAAAAAATAAAAAAAATGAAAATACCACCAACAAGTCAAATATACTTTCTTTCACTTATACATTTTATCATTAAAATAAAAAACTATTTTATGATAGGAAAATTCTATAACGGACGTCGAACATCGCTGAACACTACTAACATTGAATACCGCTGAACACTATTAATTTTTTAATGACTCTTAAATAAAAATTTAAAATATGTTGTACTCGACATACAATTAGTAATTATTCAAAATAAAATTAGATTTGGATTAAATTACCTTTCATATTTTTATTTTATACTATTTTTTAATCCTTATTCAAAGAATAGGATTGTATTCTTCATCGTATTCAAACCCTAGATTTTTCTTCTTCTTGCCATTGCACCCTTTGCCGCCGCCGTCTCTCCAACTGTCAGCCATCGAGATTGCCGCCGTAGCTGCCACCCTTTACATTCGCCGTTCGAAAAAACCTAGCTAGCATTGTCGGTTTCTGCCAATTGCAGAGGTGTCGCGTATTCTTCCCTGATTTCATCCGCCGCCGTCGTGCTTACATTCTATTGTTACTATTAAAAATTGTGAACACCTAGTTTTCTCATTATAACTTGAAATTTTATGTGCTTACATTCTCTTATAGGATTATACGGGAAACCTTGAGCAACAGACAGAAGCAAGTTTCCTTGAATTGTTCCAAAGGAGATGTGCTAATTCACTCATTGTGAGCTGAGGGTAACTTAGATTGACATCAGATTAATAAGGTAGTTCCTTTTATGACTTGCATGATCTTTATGTATATGGCTTCTTGGAATTTGCAGGTTGGAGTTGGCCTAATGTTTTTGCAACAACTAGGAGGATGCAGTCCTATAGTATGTATTACATCGGTAGCAATTTCTAAGAAGTCGATAAATTTACATCTTCTGTGTTGGTTCCTATAGAATAATTGTAGCAGAAATTATTTTTGTTGTCAATACAAGTTTAGCATGGTATTGGAAAGGAAAAATGAAGATGAAAACACAAGTTCTTGCTTGCAACTGGTATTTCATGATTGAAATCTTCATCCTTGATTACATATAAAGCTTGTCCTAACATCTGAAAACAAGATATTCATTTGACTAAAACATTGTCCATATTCTTAGTCAGATAATTCCTATAAATGTTAAAGCTCAAGCTGGAAGCCTGGCGACTTTAGTCCACTGCTTGGATCATTACTTACAGTTTCAATTTTATTATGGTATGGAGCTCGACAGATCATCCCCATTTCTCTAGTTCCGTATGACAGTAAATTAACATTACATTTTTGACCTAAAATGTATCAGCAAACATCATTGCAGGAACATTTTTCATTTGCTAGGGAATCTCAGGCTTAACTGTTCTATTCGTGGCCAAGTTGGTACCAGAGACATGGGAGAACATTGGGGGAAATACAAGCATCGATCAGTCGCTCATTTTCTGCAATAAAAGATTTGATCTTGCATGGCCATGAATGAACATTGTTTACAAACAATACTCATAAGGCTTGCTTTCATTCTTATTTTACAAGTGATTATTTCCGGGTTTGAATACTATGGTGAACCCTTTTTCATTTTCACATATTGGTCTTAAAAGACCCAATATATATTTGTGTATTGTAAACTGTATACATGTATGGTATTGAGACATTCATTTTTTATATAATTTAAAGTTGGAATTTTAGTTCATTTTGGGCAGTGGCAAGTATACTTGCCATTATATTTTGCAGCCTGCTCAGCTCCCTTGAGTAATTGTATTTCATTTACTTCTATAAATATGCAATTATTGTAGATTTTGGCTTTCTGAACATTGTAGTACAGATTAGCCACAAATTCATATGAACAAATGTAAATCTTCACTCGATGTCACTAAAATCAGAGAAATACAAATTTCTGAGAAGATAACTCAGCTTATAAAAAAGGAAACAGAAAGGAATCAAGGAGGGTCTTGTTTATAAAGATAAACACAAATAGTTGCATATGTCAAGTTGCATGAAGTAGCCAAACAATCCAATAAATAATATTTTATGTGGGGACCCTTCAGACCCAATTGATACTCTTACAAATTCTTTAAACTGACAAATAGTTCATATGTCAAATTGCATAAAATATGACTCAGCTTTTATCTGTTGCTTAATCAATAAGAGATGAATAGAGAAAAATTAAAAGGGGAACTTCCAAGTTCTTTGATAGTTAAAGAGAATCCTCGGAATGAAGTTGGACATGGTAGTTATGCAACAACTATGGTTGTTCTCAGCACCTTTGTGGCTGGTTTTGGATCTTATGTTTTGGGGACTGCTGTAAGTAAATTCTTATCAACAATGAAATGATTAGTTTTGCTTGTAATCTTAATCTGAAAAATAAAGGGTTTCCCTTTACAATGATTATTGAATGGCAAAGTCGGACTTCAATTCTACACAATGTCTGGACTGTTCTTGTTCACCTGTTGAAAAGCAACAAGACTTGAGAAAGTTTGGGTTTTATTCTGATTCGCCAATGATAATAATAACAAAGAGGGATTGCCCATAACTCATTTACAATTTTAATAGAAAGTTCCCATTTATAAGCATTGCAAGGAGCCATAATTGATTCCATGATGCAGAGAGTTTGAAATTGAAAGAAAAAGAAAAGACAAGTACACAATAATACATATGGCTCCCTTCTACCACAAATATAAGTCACTTGAATCTATTTACGTGACTAGAAGGGATGTGCTTCCCACTAAGCAGACCGAGAAAAATAGTGCCAAAGCTGCAAATTACACTTTCTGGGGTGACTCTCCCTACAAGAAACATAATTTTGAGAAAATTCAATAAAGAGGATCACACAATTTGAACAAAGAAGACAATTTTCATGTAGCTCAACGCAATACAATTTGAACAAAGAAGACAATTTTCATGTAGCTCAACGCAATACAATGACAGATAAACAATTTTTCATGTATCTGGAAATGATTTTTTACTTACATAGTAACAACCAGACCAACTCAACTCATCTATGAAAACACCCAAAGATGACCAATAAACCATTAGCATTGGAATTCATTTCTATAAAAGCTTACCTTTCGTTCCCTATTTGTATGCTATAAAGAAACAAAGATCTCTAGAAGTTGCAATAGTAGCTGTGAAACTACAAAAAGTCTGCTAAAGTTGCAATCCTAACGTCGTTTAAATTTGGATAAACATTAGTAAGGACCAAAGTGAATTTCTAAGAAGAACATCAGATTGAAACACAAAGAAAAAGAAGTCTTTTACTGGAAACACATACAAGAAGTGCAGCAAACCAATTATATGAAGAAACATTAGTAAGGACCAAAGTGAATTTCAAATATGAGTAACAAGGTAAATCCTTTGCATTTGGACAGGCAGAAGAACAAAGTACAAGTAATTTATGAGGTAAAAACTAACCACCAGAAATAAATCAAATAGCAAAGGAATTACCATTTCTTAGATACTCAGGCCAGGAGGCGTGTATGCAAGATTAATGCTATAACTTTTCCCATCCTGCTATTTTTCATCAGGCCGAAACATGAAAAACGTGGATCACCATCCTACAAAAAAAACATATAAATTATAAGAAACCTTGCATCCAAGAGATCAATACCTGTAATTTATTATATATGAGGGTTTCAGAAACTCAATAAATTAGCAAAAAATTAAAAGATTTTTTTTTGGATGAACTGTTTATGGAATGAGCAATGAATCAAGAGTAACTAGAAGGGAAGAGGCTAAGCTCAAGTTACAGAAGGCATGTCCTCGGAACAATTAGCAAAAACTAAAACTCAAGCCTGATTAAAATATGAGCAAGAAATTAGAAAAATTGGAAAAGAACAAAACAAAAAATAGATTCTTCAAGTTAAAAGAGAATAGAGAACTAACAATGGAACAAATGCTTAACAAGTGTTAAAAGAGAATCCAGGGAAGCATGCACGAGGCGAGCGAACGAGGAAAGCGGTCAGGCTGCAGCAGCGACGGAGGCGCGGCGGCGACAATCTCGCCGGCGGACGGTGGCTAATGAAGGCGGCTGCTAGAAAGGCAAAGGAAAAATATTTATGTTTTTTTAATTTAGGGATTAATTATGATTGATATTTGATCTAATTATTTAAAAATAAAAAATAAAAATATAATATATATAAAAATAATTTAATTAAATTTTATTTTAAATAATTATTTATTGTATGTTGAGTCATTAAAATTTTTAATTTTTATTAATTAATTTAATGGTGTTCAGTAGTGTTTAACGTTAATGGTGTTTAGCAGTGTTCGACGTACGTTGTAGACTTATCCTTTATGATATTAGAACAAATAAAATTGAATATAAATCTATAACTTAAATTTATGCATAAAAAAAATCAAAAAATGAACCGTAAAAGTGAGACACAGGGGACATACTTTTGACAGCTTCATCTATGTGTATAAAATGTATACGTTGTCAAAAAAATTATACATATATATATATATTATAATTACACTAGTATATTTAAAAATATTATACTTATTAGCATGTATAACAATATAGATTTATTTTTAAAGAAAACAAAGGGTTGCGGAGGAATTCATAAATATTGTTTTAGGTTTTTTTTTAAATATGGTTTTTTTTTATTTTAATTTCTAAAATATTGTATTTGTTACAGTATTCTGGAAGTTAGGTTTAACAACATTCGACTTTAAACAGTAAATTTCAAAAAAAAAATTCTAAAGATTGGTTCAGGAGGATCTGACTTCAGACAATTTTTAAGAGTTTTTAAGGAAAATATTGTTTATAGTCGAATTTTGTTGAATTCAATTTTAAGGTACCGTAACAAATATAATATTTTAAAAATTAAAATAAAAATACTATATTTTGGGGGAAAATCCTAAAATTATATTTGAGTAAAAAATTCATGAGAGATTAAAGAGTTAATTGCACCATACATCCCTAAACTTTAACACTTATTTTAAATTGGTCGTAAAACTTTAAAACATTATAATTTTATCCTCAAACTATGACATTCATTCTAAATTGGTCCCCAAACTTTTGAACATTCCAGTTTCATCCTCAAACTTTGACTCTCATTCTAAATTAGTCCTCAAACTTTTCGAACGTTCTAATTTCATCCCCAAATTATCAATATATGCTTAGCATATCTTATGTTAATAAAACTGTTACAAAAATTGTTAATTGTCATGAAACACTTATGTGTATTATGTAATAATATGATGTGATATAAACGATAATTTGAGGATGATATTAGAACGTTCAAAAAGTTTGAGGACCAATCTAGAATGAGAGTTATAGTTTGAAGATGAAACTAAAATACTCAAAAGTTTGGGGCCAATTTAGAATGAATGTCATAATTTAAGGATAAAATTAAAATATTTTAAAGTTTAATAATCAATTTAAAATAAATATTATAATTCGGAGACGTAGGTGCAATTAACTCGAGATTAAAAGAGAAAGGTGAAAGAGTGCGCGCCCACACGTAGCAGCTCAGCAGCTGTCTCCAGCCCACTCCCCATTCCCCTCTTTATATACCCCCAATTATCCCCTCATTTTCCTCCACCGCCACCGCCACCGTCACCACCGCTCAAAATGTCTCTTCACCATCTTCTCTTTCCCCTTCTAATACTCGCATCCTCCGCCGCTTCCTCAGTATCCGCCACCGCAAAGGACCAAACTTTAAACACTCAAGAAGCTAACTTCTTCAACCCCAAGCTTCCACCAAGAACTCTCTCCTCCTCCAAAAAGTTCGAAGGCTCATCGGACATTGTCGATCTCCGGTACCACATGGGTCCGGTCCTTTCCTCGTCGCCGATCAACATTTATCTCATTTGGTACGGTAAATGGTCCGCTTCTCAAAAAATCCTCATCAAAGACTTCATCAACTCCATTTCCCCTTCCGCCGCTCCGCCGTCGCCTTCCGTTTCCGACTGGTGGAAAACCGTCTCCCTTTACACCGACCAGACCGGAGCCAACGTTTCCCGAACCGTCGTCATTGCTAAAGAACACTACGACACGTCCTACTCCCACGGTTCTCACCTCACGCGCCTCTCCGTCCAACAGGTTATATCCACCGCCGTCGGAGCCGCTCCTTTCCCCGTCGACCACCGCAACGGAATCTACTTAGTCCTCACCTCCCACGACGTCACCGTTCAAGACTTCTGCCGTGCCGTTTGCGGCTTCCATTACTTCACGTTCCCGTCCATGGTGGGTCACACTCTGCCCTACGCATGGATCGGGAACTCAGGGAAACAATGCCCGGAAGTCTGCGCTTACCCGTTCGCCGTCCCTGGGTACATGGGCAGCGGAGGTCCGGGAGCGTTGGTGCCGCCGAACGGAGACGTCGGCTTGGACGGGATGATCAGTGTGATCGGCCACGAGTTAGCAGAGCTAGCCACAAATCCGCTGGTGAACGCATGGTATGCAGGTGAGGACCCAACCGCACCGACGGAGATCGGAGATCTCTGTGAAGGGTTGTACGGTACCGGCGGCGGCGGAGGGTATATCGGTCAAGTTATGAGGGACCGGAGAGGGAAGACGTATAATCTGAATGGCAATAAAGGAAGGAAATTCATGGTGCAATGGGTGTGGAGTCCTGTGTTGAAAGCTTGTGTTGGTCCAAATGCTTTGGATTAAATCTTAGGTTTTGTTCTTGCTTTGAAATCATCGGATTCTTTTCTATGGAATCTTGTTTTTGATTTTCATGTTAATTATTAGTACGAGTTTAGAGTTTCGGATAAACAGGATGATGTAGTTTTATACCAATCCTTTTACACTTGATCTCAATATATTTTGAAGAAATATTTCAAATGAATTGGAGTAAAAATATTTTCAAACATTTATTTTTTCAATAAATGATAGGAAGTAAGGGAAAACCTTTTTAAAAACCCAAAAATACTTTCATTCTATTTTTGAAATCAATAGAAAAGTTTAATATAACCTATAATAACCAACCATATAGAATAATTTATTATTTTATAATATTTAAAAAAGTCAATAATTAATTTATAATATTTATAAATCTTAATAATCATTTTGTAACAGTTAATATATTATTTTAGTTATTTAATTAGCTCGTTGTTAACGACTTTATACTAATTTTATATTAAAATTTAACCAAAATAATAAATTTGAGATGGTTTAATAATCATTTATAATTTTACTCTTTTTTTATTTAAAATTTTGATTCGATTCAAATTTTGAATTTACAAAATTTTAAAATCCTAGCCACTTATTTCTTTATTCTCTGGCAGCTTATTCTTTTTTTTTTCTTTTACAACACTAGGCTTAATGTTAGTTGTCATCTTCATAATTTATATTTATTTTCATTTTTATTTTATTTTTGTATATTTTGATGTGTTTTTCTTTATTTTCGTGGCATGTTTTATTTGCCCTATAACACGCGCTATAATTATTTTTGTGGGTGTTTAGTGTTCGTACGGTGACGCTCTTAACGCTTGTTTCTAATTCGTGTTTTTTAATGGTCATAGATAATTTGATCCCTTTTTAGGTTGTTTGTCAATGTAATCTGTAATAGATTGTCGCCTTTGAAAATATGTGTAAAAGGTGATTGTCAATTTTGAAATTTTTATTTATTTCGTGTTTTGACAACTTCTTACGGATCTTTCCCATAATAGATTGTAAAAGTTTTCTTTAATGCAAAGAAAAAATGTCTAATCTGATTGATGCTACATTTATTTTTTCTTTTTATTTTTTGAATACTTTTAAACTTGTAATAGATTGTGTATTTTTATTTTACTTTTATTTATCAATAAAGCTGTCTGATTGATGTGTCATTTAAAAAAAATCAAGCTACTATGATGTAAAAATAATTAATACACAATTGGAAATAGTTTGTAAACGCATAACGTAAGGACAAAAGTGATGCACGAGGTTTGTTTTAGTTGTTAGATATTAGTGCATAAGTTACTAGATTGCCCATTCTCACGTGATCATTATGCTACTAACTACTAATTATGTTATGTTTTCTCTTTGGATTTATAGATATTTTTTAAAATGAAATTTTCATATTTAAGTTCTGTAAATAAAGAAAATAATATCAGAAAAAAAGTATCAATAATTAAAAATTAAATCTAAGTATATTTCAAAAATATAATTAAAATTTATATAATTATCGAATATTTAAAAGGTTTCCAAGAGAAGAAAAATAATGTTATAAATCATGAAAGAAAAAAAAAAGGGGGAAAAACCAATGCTTGTCCTTTTGAGAGGGTAGTGGGTGGGTGGTAAAGACACCCAAACTTTAATTGAAACATTTGTGATCCACAGCTAATACTGGACCCATAAGAATTGTTATAAATACGAATCGTTCAGGAATAGAGTCAGAAATCAAGATTAAAGAGATAATTTATAATTAATCATAAAAATTAAGAGGTATAAATAGATAAAATATTCAATTATATTTTGTAGTATTTTTTTTAGGGGAAATACAGTTCCTTCACTGGAATCTTTAAGCAGGTTTTTAGTTTAGTATTGTTGTGAGTTTGAATTTACTTAAATATAATTATTTTTTATATAAAAACCAAACTATTTAAGCTTATTTGGTCAGATTCATTTATCTGTTCAAAATAAGCTTTGTTCCTATACTCAACTTAAAAGTTCAAACTCAGTTACACATACTTGAGCTTTAACTAGAATTCGAATTCGAATCAACTCGAATTCAACAAACTCAATATCTCGACTCGTTGGCGCGAGTCCCTCAGGCATTTGGTACCCATCAAGGCCTCAACTAGAGTTGAGTCTAATTGAAATCGAATTTAATAAGGCCTCCTAATATTTTTTTATAACTATAAAAGTATTATTTGTTTATATTTTTTCTTAACTCTTTGATAAGGCATAACACTTTTCAGATAGTGGCGGAACTGGAAGTCATTTATTGAGGGGGCCATTTAAATTTTTCTAAATTTAAGGGGTCAACAATATAAATTATATGTTTTTACGGGATCAAATATGATATTACCATTATCCTAATTAAAATTTTTCTAATTTTTAAAATTTTTGGAAGGCCTTGTCCTTCAACCATCTCCATTGAGTACTGCCCCTGCTTGCGGATAAAACTACTCAAATTTAAATTTTTTTAAATAAATATATTCTTTATTTCTACCAAGACTACTCCTTAAGTTATTCTAGCAGTAAGATTTAAATTCAAAACATTACTCTATAAAACAACTCATTTTAAAAATATCGGTGCCAGTGTGACAGATTTTTGGGTCGGGACACATGTCGATACACAATTAAGATGGATGCATTCTTGTCTTGGTCCCTATTTGGAGGGCCTACTTGGGAATTTATTCATCTCATTTGGATCCCCATTCCCTACATTATTTATTCGTACTGTCCCTCCCCTTTTGCCTTTTCAGAAATTAACTTCTTTCAATAATGCCTAAATATCTATCCGTGGCATAAAGAAATATCCATGGGGACATCACAATTTACCCTATGTGAAAAAAGTACACTGCTTTTCTAAACATACATGTCAGTCCGTACAAAACTTTTTAACTTTTGTTTGATAATGACATCTCACTTTAATTAGATATTTGTCCGATAAACATTCGATTGACATGTACAATTTTTCCGAAGAAATTATGTTGGTCTTTAGTGAAAATAGTTAACGGGCGTTAACGGTTTAGATTCATTAATAACGTTATACAAATAAAAGGATTAAATTATACAAAGTTAAAATACGTGGATGAAATATCAAATTCTTACACAATTGGAGGACCAGAACTATAATTTAAACTCTATTTTATTGTGTGCTGTATTATTTAGGGTAAAATTCACAAATATCACTTCTCATTTTGATCATTGAACTTTTAAAAGTTATAAAATAAATATTAGACGTTGAATTATGTTACAAAATTAGTATCGAGCCGTTAGACGTCACTAATAATCTAACGACGAGTTGATTGAGCAATTAAAATAATATATTAATTATTACAAAATAATCATTAAATTATGAAAATTTTACAAAAATAATCATTAAATTATTTAATTATTATAAAATAATCATTAAAATATTTAATTGTTACAAAATGATTTGTTATTACAGTTATACGACATTTTTTATCATTGATTTTAAGAAACTTTGTTTTTAAAAATATTTCAATAAAGGAATGAAAGACTTTTTAGTTTCCAAAATTGTTTATTGAAAAAAAAATCCAATTCCTTTCATTTGAAAGGTTTATTGGGAAAAACCCTTTAATTCTTTTAATTTAAAAGATTTCTGGAAATAATAAAGTTACTAATTCCTTTAATTCAAAACATTTTGAAAACAAAAAATCCTTTTATTCCTTCATTTAGGCCCTGTTTTTTGTTGCGTTTGGGTGTAAAAGCTAGTTTGAGAAGGCAGAAGTAACAAAAAACAGGCAGCTTTTGAGTGTCAAAACCTTGATTTGTCCCCCAAACTAGCTTCTCAAACGTTGGTTTGCCAAAAGCTGATTTATAAGGAATCTTATGCATTTCTTGAATTTCAAGATTACTTTTAGGGCATTGGGCAAGACAAAACTTGTCTCCTTTAGTGACAGGGGTGTCTATTGGTTTACTATTTTGCATGTCAAACCTTTTAAGTACTTTATCGATATAGTTCTTTTGTGACAATCCAAGAATACCCCGAGATCGATCTCGATGTATCTGAATTCCTAAAACAAAAGAAGCGTCCCCAAGATCTTTCATTTCAAAATGCTTAGATAGAAATCTCTTGGTTTCGTGCAGTAAGCCTATATCATTCGTGGCAAGCAAAATGTCATCGACATATAAAACCAAAAATATGTACTTACTCCCATTAAACTTGTGATACACGCAATCATCAACAATATTCATCTCAAAACCGAACGAGACAATTACTTGATGAAATTTGTGATACCATTGACGAGAAGCTTGTTTGAGTCCATAGATGGATTTTGTTAATTTGCAAACTATATTCTTTGGGTCTCCCGACTCAAAGTTTTCTGGTTGCACCATATAAATTGTTTCTTCAATTTCTCCATTGAGAAACGCAGTCTTAACATCCATCTTATGTAACTCAAGATCAAAATGAGCTACAAGTGCCATGATTGTCCTAAATGAGTCTTTCGATGAAACTGGAGAGAAAGTCTTTGAAAAGTCAATGCCTTCTTTTTGAGTATAACCTTTAGCTACAAGACGTGCTTTATACCTCTCCACATTACCATTTCCATCCCTCTTGGTTTTGAAAATCCATTTACAACCAATTGGTTTTGCACCTTCAGGTAATGGGACAAGTTTCCACACTTTATTGTCTTGCATGGATTTATACTCTTCTTGCATGACATCAATCCACTTTTGAGAGTTAATACTTTGCATGGCCTGATGAACGTTGATAGGATCATCTTCCATCATTCCATTATCATCCTCATTTTCTTGGAGAAATACAATATAATCATCCGGAATAGCATTTCTCCTTTCTCTCGTGGATCTCCTTAATGACACTTGTTCTTGAGGTTGCTGAGTTTGCTCTTCTGGAACAATTACCTCATCCTGAATAAGAGGGAGCTGTTCGACATTGTCTTGTTGAGGTTCTGGATTCACTTCTTGATTGATGATCGGTATAGAAACTTGAACATCATCAAAAGTGATAGTAGGAACTGAGTTAAAACTCAATTCCTCCTCAAAGACAATGTCTCTTACCTTATTTCTCCCTCCAAACTCAACATCCTCAAAAAATATTGCAATTCTCGTCTCAAAAATATTCTTAATTATGGGATCATAAAATTTATAGCCCCTAGATCGCTTAGAATAACCAATAAAGTAGTCACTTCTTGTTTTGGAGTCCAATTTCTTTTCAAGTGGCCTATAAGGCCTTGCCTCACCGGACATCCCCAAATGTGAAAATGCTTTAGAGTGTGCTTTCTACCCACCCAAAGCTCATAAGGTGTCTTTTTCAAATTGCTTTAGTGGGAACTCTATTCGTAATGTACGCTGCTGTCTTTAATGCTTCTCCCAGAGTGACTCGGGTAAGGTAGAATGAGCAATCATACTTCTTACCATATCTTTAAGAGTCCTATTACGTCTCTCAAAGAACACCATTCATACTAGGTGATCCTGGCATGGTGTCTTGTGGGACAATACCACATTCCTCTAGGAACTTTGCAAATGGTCCCGAACGTTGTTCACCTGATCCATCATATCTACCGTAGTACTCACCACCACGATCGGATCGAACCTTTTTAATCCTTTTGTTGAGTTGATTATCAACTTCAGACTTTATAGGATTTGAACACGCCCAAAGACGAGATTTTTCATGAATGAGATATAGGTACCCATAACGTGAGTAATCGTCTATGAATGTTATGAAATATTGTTGACCATTCCAAGATGCCGTTGGGAATGGCCCACAAATATCGTATGAATTAATTCTAAGACGTCAGAGAACGATTGGCACCTAATCTCTTAGTTTTGGTCTGCTTTCCCTTGATGCAATCAACACAAACATTAAAGTCTGTAAAGTCAAGGGACTCTAAAATACCATTAGACACAAGACGCTCAATCCTACACTTTGATATATGACCTAAGCGTTTATGCCATAATGATGCTGAATTTTCTTTATTTAATTTTTGCTTAGTACCACGTGATTCCACATGCAAGGTTTCATTATAGGATGCAATTGTATCTAACAAATAAAGGTTGTCATAAGCATTTAAATAATCAGTTCCAACAATACTTGAATTTAAAGACAAAGTAAACTGATTGTTTCCAAATGAACAATAATAACCAAATTTGTCCAACAAAGAAACTGAAACTAAATTCCGCCTAAAAGACGGAACAACAAAAAAAGTGTCTTTCAAATCCAAATAAAAACAGTTCCTAATAACAACCTAAAATGCCCAATTGCTTCCACTTCCACCGATTTTCCATCGCCCACAAAGATGTTTCTTTCACCATCACTTGGCTTTCGGTAGCTCGGGCAACCCCGCATAGAAACACTTATGTGAGTAGTAGCACCAGAAATCTAACCACCAAGTGTTTCTAGGTACTCAAGCTAAATTAACCTCGAAATGCACCAAAGTAAGATTCATACCTTTCTTTGCACGCCATGCGTGATATTTGGTACAATCTTTCTTCATGTGTCCAGGCTTGTCACAAAAAAGAAACAATTATTTGGAACATTCTCTTGTTTCTTTTGAGCTGGACCCTTAGCAGCCTTTCATTCGATATTTCCTTTTCTTGCCCTTGTCTTTAGAGGCACTAGACAAATGAGTACTTTCAGTTTTCTCACGCTTCAACCTTTCTTCCTCTTGAACACAATGAGAAATGAGCTCATTTAGAGTCCACTTCTCCCTTTGACAGTTATAACTAATTTTAAATTGGTTAAACTGTGCAGGAAGCGATACCAAAACCATAAGGACGAGTAAATCATCAGAAAACTCGATCTTAAGTGCCTTAAGTTTTGAAGCAATATGAGACATTTCCATAATGTACTCCCTTATATTTCCTTGACCCTTGTACTTCATAGACATCAAAGAATTCAGAAGTGATGTCATCTCAACCTTATCGTTTTTAACAAAACGTTGCTCAGTATTGTCAAGGAAATCCTTAGCATGTATAATTTCTTCAGATTCTGCACCCCTAAAGGTTTCCGGAATGCTGTGTTTCATGATCATCATACCCATGCGATTAGAACGTTCCCACCTCTCAAAATCCCTTTTTGCATCAGGGGTGCTTACCGCAGTGAGAGGTGCATGTTGTTCTTCCCTTAACGCAAGGTCTATGTCCATACAGCCAAGCACTATCAATAAGTGCCTTTTCCATTCCTTGAAATTCGTCCCATTAAGCATGGGTATAGAATTGACATTAGCAGATATTGTGGCAGCAGAAGAACTAGCTGAATATAGAACAAAAGAATAATAAATAAATAAATATGCTCACACCAATAATTCATAAGTAAACAAATAAATTCAAAATAATGACTAATTCCCCTCAAGATACCAAACACAACATTAATATCAAGTCTTTGGACAAGAATATTAATCAGTAAGCGGTACTCTTGTTGTAGCAATCAAACATTGACAATAAACTATGTTGAACAACAGTTTAATCTTTGGACTAACGTATTGCACACATAAATTACCTTATAATTGTCACACATTTATCACCACAGGTGTTATTTGAAATTCGGCCAAATATTAATTTTCCTTTGGGCTAATTAATAAACGCATGAATTACAAAAACACAAACATCTTGATATTTTAAATAAGTTAATTTACGCAGAAGCGGTCACTTTGGTGACATTGTGTTTCAATTAACCCATAAAATATTAGACATAGCCAAAACATGAATTTATCTGTTTCCAAAAATTTCTCTTAATACCCAATGATCAAAATTAAAATTTTGATCCATCAGAATTAAATATATATCTTAAATAAAAATATATATTTCATAACCTGAGTTCTTATATACGATTACTAAACAAGTAAAAGCAATATCATAATTTTAAAAATAAACCCATATTTATTTACTGTAACTAATAAATTCCTAAAAAACTTGATTTAGGGCACGCAAATTCATAATTATGAAAAACCAAATTTAACCGATTAAAAGAAACATAAGATTAGAGTTATCACAAATTCAACACAAATCAATCTTCATGACATTCCCAATTGAAAAATAATTCTAAATTGCCCATTAATAATGCAATCAACGACAGAACCTAATCTCCAATTGCATATATAACAATGGAATCAAGGAATATCCATACACAGGCAAATCACAGATCACTATAAATACACGACCATGCTTTGCCGATTGAAAAACCAACGTATATACATATATCAATCGGAAATTTAAAAGCGCACAAACCCTAATGTAAAATTCAATTTCCGATTAATAGCAATCAAAGAATGTTCATGCCGACAAAACCCAAATTAATCCAAAAAATATGATCTCAATGATTCGACAAACCTGGCTCGATGCCACTTGTTAGAATCAAAATATATATATTCGATACGAATATAAACCCAAGATCTATATATATATGTCAAATCATTAAGAACCAAAACTACTAGATTTGCGGAAGCGTACCTGAATCCATTGATGGAGATTTTTCCAGAGGGTTTGATCTTCCAAGATGATAGATTACCTCTTAGCACACAACTCTCAGACGGGGAAAAGAGATATGCAAGTTAACCTAGATCTCGGGGACCACTACCCTTTATATAAACTGAATTAAAACAGTTTATTAATATTTACAACTCTGCCCCTCATTGAGTTATAAATCTAACTTATGGTATCTACACTTTTAATTCCATGACAATTCAGTACCTATAACACGTGTAACATAATTGGTCACTTAATTACGTGTTAAACTTTATAATAGCAACGTACATTATACATATGTGCCCACTATTATTGAATTTTAATCCAACAAAAAATCCTTTCATTCCTTCATTTTAGATATTTATGAAAACAAAGTCTCTTAAAATAAACTATAACAAAAAATTCCAGTATAACGTGTAATAATCAACCATTTTATAACAAATACAAAATAAATTTACTATTTTGTAACAATTAAATACTGCAATGTTCATTTTTTAATATTTAAAAAGTTTGATGACCATTTTGTTACAACTAAAATATTAATTTAATTGCCTAGTCAGACTGCCACTAGGTTGTGAATGACATCTAACGGCTCATTGTCCATTTTGTAACAAAATCCAAAGTTTAATACCTATTTTATAACTTTTGAAAGTTTAGCGACTAAAATAATCATTTTTGAGATAGTCTAATGGCCCTTTATAAACTTTACCCTTGTATTTAAGCTTAACTACAAAATAAATTCTCAAACTATGTCTCTTTTTTACAATAGGTGCCTAAAGTTTCATTTTTGGCTAAAATAGGTGCCTAGAGTAATTATTTTGGTTGAAATATGTGCATAAAGTTCTATTTTATTATTGAAATAGGTCCAAAGTAGGTGTCTTAGTTGACTTTAAAATAAATCGAAAATAAAATTTTACACTTATTTCAATCAAAAATAAAATTTTAGGCACCTATTGTAAAAATATACATAGTTTGAGCACTTATTTTTTAGTTAAGCCTTATATTTATTATGTTTATGAACATGGTAAATGTCATCGTGCTTAGTTTTTATCAATATTAACACTCTCATGGACGGACCAAGAGGGGTGTGGCCCCCTAAAAATTTCAAGTTCTCTTATATTTTATATATTTTTTTTGTATTTTTTATTGATAATCTAATTCTGCACCCCCTAGACTCTTGTAATTTTGCCCCCCTTACATTTCTAATATAGCTTACTGATAATTTGCACTCCGTTACATAAAATCTTGTGTTCGTCCCTGAACACTCTCATAGTTCTAATGATATTTTCTACCTTAAGTTCTGTAAAAAAAAAATAACCTTTAATTTTTCTTTGACCTTTTAATTTTTTTATCGAATAAATCAACTAAATAAAAAAAACAATAAATCTTTTATGTTAATGTCAGTTCTAATGTGTGTTTTTATCAATCTTGACATTAATTATTTTATAGGATTGTATAAAACTTCAAAAATAATATTTAAAATAAACATAATAAGTAGTACCAGAAAAAAATGAATGATGTTCATCAAAGGAGATTTGAGTTCAATCACTTTATCTGTAAGTTATGTGTACATTGTCAAAAAATTAAAATTATGTATGAATATATACTACTATATAATTACCTTAAAACTATTTAAAATAAAATATATTTAAATTATTAAAAACTGAGGGACAAAAGAGATGAAAAATTTTAAGGACTAAAATAATTTTTTTTAGTTCTACAGACAAAAATATTGTTAGACCTATTTATTATGAAACACTGAATTCCATTATACATGGATCCTATCTAATTATATTTCTTTTTTAATTTTAATTATATTTTATGCTTATTTATTCTAATTATAATTATTCAAACATATATTATTTATTATTGCAACTATAATAATCCAAAAAAAAGAAGTAACAGATTTTTTCGATACCTATATTATACTTACAGATACGGGTACGAGTACGGAAACAGGGACGAAAAACGATAATTTTTAAAATTAAAAGGTATGAAAATGGTAAGGGTACGAAAATATAAAATAAATTTTATATTATAAAAGAATGTAAAACTAAAAATTCATAAGAAGATTATGTGAGCATGACATTACACATACTTATATACTTATAGTTGAATCATGCGAGCAAGATAAAGTAAAAAAAAAAACAAAAAAAAAATCAAAAAAGTGTGCGATAATAGAAGAATAAGAAAAAATAAGGAGATAAAATACTGTGGAATACTCAAAACGTACTCAATATGTCTCCGATACGAGAACGTATCAAGTTCGTGTACGTCATTGGATTGAAGTATTCGTGCTTCATAGTTCAAGACTAGAGGTGGATCTATATGTATACTTCCTAGGCCAAATAAAAAAATAAAAAAATTTTAAAAAAATCTGCCATGAAGATTAGAAGAAGAAAAAAAGTCAATTGAGTTGAAAAAAAATTCAGGTGAATTGGAGAGAAAACCCAAATAAAGAAGAACAATCTTTTTTTTTTTAATTATTTCTTGTTAATGGGGCTGCTTTATGATTTTTGAGGGGACTCGTCTAATGGTTTTTTTTTCCTTTTGAAAGTCCCTCCCAATAGTTTAATTTATTGAACCAATTTTTCTTATCAACTATTAATTATAGGATTTTTTTACTTTAACATTTTATTATTATTATTATTATTATTATTATTTTATTTACGAAAATAAACATATTATTAACTTAATTTTATGACTCAAACACTTAATCTAGACCGGGATATCTAATTTTAATATAAAAATAAGATTTATTTTTAAATATTTACTAATTTAAATAAAATACTAAAATTATATATTAAATAATATAAATTTATTAAAATTTTATTTTTAATAGTTTTGAAATTTATATATAATAAAAATATTTTAATCTTTAAGTATTTATAATTTAATTATTACGTTGTTTTAAGTACAGAATATTCTTTAGGGTTGATTTATAAATTTTAGCACAAAAATACGTCTTGTCAGGACACCGTTTTATTAAATTGGCGACAGAAGACCTCTTGTAAGCTTATTAAAGAGCACATGACCAAAAAATAAATTTATTTATTGTAATTCAATTTTTGTTTGGTCCCTCTAACTTTTTACCCATTAAAATACATTATATATAAAGTTCTCATTTTGATCTTGTTCGAAATGTAAAATTGTCACATTTTATCATTGATTTGTTTATTTTAATTTAATACTTGTTAATGACGAGGAATTGGAAATGGTACTATCTTCAACACCATCAGACATATATTATTAGAAATCAATTCATCTTAATTACAAGTATAATTATAGAAAGTGTTAAATAGTGGTTCAGTCACTCAATTATGTTTTGTCTAATAATATGTTCTCTTATTATTTATGAGTTATATTTTGATACACAAATTGCGTTAAAAAAATTACACAACCCTTCATATTTAAGCTATAAACTCTAAAACCTAAACCTTAAGCCCTAAACTCTAAACTCTAAATTCTAACCACACATCTTAAATTCTACACCATACAACCTAAACCTATAAACCCTGAACTACAACTTAAATCTCTAAACCTTAAATTGAAAGGCTTGCATAAACTAAGTTTATCAAAAAAATTCCATGATTTACACAAAAAATTTGACAACTAAACTATTTAACTATTCAAAATAAAACTATTTAATCGTTTAACATGTAACTCATTGTTATATGAGTTAAATGATAAATAACTATTAGACTTATATTAGAAACCAATCCATCTTAATTACAAGTACAACAATACCGAACCCAATAGGTGGTCACAGTAAAAAAGAGAACGATATTCATACTAAGAGACCGAATTTAAATCACTTTGACAATATTAATACGGCATATATTGGTTCTTTAATATTAATATTTTTTTCAACTATAACCCTTGTTTGTTTGTACAATAACTATTTTTTTCAAATATATTATTATACTGGTATAAATTGATTATACGTTATTATATCGATCAATAAATTATCAAATTTAAATTTTTGGATCCGTTCTTGTTCGAGACAATTGAAGTTGGAACAAAACCTTGCAGGTTTTGGTTTCGTGACGATGAAATCATGTTGTTCGACAACCGACACGTATCGCCATGTGTTTTCTTCTACGATCTTCATCGCCGCCACCTGGTTTACATGCAAGAGTTTCACGACACCCATTTAAAGCCAAACACGGTGAGTGAGAGTTCACCCCAACTCGCAAGAACGATTAAAGAAAAGAGAAAAAACCACAGAACTGCAGAAGAAAGAACAGAAGAAATGGCGGATACGAGGGGCGGTGGAGTGGTCTGTAACGACAGGTGTGGCTGTCCTTCCCCATGTCCCGGTGGCATGGCTTGCAGGTTTATTATTTATTCACCCCCTTTAATTTTGGTGTTTTTACAGAAATATACCACTTAAAATATTTATTTTTACCTAGACACTCATTTAAATAGTACTCTAACAGTGAACTCCTTAGATTAGTTTGATGAGTTCTAATTTTTTAATATTATTTTATTAAACTCGTCAGGACAACCATCGGTTTCTACCAGTAAAAAATAAAAATTCAATAAAAAAATAAAAATTCATGAAACTCGCCAGACTATAGATAATATGATGACTTCTACTAAAAATTAGAAAAATATAAAATTTGTCATACCAGTCATACAAACCAACCAGACAAGTTTACTCTATGGTATTAGATAATAAATAATTTTGAATGAGTATCGGAAGAGAAAATGAATATTTTAAGGGGTATATTTCACTAAAATCACCCTTAATTTCAGACTTTTGGACCTCTTTAATCATGCAACAACTGCTCGTTTGATTCGACCTGATTCGACGATTATAAAAAAAATTAAAGGCTTAAGGATTACTCTTGCCTCTATAATAATTTTGTATCAATTTAGCCATTGAAATAGTCAAATTACATCACTGTTTGTCCCTTGACTGATACTCTAATTCTAATTTTTAAATTTTAAACCCTAATAAAAAATTTATCAATCTAAAATGATTATGAAACATAAAAGTAGTCCTAAATCCTAAACGATGATGCAATTTATCTACTTCAGAGGCTAAATTAATGCGAAAATATCATATGAATAAAATTGATAAATTGAGACTACTATATGAGCAAAAGAAACCCTTAAGCCAAAATTAAAATAATATTATAGTCCATTAAAAAGTTATACTATATTTTCTTATTATTTTTAGCTCAATAATTAACGATAAAATAATACAAAAATTAGAGGAAAAACAAGATTTTAAAAATAAAAGATAGTACAAGAATTTGTTTTCTTAAATACTTTTTAGAGACTATATTTTAAATTAAAATATATATTAAGATTTTTTTGACATATTTAAACCTTTATGCTTTTAAACTTCTTATGTTAAAGATTTCAGCTGAATAACGATTTTAGTCCTTTGATTATACTCAATTTTGATAAATCTTCACTGTCTTATTCAAATCGAATAACGCCTTTTATTTTAGTACAATAATAAATTCATCCTTTAGTGTTCATACATTTTAATTATCCATATTTTTTTCCCACTAAACTTTGTAGTTAAATTTAACATTGAATTAAAAAAACAAATCCGTCATTTAAAAAAAATGATAATTAAAATTTTAATTTTTTAATAATGTTATATGATACGATGATTTATGTGTACTTCATGTTAACATTTTATATAATTTTTGTTTTTCTATTTTACAATTTTAAATGATTTCTTGATATGACTTACAAGAGAAAATATATATTTGTTTATTTAAAAATTATATTTGTTTATTTAAAATTATGCTTTCATGTTTATTTATTTAGTGTTCACAAATATATTTGTTTAGTACCTACGAACACATTAAATGAATATATTCGTTAGCACTAAACAAATATATTTGAACATATGTTTATGAACATATAATAACTTTTTTTAGGTTAAAAAAATAACTGTTTTTAAACAATTAAATATTTGTTTATGAATAATAAATAAACATATTCTTTAGCTTTAGATCTAGTAATCAAACATAAATATTAACAATTATATTAAAATAAACTAAATAAGCATAATATTTTTAATCATCTTTTATAAGAAAAATATGAGTTTAAATGAATTTACGGGTGGGTTTTTTTAACATAAACAAACTAAATACACTTATGTACATATTGATTGGTTTGATTAAAATGAACATATTTTTTTTGCTTATACTTATTTATTTAATTTAATAAATAAATAATATTCAAATGATTTATAAATAGTTTGTTGAAAAATATCTTCAAATTTTTAGAAATTTAGAATTTAGCTTCTAGATATTTAAAAAAAAAAATTAATGTGATCCCTTAAATTTTTTTAAAATCCACTTCAAGTTTCAAAATTTTTAAAATTTCAATTAAATTTCCTCTTTATTATTTTTAATTTTTTTTATTAAATCTCTGAAAACTATTAAAAATTTCAGTTATATTTTCAAAAAATTTAAAAATTTTAGTTTAAATCTTCAAAAATTTTAAAAATTTTAGTTTAAATCTTCAAAAATTTTAAATATTTAAATTAGTCCCCTAACACGTACTCCAAATTTCGCAACTACTGATTTTTAGCATTATATCAACATCAGCATACTGCCAAAGAAAAAAAACCAACACAATGTTATGACATTCCTTTGGTGCCGTGCGCCCTGCATGTGGGCAGTAACTCGGCAGATATTTTGCTGTGACAATACAAGCCGACCAGACCAGAGACAGTTGTGACTCTGTGTCTCTTTGTCTCTTTCAAAAGCGGACAATGCCCATTTCCCTGCTCATTTCACATATTTGATATGGTGTTACAAATCCATGGTCTACTTGGCTGTTCTTCAATAACCCCAAAAGCTGAGAAAAAAAGATGGTTCATGGACATATCTTTTTTACAAGTTTAGAACCATAAATATTTACCATCATAATGGAACAGGTGCACGTCGAAGGAGACCACGAGCGGGACGGATCACAAGCGGTGCTGCAGCGAGCACTGTGGCTGCAATCATGCACATGCAGCCAGGCCGAAGCTGTCACCGGGACCGGGAAAGCGGGTTGCACCTGCGTCACTTGCGCCTCTTGAGCATACGGATCGAATGCTGGTGTTGTTATTAGCTTTGCTGTTTCGTAATGTATGGGAATAATAATGGCAGATCCTGTGAGAGAAATTGTGGTGTTACTGTCTGTAAACGAGTTGCAAAATCTGGGTTTTGCAATGTTTGATGTAAAAGTACTGTATTTATGAACTGTTAGTGCGTCTCACTTAATAAGTGAAACCTGGTTTATAAGATGTTTGAGGTTATTCTTTCGGATTGAATCGTTACGAGTACAGTTCGGGTATAAGTTGTCCAGATATAATAGGTTTGGACAAATCGAACTAGATCAGATCTGAATTCGGATTACAACTATGTACATTATACAATATATTTACTTTGTATTTATTGATGCACTTAGGAGAAACTGAAATGTATGATAAACCAATGTGTTTACTTTGTTGGCATCTCTATTTGGTAAGTTACAGTATGCTCTGTCCAGAGATCCTTGTCCAAATATCTTTCATAAAAGCATAGCTCGCCGTTCGATTTCACTGTCAATGCCGACTGGTTTCTCGTTCCATAACGTCCCTGCACACGCCCAAAAGCTCAAGTTCATCGATATTCACCTTAATTGATACGACTACAAACGTATTTTTAAATCTTCGTATTCAAATACCTGAGGAAGAGTGGTATCTATGTAAATGGAACTCATAGGATCTTCAGTCTCAGGGGAGTATATTTGAGGTAATGAGCTTAAATCATCTTTAGTGGTGTCCATCATTAGTTCGGCAACCGTCTCTTTAAGCGGAAGTGCACCATTACCGTACTTGGCCAACACCTCCCTGAAATTTCGATCTAATCGTTGAGCCTGCATAACCACAAAACTAGAATGAGCATATAAAACTTGGACTCGGTACTCGACCAAATTAGCAATGT
Source organism: Hibiscus mutabilis (assembly GCA_019671005.1). Taxonomy (NCBI): domain Eukaryota; kingdom Viridiplantae; phylum Streptophyta; class Magnoliopsida; order Malvales; family Malvaceae; genus Hibiscus; species Hibiscus mutabilis. Next base: position 3,602,261 of record CM033751.1, on the reverse strand, counting down.
CTATGATACTTGGACTCGGGTATCAAATGTACAAGTATCCAGAGGGTCTTGAAAGGTTATATCTCCATATCCGCGTTCGGACATGTGTTGGTTACAAATACTGGGGCATTGATACTTCAAGAAAAATGGAGTCGCAGCAACATTGGGTACTTCAAGAAGAATTACGAGTAGGAGCAATATAGGACAAGATCAACAAGTGAATATGCATGAAGAAATCACAAACTTAAGAAAAATTGAACTTGTCAACAAGCTAGACAGAATACACGAAGTGTCAAGTGAAATATTCTGAGCTCGAGATACGGCCACTTTGCGAACAAGAAATCCTCAAGGATATACACTACACGATCAAATTCGGATGTATTTAGCTATTAATTTTCTAAACATCAAACAGCAGATCAAGCTTTGTCAGACAAAGAATAGAACCTAAAATTGTTTAAAAAGATCTTACCTTGAGCCAAGGTGAATCTAGGTTTGCATTTGTTAGCACATGAATCCCAGGTGAAAACTCTGTATCAAAGTTGCCGTTTTCTTTCGGTCGGTTCGTTAGATAAACCATGGATTTCGAACAAATATCGACCAATATTAGGTTGAACCCATTATACTGATCTACCTCCTTCACCACTTCTTCAGCAAATTCAACAGGCTTCTTCTTACTCTGAAATTATAAAAAAACCACACAATGATACTGAGGATTTCTTACCAAAATCATCACCACCAAGATGGAAGACGTAATGACAAGAACATGCAGTATGATTATAAGAAGAAAAAAACCCTATCTAATATTTGCTATGGCAATCTAAGTTGCTCAAATTCAAGTGCGAGTGTCAGACATAAGTACGTGTCCGCTACGGATATGGTCATATTTACTTAGCTTTTCCATGTATTAAGAGGGTCCTTCGAGGTCATATTACCATACTCATGTGTCATGTCGGACAATATAGCTGCCAATTAAAAGAGAATCTTGGGTATACCTAATGTTGATTTTATCACATGCACTTCTCCAAGAAAAGAACATATCTAATATTTGCTCTGGCAAACTATGTTACTCAAACTCGAACGTGAGTATCAAATTAAGTATATGTCGTTACGGACATTGTCCGATTTACTTAGCTTTTCCATGCATTTGGGGCCATTGGAGGTCATATTTCCGTATCCACGTGTCAGATATGAGTATCAGGTACCAACATTTAAAAGAAAAATGGAAGGTCAGAGCTACGTTGCTGGCAGTTTAAGAGAATCTTGGAGAAACTAACATTGATTTGTGTCTATCTGATGCTCATATGGGGAATTGCCTACTGCAATATTAATCTGCAATAAAGTTTGAGTTATAAAATAAAATTTGAATAACTCAAATTTTTTAATAATTAGTAGTTCAGTTTTCAAGTTTGAGGGAGTCTCTTAATTCTGACTCTATATATCAGATATGAAAAAAATATGAATTGAACATAAACAACTCAGTTGACTTGATTTTCATAAACTTGATCGAATACTCACCCCAATCCTAAGACCACTCACGAAAGAGTTGCATAACTGATCAAATACATACCGGAAAACAAGAAGGGTTCTTCAGAATCAATCATGGAAACACAAAAATACGTGTTTCCAGAGATTGAATAAAATAGAAAAAAAGAAGCAATTTTACCTGCAAGAAATCAACAGGGAGATTCCCTCTACTTTTAGCTTGAGGAACTAATTGGTTTTCCCTGAAATTGGTAAGAAAAGCCACCCTTCCATCTCTCGAAGAAGCCAACCATGTCCCACCAGCTTGCCCATCTGTTCCTCCGAGAATCTCTCCACCTTCCCACCAAATCAACGGCTCCGTTGGCCTTAAAACACCCAAAATCCCAGAAATCAAAATCAACAAGTATAAACAAAGAAGGAATCTGGGGAAGAAGGTATATAGATTTACCGGTTGTGATACTCATCTCTGTTGAGAAACAAAATGAAAGGGTAAAGTGGGTGAGTTTCCCACATAAACACCGGTATGCACATAGATTCTTCAGTGTACAAATCCTTCCCACAAAAACTGAACCCACCAGATTTTTAATGGCTTTGGGGTTTGTTTTTTTACCCAGATAAACGTTGTGATCTTCCGGGTTTTACTTTTTTGGTATGCAGCGCTGCTTACATATGCTCCAACAGGCAACAAGTGGTCAATGGAATGGAGAAGGTCAAATTCCTTTACTCCTCTATACTTTTTACTTTAATTTGATTATTTGTAATTTTATTTTATTTTCAAGTTTTAAATTTTATTTTCTCCTGGTCAGTAAGTATATATGGTAAAAAAAAACATTTCCTTGGTATTGATTTCGATACTATAAGTCTATAATTCAATGGTTAGGTAAAAATAATAAATTTCTAAAAGTGTCTTGATTTTATGATTTGGGATTAGAATTTAGGGTTTAAAGGTTAGGGATTTAGATTTAGTGATTTATAATTGATGGGTTATTGTTAGAATTTAGAGATTTGGATTATAATTTAGGGTTTATATGTTAGACCCTAAATCGTTAACCATATTACACTAAACTTAAACCTACCATTTAAACCCTAAATTTTAACCATAAACCCTAAATTATAAACCCTTAAACATAAACATCTAACCTCTAAGCAATAAAATCTAACACTAAACTCTAAAACCAAAGGTACTCGTGAAAATTTTTTATTTCCACCGCATATGTATTAAATATAAATTCTAAATTGAGCATAGAAACTCGATAATAATTTTTATTCATAATGTCATGATTTATTTAAATCTTGAATTTTATTTAAAGGGCACATTAATAAAAACATTTAAAAAAATATTATCTAACACCTCAATTAAAAAAATAAATTATTGTTCTCCTAAGTAACAACACATGTCATCACCTTATTGATGATAAAAATATGAATAATTTTAGAAAAAAATATATTTATAGTTGAGAAAATATCCCTTGCACCTGTAGTAGAAACATTTTGTTCGGGGGTTAGAGATCTAATTTAGGGTCTATAGTTTAGAGGTTTAGGATTTAGGTTTTGTAGTTAGAATTTAGGGTTAGGTTTTAGAGTTTAAAGGTTAGGGTTTAGGGTAATATGTTGGGGATTTAGGTTTTTACCTATAACCCCTAAATTCTAACCCTAAACTCTAAATTCCAACCACAGTCTCTCAATTCTAAGCACATAAATCTAAACTCATAAACTATGAACCCTAAACTAAATCCATAACCTCTAAAATTAGGGCGCTTGTGAAAACAAAATGTTTTCACCGCCAGTGCATGGTATAATTACCCTTTATAATTTAGGGAAAATATTTCATGCTATGGTGGTGAAAAACTTGTTTTCCACAAGTGATCCAATTTTGAGGTTTATGAGTTTAGTCTAGGGGTCTAGTTGTAGGGTTTATAATTTACGGTTTATGGTTACAATGTATGTTCTAGAGGTTATGGTTTAGGATTTAGGGTTTTATGATTAGGGTTTAGGATTTTAATTTCTAGAGTGGAATTAACCATGCTTGTGGAATAAAAAATTCACTATTAATGCATGGTATAATTAGGGGTGTTCAATCGGTCAGTTCGGTTAATCGACCAAACCGAACTACAAAAAAATTATTAACCATTTTTTTTCTATTAACTGTTAACCGAACCGATTTTTTTTTTGAAAAATTTTCACTGAACCAAAAAAAAAATAGGTTAATTCGGTCGATTTTTGAATTAACCAAAATTTGTTATAAAATTTTGGGTGAATTACACAAATGGTCACTAAACTATGTTAAAATGATCTTTTTAGCCACTGAACTTTCAAAAGTTATAGAACAACCATTAAACTTATTGAATTATTACAAAATGGTCATTGATTCATTGCACGTAATAAATTATTGATAAATATTGAAAAGTTTAATGATATTTTTTAATAATTCAATAAATTTAATGATCATTTTGTGCTAATTTGATAAAATTTAATGATCATTTTATAATTTTTAAAAGTCAAATGACCAAAAATAAATATATGTAATATATAAAAATTTCGGTTAATTAACCAATTTCGAATGGAATTAACCGATAACTGAAGTTTGGAAAAATCATTAATTGTTAACCGACCAAATCTAAAAGTAACCGACTGATTAGCCAAAAAAACTTCGGTTCGGTCGGTTAATTCGGTTAAAACCGAAATTTGAACACCCCTAGGTATAATTACCCTATAGTTTATGTCATATACGAGTAAAATATTTCAATTTCTACGCAAAGATAGTATAAAATAGTAAAGGTATCGTGAGCTAAATTTTAACCCTTTGATAAAACATACACACCTTGTAGATAAAGCTGCTCAAACCTAAATTTTATAGTATTAATATTATCTCTTTTTCACTGTGACTAGAGGTGTGCAAAACCGGGTTCGGTTAACCATTAGCAAATTATTTTGGTTAACCTATAAGTTCGGGTCACTCAATTCTTGACCCTAAACCTTAACCATTCAACCGGTTAACCGTTTATTTGGTTAACTGAAATATTCGGTTCGGGTAATGCTTTTCTTTACTTTGTTTGTTAAAAATATAAATTTTAATAATATGTTAGAAAAAATATATACTTTTAAAAACCGACATATGATATTAGTATCTTTTTCAATGTAGCAAGTTAAACACTTAAGCTTTATGAAATGAAATTAAAGTTTTACTTTTGGGGAATGAGAAGAAAAATTCATATTTTTTTAATATAAGATATTAAAATAACATATAATATAATACTATATATTATATAACCGCTCGGTTCGGTTACCCGATTTTCTTTTTAAATCGTAATCATAGCCGAACCGGTTTTTTAAAAAAGCAAAAACCCAAACCGAAACCAAAACCAAAATTTTTGGTTCGGTTAACCAATTTTTCGATTCAGTTTTTTCGAGACCGGTTTCGTTTTTATTATTTTTTTACACACCCCTAACTGTGACCACTCATTGAGTTCGAAATATAGTATTTTAAATTCCAGAAAAATCTTATAAGTATAAAACAATAAATATCTCAATAAATCAAATTGAACTCGACACAAATTAAATTCAACCTGAAATATGAAATACAAACTCATTTTTCTCTTAATATTGTCCAAAACCTAAAATATATCCTACTAACATCAACTTTATACAAAGAGCTCATTTTAGAATAAATTGGGACAAAAAACAAACAAAGTCCTATATAATAAACGGACAGTAAGAAGTTGTTGCTTTCAGTCCTAGAAAGAAAATGTCCAAATCTTAAAAAGAATGTTTAAAATTTGTTTTTAGTTTTGAATTTTGTTTGGTCTGAAGGAAAATAAGATGAAAAAATTAAAGATTTGGTTTGAAAAATTTGTTAATATTGTCGTGAAAATAAAAGAGGGATTTGTTTAATTTTGGACTAACCTAATAAATATGATAATATTGAGGATGAGTCTACCACGCTCGACAAACACCGCTGAACACCACTAACGATGAACGCCGCTGAACACCATTAAATTAATTTATAAAGATTAAAATTTTAAAGGACTCAACGTATAATTATAAATTATTTAAAATAAAATTTTAATTAAATTATTTTCATATATATTATATTTTTTAAAATTTTTAAAATAATTGAATTAAATACCAACTTTAGTCAATTTAAAAAATAAAAAACTCTAAACTCTAAACCCTAAACCTTAAACTATAAACCATAAACCCTAAACTCAAAACCATAAACCATAAACCCTAAACCCTAAACCAAAAACCAAAAACTCTAAATCTTAAACCCTAAACCCTAATTCATAAACCCTAAACTCAAAAACATAAACTCAAAACTCTAATCATAAACTATAAACCCTAAACCCTAAATCCAATGTTTGAATTTAGGGTTTAGGGCTTATAGTTTAGGGTTCGTGGGTTTAGGTTTAGGGTTTTTTATTTTTTAAATTAACTAAGGTTGATATTTGATCCAATTATTTAAAAAAGATTAAAATATAATATATATATAGAAAATAGTTTAATTGAAAATTTATTTTAAATAATTTATAATTATATGTTGAGTCCTTGAGATTTTTAATCTTTATAAATTAATTTAATGGTGTTCAGCGGTGTTCATCGTTAGTGGTGTTCAACGGTGTCCGTCGAGCGTTGTAGAATTTTCCTAATATTGAGGGATGAATGTGCTACTATGTCAATTATTAAACGACCACATCATCATTTTATCTGAGGTTAACGACACGGTGACTGGATTGAAACAAAACGGTTAGTCTAGTAACAAATGTAATTTTACTAATAACCCAATGACTATGGGTGTAATTAACCAAAAAATATTTTTCAACCTATAACAAGTTAACAACAACAAACCTATAACAATTGAAAAAGGAAATGAAATTCACGACACTTAAATGAGAGGTCTAATCTCAACCTTCTTTGGGATCTAGTTGATTACAAAAATAAGTACATTAGACGAACATAAATGAACTTATAAACGAGATTGTTCGTGAACATAAATGAACTGAACACACCTATGTTTGTGTTCATTCGTTTATTAAATGAGCATAAAATTTTAGTTCATACTCTTTTATTTAGCTTAATAAGCGAACGTTATACGAACAGTTCGTTAAACGCTCTGTTCATTTACACCCCTATTTAGAAGTTGACAACGCAATAAAAATGGTTAGTCAAAAAGCGAAAATTTTGTAGTCGAGTGCCGAATATATAATCTTATAATAGTTCAATGACTATGAGTATAGTTTAGCCTAAAAGTATTACATAATTTATCATATTAAAGCATGGTTGAGAACATGAAATTCAGCAAATTTTTAGCCTTAATGAGCACCTAAACACCAGAAATAAATTTGCATGCCACTTGAGTGTTCTTGATCAGTTGTCACACTTCCAACATGGTGGCCAAATATTCAACAAAATTCACAATTTAATCCTATTTAAAAATGCATTTTGCCCCCTAAATATTTCATTCTTCAACATTCTCATCTCCATCTAACCATGGAAAGTGAGTCCTTGCCCAGAAAAATCTTCACCATATGCAAGACTTTGGTACGAAAACTCGTGTTTCGGGTCCTCCGAACCGGTCCGATGCCCTCTCACATCGCCGTGATTATGGACGGGAACAGGAGATACGCTAAAAGGAACCGCTTAAAAGAAGGTGCCGGGCACGACGCGGGTGCCATGGCTCTCTTCTATTTGATCACTTATTGCTACGAACTCCGCATCAAATACATCACTGCCTACGCTTTTAGCACCGATAATTTCCGAAGAAAGCCGCAGGAAGTAGGGAAAATAATGTCGTTGCTGCGGGAAAGTATCGCGCTATTAACCAAGATAACAAAGCATCAACCGGTGCGGGTTCATTTCGCGGGAAACCTTGAGCTCCTGAGTGCGGAGCTTCGGGACGGTGCTCGTAAACTCATGGAAGCGACGGCCGAGTATTCCAAAATCGTGGTCACGATCTGCGTGTGCTATTGTTGCTCGGACGAGATCCTTAATTCTGTTGAAGAATCTGTCCTAGAAAAATACTATAACCATAGTTACATCAGAGATAGTCACGATGACGACAACAACGATGATGGAAAAGATTTAATAACGTTGGTTGATATTGAAAAGCATATGTATATGGCCGTGACACCGGATCCTGACATTCTGATCCGCACAGCGCACGAGCACCGGCTAAGCAATTTCCTTCAATGGCAGACTAGTTACACACAATTGGCTTCGTTGCCGATCGATTTTCCGGAACTGAATTCATGGCAATTGACGTGGGTGATTTTGGATTTCCAGCGAAACTACGATTATTTAGCCAGGAAAAAATTGCAGCGTTAGCCGTTAGACTTTGGTTGTATTAGTGGCATAATAACATGTTAAGTGCAACTTCAAATCTAGGACAATGGTGCTTGTTGGTCCAAGGATTGTCTTTGAAATTTCCGTTTCAGTTTATAACATAATATGTTGTCTTCCATATAGAAGAATGTTCGGCCATGATTGTTTTTCATTAGTTTAGTAGTTAGGTTTTGCGTTAACATTATCGTAACTTCATAAGCTCATTTTTTTTACTAAATCTTGTAAGGTAATCTATAGTCTTACTATGTAATATTCGTTTGGTACAGCAGAAAGATTGATTTTTTATACAACGTCTAAATTAGACATAATTCACCAACTATCAAAATGTTGTAATAGAATATCTAAAAAAAATGTTGTAATAGAAATAATGTCTATTGAATTAAATTCAATAAGTCAAGACATTTTCATACAAGGATTAGATAAACAAAGTCTAATGACTTAAGAGTGCTTGAAGCACTTAAATTTTTTTCAAAAATCAATTAAGCCAATGATTTTTTTGCATCTAATTAAGCTCTCAAACTAATAAATTTAATCAATCAGGTCATTTGACCAATGTTGACCATCAATTTCTGACGATTTTTTTCTTGAAATATTATTGTCACGTGACACATTACAGTTCTGTCAGGTAACATTTAAAGAATTTTTTTAAAAAATATTTTTAAAATTTTAAAATAAAATATTTTTTTTGAAAATCCCAAGTGACAACACTATAATATGATATGTTGCACCAACTAATAAAAAAACTGTTAGATTTAACAATCAACGTTGATCAATAAAGTGAAGTGATGAAAGTTTGAAAAATAAGAACTTAAATGGATAAAAAATGTTCAGAGACTTGGTTATTTTTTTTTTAAATTTAAGAACTTATGATACCCTTAAACCAAGTCAAATCTTTAAAACGTGAAACTAACCATTAACTAAGGGATGATTCTACAATAAACTACATGTACCACTAATCATGTGTATCGTTGTGTACCATTAACTATTTTAATTATTTTTTAAATCATGGGGATCGAAAGTTTTATTATCCCTTTTTAGAATAAAATCTAAAAAAACAATTTTTATATTATTTTCAGATATTTTTTTTGGGTAAAGTACACAAATGGTAACTAAATTATTCAATTTTGTAACCAAGCTTTCAATTGTTTCAATGTTACCATTAAACTTTTAATTTTGCTCCAAATGGGTCACTGACCCGTTCACAACTGTTAAAAAGGTGATGTGGCAGTTAAAATATTTTTTGTAATAACACATTTAGTCCTCTACGTTTGCACATTAAAACAATTGTCTTAACACGAAAAAATAATAAATTTAACTCTCATTGTTCACACATTAATTTAATTTCACCCTATTTTATTTAAAAACAATTTAACCCTAAATCATAAAACTAAAGCCATAAACCCTAAATTTTAAACTCAAAACCTATAGGGTAAATGAAATATGGACTCATGCATAGTAGAAACCCCGACAGTGACATATCCATTGCTAATATTTTTTTAAACTTGTCATTTTTCATTCACTTATGTATTCATTTTCCATATTCTTTCTGTTTTATTTATTTATTATTGTTCTTCCGGTGGAAGTTTGCATTCCTCTCACTTGGCCGGCCAGAGTACCTTCACGATTCTAATATTGTATCTAGTAGTTTTCAGGGGCGCATATTGTTTTATGTATGAATATTTGAAAATTTTGTCAAAGTTTTATTAGGATTTTACCATATATTTTTTAATTTACATATATATATATACAGAGACGAGATGTTTATGGTGCTTGCCTGCTTGGGAGCAGTATCTTGGGTTGGAACCCTAAAGGGTTTTAGGTTTTGGTTTTAGGTTAAATCATTTTTAACTAAAATAGGATGAAATTGAAATAACATGTGAACAATAAAGGTTAAATATATTATATTTTTTTGAATTAGGACAAAATTGTTTTAATGTGCAAACGTGGAGGACTAAACTTGTTATTATACAAAATATTTTAACTGCCATGTCACCCATTTAACGGTTGTTAACGGGTCAGTGGCTAATTTGGAGCGAAACTAAAAGTTTAATGGTAGCATTGAAACAATTAAAAGTTTGGTTACCAAATTAAATAATTTACCAAAATTTAGCTACCAATTGTGTACTTTATCCAAAAAGAAAAGTATCTAAAAAAGTAATATAAAAATTATTTTTTTAGATTTTACTCTAAAAAGAGATAACAATCTTTCAGTCCCTATAATTTTAAAAGTAATTAAAATAATTAATGATACAACGCGATACACATGATTAATGATACATAACGGTACATGACGGGTTATTTTTTTTTAAATCATCCTTAACTAAGTAAGAAAAGAAACAATTTACAATGAGGCAAAAGCAAATCAAATTTGCATGTTATGGCCGGATCCAGTAAGCTTGGTGAGCCGAAAAGTAGCGCGCCCATCGCCATTCATCCACCAACAACAACCCTGGCACTAGATTTCGCCACCGGAGTACCTCCAACAAGGAACCCACCACCACTCCAAACACCACCAAAGCCACGCTAAACACCATGACCACCGCTACAATCTGCACCTTGTGCTGCCTTATAAAAGCAGCAGCCAATGCCATGGACGGAGCAAATGCCTTGTAAAATTTTGGAGAAATTTTGTTTCCTATAAATTTAATAAAGAATATTGTTAAAAATAAAATTAACACATCTTTAAATGAACATTGACACCCTTACAAGGAAATTGATATCTATTATATATTGCCACCTACTTAATAAAAATTATTTGTAAAAATTTAAAATTTGACAACCCAAACTAAATTTCATGACTCCGCCGTGACCAATGCAACTTATACAGAATTCACTAGCTTCTCATCGTTTATACTCCCTAATGATCTCTCTTTTCATTTGAGCTATCTCCACATCCCCTTGAGTGCATATGGATACAAACTCTCCGATCACCATGCTATAAGCTCCGACGACCAAACCTGCAAAACCGAATATAATTATAGTTTTGATATCTTCTTTAACTGAATCAACACCCATCATTAGTGATGCAATACACCAAAGCTACCCCTCAAACTCTTCAACTTACATCACTTAACATCATCGAGATACCCAAACAAGATTCAAGAAAATTTTGTTAGCGAATTTGATTACTCTGCGAGAGGACAATGGCTCCGAACTGACATTTTTGGAGTCAACCTAGGGTTGGTTTCCATTGCATCACTAACGATGAGTGTTGGGTCAGTTAAGGATGCAGGGACGGAGCCAAGATTTAGGGTGAGGGCAAAACATAAAATTTGAAAGGTGAGGGATAAATTTATAATTATTCTAATTTTTTAAAAAATATAAAGAATAAAGATAAAAAAAATTCTGCACCTCCGTCCCTGTAAAGATGTCAAGGCTATGGTTATCGTCGGTTTCATGAGTTTGGTCACCGGCGCTTGTAACATAGCGATCAGAGAATTTGTAACTGTATGCACCCAAAGGGATGTAGAGATAGATAAAATAAAAAGAGAAAAAGGAAAGAGATCATAAGAGAATATAAATGATGAGAAACATTAGCAAACCCTAACAAAAAAACAAATAAGTCAAACTAAGGTTGGGCTTGTTTTTCAGCTACGAAAGTTTTTTTTTTCTAAGAAAATGCTTGAGGTTTTGAGCTTTATATATAGTCTATGCATCTGATTTAATTAAAATTTAGGGAAAAAGTCAAACGTTTAATATATATATATTAAATGCTAATGAAAGAAAATTAATGGCTAATTATTTGGAAATGTAAACATAATAACTAAGTGACGTGGATAAATTCTAAGGAATAAAAGTCATTGTCATTTAAATTTTTAATTACGTAAAACGAAGGATGTTTGACTCCATCAAATCCAACCCATCTTTTTTATTATAAAAAACATATACAAATGGTCTAAAAAAACGGATAATGTTTCATCGTAAGAGATATGAATTCAATCGCTTTATTTGTAAGGTGCGTGTCTTATCAAAGGGTTAAGAATATATATGAACATATACTACATTGTAATTACCTTTAGACTATTCAAACAAAAAAAGCGGTTCAAATATCTTGAATGTTATCGATAATGTACTCAACATTAATATTGAATTTCTTTTTGTTTAACCGGATCGGGTATTTCAGATGTCTTTTATGGGACGATCTTTTAAACTCAATTTACTCTATTCAAAACGTCAAAATTCGAACTTCTGATATTGTTTAAGGGATATATTGTCTCCTCTCCCCATACCAAAGAACTTCTGATATTGTTTAAGGGATATATTGTCTCCTCTCCCCATACCAAACAGTTGTTAGTAACACTAATAGTGAATTTTAATTATAAATAAAATTCGTAAGAGCATACAATAGCAGAAGCACAACACGGTCCACACCAACGACGAAAACCAAAGCCGACGCCACAACAACTCAGGCCCGGCCCTGGGCAGGGGCAATGAGGGCGCCCGCCCAGGGCCTACCGCTCAAGGAAGTTACACGTCCCTATTTTATTCGAATTATATTTGTTTTTAATGGTATATTTTTTAATACTTATTATTAGAAGCCTAATTTTTTCAATATTTATTAATATATGTTTAATTTTTCCAATATTTATTATTAGAGATTTACTCTTAAAATCCAACTTTTTCTAATACTTGTTATTAGGGGGACTGATTTTTTAACATTTGTTATTTTGGGCATACTCTTAAATTCAATTTTTTTTTTAATTTTGTCATTAGGGGCCCAATTTTTCAATACATGTTATTATAGACCTACTCTTAAAATTAATTTTTTTCATTACTTGCTATAGGGACAGAGATTTAAATAACGTATGCAACCGCAACAACGACCGTTACATGATGATAGCGGTAGTGGCAGAGCCATGATTTTTTTATAGTGGGGTTATGAGTGAAGTATGAGGTATTGATGATTTTTATACCACTAGAATAAGCATTGTTGACCCCATACCCTAACAAATTAAATAGGGTCAAATTTAATATTTTTTATGAAAAAATCTATATTACCTCATTGAAAACCCCACACCTCAACAAATCAAGAGCAGTCAATTGCCTTCAATTTATATGCTACATCTGCCCATGGGTAGTGGCACCATCTGAAACTGCAATATCCACAACTGTTATGTCCACAATAGTGCATGTTATTAAGAGATTTCACAACCGTGATTCTCGCAGTGACCGAAATAGCATTTATAATGTCCGCAACCACAATAAAATCTAACATGATTGTAAATATGACCGCAACTGCAATTTAAATTTCTAATTTGGGGCTCATTTTTTATATTCTCCCTGGGCCAGCTCAAGATCGGCCCTGCAACACATGTTTCAACATTCGTGTGTAGAGACTATATTTTGAAAATAGATTATAAAGAAAAAAATAGAATAAATTATGATTCCACATTCATGTGTGGGGACTAATGAAGTATAAATGTTGGATGCTTCATTATCGTAAGCATGCTAAAATTCTTTCTACCAAGTCTTGTAGAATGAGGAATTATTGGTTGATTTTGGGATGAGACATTAGGTTTTTTAAGTAAAATTGAAGGTTTAAATCTTAATCGCCTGAATGAAGCAAATTGTATTAAAAATGTAGTCCAATAATAAATGTCACCTCGTTTGGTACTGTATATGTCAAAGATGTGTGTTGTATTAAATAACAATTGTGTATTAAAAAGATGGATGAAAGATGGTTGTTAATACATCAAGGTGTTTGGTTGTGAAATTTATGATAAAGTTAAAAGATAAGTGTTATGTATGAATGTACCATTTTACCCTTAAATTATAGCTTCATATTTTTCCCTTGTTTTGAACATTGATTATTATATTTTTAGGGTCTAGTTGGGGTTTAGGGTTCATTGTCTAGGGTTTAGATTTGGGGTTTATTTTTTAGGGTTTAAAGCATGTCTGTCTTAGATATTTTCGAGGCCCTGATCGAAAAATGAAAAATAGGCATCTATAAAACGAAAAGATATTCTATCTATATGAACTATTAATTTAAAATTCCATTAATTAATCACAGAAATACGATTAAACTTTTTTAATTTATTATTTTTTATTATTTTGTTAAAAAATCACATTAAATACATTAAAACAAGAAAGGGCAATCAATAAATTACAAGATTATCGCTTAAAAAAATTCATCCTCTGAGCATTAGTCGATGCAAATTCATCAATCAACTCTTTTAGTCTTGAAATTTAAAAATTTTAAAGTCATAAATTAAATTACCATTTATTATTTTATCAAGGCAATTTGAATTAATTATATCTCATTATTAATATATTACAGTTTGTTTTCAATAATCCTTTAACGTTTAAACTTTTATATTACCGTTTATTGGCCTCCCAATTGAAGAAGTAGAAGAAGCATTGAATGATGATGATGTCAGCTAATAAAACGGGGCCCACATCATGCAAAGTATAAAATGACAAAGTGGATCTTTTCTATCTTTCAACAAAAAAAAAAAATATAAAATGACAAAGTGGAGTGTGGCCCATGGAAAAATGCTAAAACATATGCTTATTCCCAAAAACTGAAGAATCGTTTGATCTCTTAGGATGAAACATATGCTAAACCACTGGAGAATCGTTTGATCTCTCTATTGAAAACAAAAGCTTCAGTAAACAAAATGATAAGAATAACAACAGATGGAACGGTTCAAAATCAAAGGTACCCCAAATTCAAATGCGGTCAGAACTCGAAAGATTAAAAAGTAGAGCGACCCGAATTCAGAATCTGGGAAACAAACTCAATAGCTAATCGAATGGAATATATTGAAAAGAAACACCTGAAAATCCATGATCATTACCCCCCATCCCAAAAACTGTCTTTGAAATTAAAGAAAAAACAGGGAAAGTGAGCTTTTTTGCTTCGATTATGCAACAAGTAAATCCAAAACGGGTGCTGAAAGGCGTTAAATTTCGTTTGTTTTTGAAGTGAATTCAAGGGGGGTTTTGGAGTTGGGAGTGGGAGAAGTTTATGAATTTAAAGGGAAATTGTAAAAGAAACATGGAGGTTCTATTTTTTCAACGACATCAGGAATTTGTTCGAATATTTGCTTCAATGGAGGACCACTCGTCTTCTAGTTCGCCTTTTCTATCGCTTTCTCTACCATCTCCTTCTTCCACGAATGCTTCTTTGCCATCTTTGAGACTGGTTTTCCCTTTCGATGCATCTCAACAACTTACTTTTGTGTACCCACAATGTAGAGATTCGAAATGTAAGATGATTTTAGGGTTTCTTCTTAAAAGCAGTTGAATGTATAAAGTGGAAGAGATATCTTACTTTAATTTTATTTTATTTATTATATTTTAAAATGACGTGTAATATTTATGTTAAAATGATGTGGAAAATGTTGGATGTGGTAGGCAACCCAGTCAGCACATCGTTAGTGAGTTAACAGTGTTTAACGGGTGAGTGGTAAGATTGAAGCGAAACATAAAGTTTAATGGTAATATTGAAGCAATTGGAAGTTTGGTTACCAAATTGAATAAGTAACCAAAGTTTAGAGACCATTTGTGAACTTTACCTTTATTATTTTTCATAAAATTTAAAAACATATATTAAAAATATGAAATAAAAAATAAATTAAATAATACTCAATGTACGATATTTTAGACCTCTTAAGAAAATAATTAAACAATATTCTATGTTAGTTTGCGTTCGTTTATCATTTTAATAAACGAACACGAACAAGCTACATTCCTTAACGAATGAACACAGACAAGAAATTATGTTCGTTTAGTTGTTCGTGTCCTTTTACTTGTTCGGTTAAAATTAAACGAATGAACATAAACATACCATTATTCGTATTTGTTCGGTTCATTTACAGGCCTATTCCTCAAATCCAAGCCATCTTTTTTATTATAAAAAACATATATAAAACTGAATGAAAAAGAAGACGATTGTACTCAACACTAATAGTAAATTTCAACTACAAATAAAATGCGTAGCTGTAATCACTCATTTTTATCCGGTGTATAAATATTGTGTTAATCTATGTTAGTTTAATAATTAAAATGTATTTGTTGCATGTATGCATGTTATATTATACTTTTATTATGTATATGTGATTAATGTGTGCGTAAACTATGTATGTGATGTGTCATGTATGCATTAGTAATTATTACGTGCATGTTTATATACGTTTGCATGTGTGTATTATTAATGTCCTTGTTATTATTAAATGTATAAGAATGAGTATTGCACGAATTGTATGTATTACTATTACGTATATTTGTATGCGAATGTGTTCTATCACAATTATATGTATGTGTACGTAAGCATGTATATGTATGCTATATATGTATGTGTGTCCATGTATATGTGTGTTTACATTTAAATATATATGATATATGTAAATATTTAAACGAATGTGTATTTTATATATATGTGTGTCCGTGTATATATACATGCATGTGTATGTATTATCGTATTACTATAGTATTATTATTATTATTATTATTAATACTATTAGGCTAAATTTAAATAAAATAAAAAGTATATTAAAACCCAAATTAAGTGTCCAGTTCAGGTTTACAAACCCAAAAATAAAATAAAATACAAGGCCTATTTCGGGCAGACCTAACCAAACCCTAACCCATGTCCAAAAACCCTAATTACATGACTAACCCTAACCCTTTCTCCTTGCACAGCCCAATCTGAGCCATTGAATCAGATTGTGATCCAACGGCCATGATCGAAAGGAGATAACCTTCCAGCTGGCGTGTGTGGCTCACTCCTGGGGCTGCTAAAGTTCCACGTGTGCGTGGCGTGCACACGCTGACTCCTTAGATACCAAGAAGACGCGTGGCACGATCTGGTACCAGCCACCCCAGTCCAAGGTTGCATCCTAGCCGTCAGTCTTCTATGTCATCCCAGCTGTTGGATTATATCTGATCCAACAGCCAGGATTCAGTCTGGTCGAATGACACCTCCCCCATGCAACCACTATGCCTCTACCGTACCACCAGCTCAACCGTCGCGTCAAACATCGCCAAAAAATCAAAAAATACAGACTATGTCAGTAATCAAATCTGTAAAAAAGCATGAATTATCTACCAAACAAGAAATTAGAACAAAAAAAGAAAAGGCAGATATATATCAGATGTATCCAAACTTTTGTACAAAGTTACCGGTTCCAAAAAATAAACAGAACAACCAAAAAAAATTTCGTGGTAATCTCATATTCTTTTTCTTATTCTTGCATGCATGATACAAAAAAAAAATAAAAACCAAAAACCAAAAGTTTTTACCTTAGGTCGGTTCGTGTCTCACCGGCGATAAACCCTCTGGGGTGAGCCATTTAAGGGAAATGGGTTTTTTTTTTCGTTTCGAAACAAGGGTTTGAGAGTTCGAAGTGAGGTTTTCTAGTGGGATTTCTTGGTTTAACGGTGGGCTAGGTTACCATAGGCCCTGGTCAGGGAAGGCTCGAGGCGGCCGTTGCGGCCGAGCCTCGCCTGAGGCCATTTGGTGCGGCGGCTTGTGGTGATTTTTGGGACTGGGGTTTCTGGAATTTAGAGAGAATTAGGGAGAATGTTATTAAGGGTAAAAAAAATTTGGGGAAAAGTTTGAGTTCATGCCAATTAGGAGGATTTTGTAGAGTCTTGAAGTTTTTAAAATGGTTTATCTACCTCATAAGGACTCTCGTGCCTTTCAGTTTTTCAAAACGAGTCTGCCTCTTGGTATAATCACAACCCCGGTCCTCTATGGTTTGCCAAAAATTTCAATTCAACCCCTAAATTAAACCGAAATCAGTTTAAAAAAGGAAAAAATACGTGCTTCGTCCCTCCGCGTTTCTGAAGTTTTCAGTCTGAGCTTGCCGCATGGGTTAATCGTATTATTAGTCCTCCTATGTTTTGTCCAATTCTCAATTGTGTCCCTAAGTGTGCATTTTGTTTATTTAATTTCAGCTTTCTGTTTTACTTTCGTTCATTTCGGTCCTTGGTAAATTTTTGAATATTTATGTTATTTTTTGTTTATATTATGTGTTTTTTAGTATGTATAATTTGCCCATTATTCACTTATAATTTTCTATCATGCTTTCTTTTGTTTTTTGGTATGTTATGTCTTGTTTTATTTTCTACTTCATTTGTTCGTGTTTGCATGCATATCTTTTATATGTAAGGTTTAGTTTATTTTGAATATCATGTTATATGTTAGCATGTTTGTGTATACTAATATAAATTTCCATATCCTCGTTTTTAGGCTATATGTTAGTGTGTTTTTTTGTCATAGTAATGTTATGTTTTTTAGTCTATGCATAAATTGTGTCACATGTCAGGTATCAAGTATTAATGTTTATTCTAGCATGTTGTTTTGTTTCATTTTAGTATCATACTATGCCATGTATATGTTATGCATATATTATAGTTGTGATTCGTATTGATGTGTTTAAGCATGTTAGATTTAATTGTTTAGTTTTAGAAATATGTAGTTCTTGTTCATGTTTACTTGGTGTTTTTATTTTCGTAATATGTTATGTTTTGTTTATGCTTTTTTATAATTTTTGTTTAATTTTGTAATTTCCTTATTTTTATGTTTTAATATCATGTTGATGGGAATGTATGTTTTAATTATTTGCTAAGATTGCATAACGAGATATTATTGTCAATGCGGTGACCTTTTATTCGAGCGTAAACATGGCTAGTATCAAGCACAGTGATGGTGGTTTATCAGTTTACTCTCGAATAACGGGCCCATCCGTAACTGACTCCCGAACCTAACATCTTAAAAAATCTATGGTTTTATGGTGTCCGGCCTACCTTAGTGGCCGGTGGCGACTCCATTTTTCAAATAAAACATGATTTTTCTAAAACCCACGGAATATATATTTTTAAATACCCGAAATACCCCTAAATACCTCGAAACCCATTTTTAGCGAAAAAAGGATATCGCTACAGATGGCGACTCCGCTGGGGACATTTTTTGTTTTTCAAAAACAAATGAGAGTCAAGATTTTTCAAAATAATTACCGCTTTACTAATATCGGAAGTTCCAGATTAAAGTGACTATTAAATTAATATTCGGTTATAATTGCGCGTTTATTTTAACACATTTAAAATTTGGCATATAAACCCGTCCTTTTTAAGTGGGGGGAAAACGCTAATGCTTTCGTGAGGATATCGTTCCTCCGTGTAGGCCTAGCAAGTACCTTCGGGGCTCGAGTACCTTATGCTTTCGTAAGGATATCGTTCATTCGTACAGGCATAAGCGAATGGGTCCCCCTAAATTGAACCCGGTTGAAATGAGCCTATAATGGGTGATGATCGGGGGCCTTGCTACCCTTAGTAGGGGACAACAAGGACAATTCGGGTACCTCCTAGGACCAACACTGCATGTAGAGAACATATAGAAACCCACCCCTTTAGAGCTATGCGGATAACCTAGGTGTTTTAGACGGGATATAAGTAGGGTTGTTTTGTTTGTTTACCTTATCTAAATTCTTCTTTTATTTATGTATTTATTTATTTTATCCGATACTGACTCGTTTTCTTTTTTGTTTTGTTTTTTTGCATACATCATTGAATTTGCATTACATAAAGGTACTGGATCAGGTGGTTTGCCCGATCAGAAAATCTTTCATCATGGAAAAAAGGTATCTTAAGAAAGAAGAACTCAACCCAGCCGTCAGACACTGGTTAAAAGTCAATCAGAGGACCCAAGGCAACAGTTGGCCGAGTGAGCGCATAGTGGCAGGATACACTTTTGTGAGTCTCCAACAGAATGATTTATGTGAGCTTAAAAGTATTTGGGAAGGATGGGATCGAAGACTACAAGACTTATTCTGTGATAGTTACGGCGACATAACACAGTTGATGTATGTCCGGGTCAACCAACCTTTGCTCCGAGCCATCTTCCAGTTCTAGAATCCTACTTTTTGCTGCTTCACATTCAACGGGCAGGACATGATGCCTACAGTAGAGGAGTACACCGCTTTACTTAATCAGAAAAATGTCCAGAAGGATTGGATTTATGCGAAGCCGTCAATGAACCAGAATTACACTTCGAAGCTCAAAACTTTTGCCAGGATGAGTGACTATTAGGTTAATGGCCTGATTCGGCTTCGAGGAGACAGCTTAGTCTTTGCTTGGGAGAGTATCCGAGACATTATATTCGCGCACCCAGATGAGGGGAAGAAAATGAACCTTTTCGCATTAGGAATATATGACTTAGTCATCCTCCCGAGGGTTCTCAAAAACATCGATGTAGCTATCATGGACCTATTTGAGCGTATGAAGCGGAAAGCGAATCCAGTACCAGTAATCTTAACTGAACCTTTTATTTCTTTGAATGCGAGCCAAAAACACGAAGATGGACGTTTTCAAGGGTGTACACAGTTGCTACAGGTTTGGATTCAGAGCCACATGTGGAAGACAACCACATGGGTTTTGTCGGGAATATTATTTCGAGACTTTTCTCATTTGCGAGAGTACTTAGCAAATGAATGGCGAGAAAACTTGAAAACAAAGAAATGGTCCCGTTTCTTTGGGAACCTTCAAGACGAAGACATAGTGTGGAGAGTTCCTTGGCTCTGCAGGGTTAGTTACTTCCTATATACTTGTGGCGATTACGACTAGTTAATGATGCTAGGACTACATGGTGGAATTGCTTGTGCTCCGCTTCTGGTGTCCCGACAATTCGGGTCGCGATAGTTTGTTTCTGTCACTGCCGGTTTAAGCCAAAGTGAGTTTCCTTTCAAAGGTGAGTTCCGGGCGAAAGTTCAGACCGCCATGAGAGCTTGGGATCATTGTTATCGGACAAGAGTAGAAGGAGACACTGAGTGCATGATCACCCCGGATTATGATCTTTGGAGGTGTTTGAGGATTAATGATAAGATTCCGGAGCCTGACCAAGGGCTAGCTGTGTCACTTGAGGAGCTTATGAGGATAGTACCGTCCGAGGCCGACATTCTGCAAAACAAAATCGAGGAAGTCAAGAAGAAGATGGAGGCTTTATAGACTCAACATATGGATGAGCTCTACAAGGCAAGTTTAGAGGTCGACGAACGAGACTGGGCTATTAGGTAATTCAAGAAGCTGAATGCAGATCTGATTCAAAAGAATGCTCTGTATCAGAATGATACTCACCAGCTTCAAGCGAAGGTACAGAATGTCAGCCGAAGCAAATTCCTAGCCGTAGAGAAGGAAATTTAAAAACAACATATTGCAAAAAACGGTCATTTAAAAACGTCATCAACTAAGAGAAAGAAAGAGCTAGGCAAGAGATCGACAAAGGCAATCAAGCAATCATTGACGAAAGAGAGAACACTGCCGTTTGGAAAAGAAAATCCATGGGGAGCAAGAATAGACTGCTAGAAATGCAAAGCCTGTACAATGACACCATTCACAGTATGACTCTGAATCAAAATCAGAATGCCGAGTTAGAAAGGAGACTGGCAGAGTTAGAGCACTCATTTCAGACCTATCGTCATAGGAATGGCTTCGTCTAGCTACGGGGAAGGTTCAGAACTCAAACCAAAGAGAAGGGAAAGCTCCAAGAAAGGAACAAGAAAAACCAGCCTTTACTCTACTGCCGGTCTCGTACTCTGAGCTTTACTCTCAATTGCACAAAGCTGATTTAGTCCGTTCGTACTATGTTACTCTGTTCAAGCCTCCATTTCTATCCTGGTATGATCCAAACGCACATTACGATTATTATGGTGGTGCCCCTGGTCATCCCACGGAGAATTACCTTGCATTCAAGAAACTCGTACAGAGTTTGATCAATTTCGAAGTGTTGAAATTTGAGGAACAGAATGTGGTTGCTAACTTGTTGCCCAATCACGAGAACCGTAGAGTGAATGTTATTGAAGAATACTCTACCAGGAAAGCTAAGGAAAACATATCAGAGATTAAGTCTCCATTACGATGGGTGTTCCAGCAATTATGCATGGCCCGCTTGATCGATAGGGGCATGGTAGTGGTACAGGAAGGATGCAAAGCATATTGCGAGTTCCACCTGGATGGGGGACATAATATACAACGATGTGAAGAATTTAAGAGATTGGTCCAGCAGATGATGGATAGTAAAATGATAGAATTCTTTAAAGAGGCTGCAGGAAGGTAGGGGCTAGACAGGCCTAATCTCAAATATGGGAGAGACAAGCCTTTCGTTATCTCCTACAGATCAGAGGGAGCAAGCTCATCTCAAAGAGAAGCTGCAAAGGTGGCTCCTAAAGTCATCATCTCAACACCGTCCCTGTTCCCGTTCAAGGACATGCGGCAAACTCCTTGGAATTATGCTGCAAACGTGACCATACCGGAGAAGTCAAAGCCTGATGAGGAGAAAGAACAAATGATGGAAGAAGAGCCAGCACTGAAAGATGAGCAAACAAAGAATAATGAAAGTATCGACAAAGTAGGCCATTTCACGAGGATCGACAGGTGTTACTCTTCAAAAACTTTGAAGACTACTGGAGATATCGAGGGTAAAGGAAAAGGTACATCAACCGGCCCTGCTCAGATATTTGGCGAGGAATCCCCTCCGAAGATAAATGAACCGGTAACCGAAGCTCAGGCAAAGGAATTTATGAAGTTTATAAGGTACAGGGAATATAATGTAGTAGAGCATCTGTGAAAGCAACCGACAAGAATTACAGTACTGGAGTTACTTCTGAGCTCGGAGAAGCACCTCGAGGCCTTGTTAAAGGTGCTAAACCAGACATTTGTGCCCGGCGACATTTCTGTATCCAAGCTGGACAAGATAGTGGGGCATATCACCGCATATAACCATATCACGTTTAGCGATGACGAGATCCCAGAAGGAGGTACGGGGTCCACCAAAGCTCTCAACATCATGACCCACTACAAAGGGTATGTGTTACCAGGAGTACTGATTGATAATGGGTCGGCATTAAACGTGTTACCGATGGTGACATTGCAAAAGCTACCGATAGATGATTCCCACATAAAACTCTGTCACAACTCTGTGATAGCCTTTGACGGTACACAAATGGGAACACTTGGAAAGATCGAGGTGCCTTTATTGATTGGGCCGATTGGGTACACGATTGACGTTGTAGTGATGGACATAAAACCAACCTACAGCTGCTTATTGGGAAGACCATGGATTCACTCTGCAGGAGCTGTTCCTTCATCACTCCATCAGAAATTGAAGTTTGTGATTGAAAACATGTTGTTAACTGTAGAGGTCGAACAAGAGATTATCACTTCGGTTACGTCAGACGCCCCCTACATCCAAAATGATGAAGATGTCGCAGAATGCTCTTTCCAAGAATTAGAACTTGTAAATGCGACATTCGTGGCGGAAGGTAATCGGATCCCCAG
The DNA here is from genome assembly GCA_019671005.1 of Hibiscus mutabilis. Taxonomy (NCBI): domain Eukaryota; kingdom Viridiplantae; phylum Streptophyta; class Magnoliopsida; order Malvales; family Malvaceae; genus Hibiscus; species Hibiscus mutabilis. The sequence goes on along the minus strand of CM033751.1, from coordinate 3,579,185 downwards.
CCCCATGTTATCTAACTGTACCAAGATAACCGTGTCTGAAACTTTGGGCCAAGGGGCCAAAACCGAAAGAGGGCTAGGGAAAAAATTATAAGGAAGCTTACGAGCCAAAAGCGTCATCACCAAGAAGGATCGTTTCGGGCTTGGTTACAAACTGAGTATCCACCAGAGAAGAAAATAGTATAAGAGGAAAGAAGAACAAAGAGAAGAAAATGTAAACGTGGCTAGTATCAAGCGCAGTGATAGTGGTTTATCAGTTTAATCTCGAATAATGGGGCCCTTAAAATTTACCCGCACTTATAAGTAAATTTTGATTTAATCGTCACTTTAATACGGAAAGTTCAATATAATAAAGTGGTAATTATTAAAGTACCAATTTTGGGCGGTGTGGGTGCTAATCCTTCCTCATCCATAACAGACTCTCGAACCCAATATCTTAAAAAATCTCTGGTTTTATGGTTTTCGGCCTACCTTAGTGGCCGGTGGCGACTCTATTTTTCAAATAAAACACGATTTTTCTACAATCCACAGAATACATATTTTTAAATACCCGAAATACCCCTAAATACCTCAAAACCCGTTTTTTAGCGAAAAAGGATCGCTACAGTAGCAGCAGTCAATAGCAGAAGCATGACACTAATGGCAAAAGCCGCAGCCAGGGATGGACCGGGAAGAGGTTGGGATAGTGGTCGACCCCTACAAATTTAAAATTTCTATATGATTTAAAATATTTTTATATAATTTCTATTAAAAAAAATTCTCCTCTAAAATTTTATATGTTTACCTTCTAAAATTTTATAAATTTACTCTCCCTAACATAAAATCATGTATTTGTATAACAACTTGAAAAGATTTAACATTCATGTGTAGAGACTATATTTTCTCATGTGTAGGACAGATGAAGCATAAATGTTTGAATGCTTCATTATCGTAAGATAAGATTCTTTCTACAAGTCTTGTTAGGTAATTTATAGTCTTATAGATCACTGACATAACATAACAAAAAATATACAAACAAAATGCTATAAAGATATAAAGGAAGAAGAGAGAAGAAACAAACACAAGGGAGGATAACAAGGTTGAGCAACATAAAATAAAAACACAGATCGGAACAAAACCGAAAAACATAACACAGAGAAGACCAGAAAAACCTCAACCGGGAGCCACAGAGTCACCCACGGTCAAGGAGGAACAGGAGAAGAACAAAGAACAGAAAATAGAGACACCACAAGCCATCGGTTGGAGCCAAGAAGCACAAAGCCATCAAACTCATGAGCTCCTTGCTGCATGTCGCTATAGTGGACATCGAAGACTGGAGACAGTTACAGAAATACAAATAAAGTCAAAATCGACTGACCGTCACGGCAGATATGAGAGTCAACGAAGTCGGAGGGAAGGCAGAGAGTACAGTCATCGGGCCACCGCCGACAGAGAAAAATAGAGGAGCAAAACAAAGCACAACACCTGAAAAAAGAACAGAAAAGAAGAAACAAAACATAGATCAAAACCCAGATGTAGAAGGCTTCACCAAGCTTCCAAACACTGGTATAGAACCACCCAAATGCAAGCACAGGAGAAACCAAACGTATGTTGAAACCCTTCAACAATTTGGAGCAAGGGGTGGAGAGGAGGGCCCGAAAGGCCAGGGCTTCGACCACCGTGGAGAATCAGACAACTCACTAAAGATGGACGAGAGACTTAGGCCCCGTTCAACAACGCTTATAGGACAAATGTTTCAGCGCTAAAAGAAAAAGTGTTGCTGAACAGGCCACCAAACGGGCATTGGCTCTTGCTTTCCTATCGAATTTAGCCCTCAAACGGGCGTTCCGCTACTGCTAGAAAATCCAGTTTCTGCTTTCAATTGGCCATTTGGCTCTCTCGAGCGTTTGAAAATTTTTGTTGAACGAAGCCTTATTTTGCCAAAGGAGAACCACACTGGCCACTGGCGGGGGTGGCCGGTGACAAACGACGCTAAAAAAAAAGTCAAGAGAATTGTAAGGCCCGAATTTTATCCGGGTATCTACATATATATATATATATATATATATATATATATATATATTTGTCTTCAAAATAAAAATAAATAAACATATATTAAAACTTAGTAGTAATAATAATAGTCCATAAATAATATGGAAGTCCATTTTACATATAATAAGTGTCCATATATACCCAAAACCCTTGCACAAAACCGAAAGCCCAATTTAAATCCCAAAACTCTTTTACACAGTTGTTCCCGCCCAAATACAACTGTTATAGCCCAAACAAACCAAATTTTCTTCTAAACTCAATTTCCACCCATTTTTTTGCCACGCGTCACTTCCTCATTGGTCCTTTTGATCAGCATACGGATTGTGCTTTTATTTGTATAGCTGGCGATGACGTCATAGCCATGACATCAGCCACGACGTTATAATCCACTCACCTATAAAAAGAGAGAGAGTGTGTCAGATTGCATTAATGATAATTATAAGCTAATAATTATAATATTAAATAATCAGAAGAAATAAGAGAGAGAATAGACTTACATCGGGAAGCTGAAAGGACGTCGTAAAAGCTCAGTCGTTGCCAGAGAAGGCGTTAGAGTCACCGTTTTAGCTGCCGAAAGTTATATCTTCCTTTCATCTTTTGATTTCCTACAATTAAACATGAAAAAAGTTAGATCAAAGAAAAAAATAAGAGAAAATAGAATGAGAAAATAAAAATAAAAGCCAGAGCTCAACTTTCTGGTATTTGGAGTAGGTTTTAGGTCTTGACAGAGTTGAAGATGGTGATTCTCGGGTAGTTTTAGGGGTAGAGACGGACGGCTCTATCGAGCTGGGTAGATTTAGGAGGTTTTGGGTGCAAAAATTAGTTTTTTAGGCTTTTTTAGGTTTCAGAATTGCTTCACGACTATCGAGCTTTTATAACCCCTCCCAAACGACACCGTTTTGGTGCCAGGTTTGGGAGACCTGCGCGTCTCAATGCGGGTCGGGGATTCACATGTCCTTTATCCGAATTCTTTCTCTTTTGGCCCTAAATTTTCAAATATTGTAATTTGATCCCAAATTCAATGAAATTGATCATATTAGTTTGTATTCTATTCAATTTAGTCCTTCAGTTTGAATTATTTAAATTCAAATGCAATTTAATTGTTCTTAATTGGTGCATGTTTTTTTAAATTAAATCATGTAAAATTAAATGTTATGTAATAGTAATCATTTAGTTTAATTAATCTTTTAGAGCCTTAGTTTTAGTATCTCTATTAGGCTTTAATAATATAATTAGGAAGACAATTGCAGCAAATTAGTGGATATTAAATGGAAAGCTTTGAAGTTTAAATTTGGGTGATGTCCCATTGCAATGGGATATTGTCCAACATGGCTTTTAAGTAGAATATTTAATATTCATTAAAACCCTATAATTTGATAAATGATCTAATTAATTAATTAGAGCCTTAATTAGGATTAGAACTTAAATAATTAGTTTAATTAAATGAGTAAGGATTATAATATAATTTTGGGGCTTAAATATGGATGGTACTCAAGCAATTGGGTGTTATCTCATGTAAGCCTTTGAATTAAATAATATTCATAGAGTTAAATAGCACACAATTAATTAGAACCCTTTTAAAGCTAGAACTTAAAATAAAAACGGCAATAACTAATCATGTATATAAATCTTTTTATATTCGAAATATATTTTTTGAATATGAATAGAGGTGCCCTAAACGTATAGGGGTGCTTCCAATCGCATATTTGGGTAAAAATATTTTTTTTATAAAAGGAATATCTTCAATCGGAATATAAACCTAGTTAATAATTAATAGTTAAATTAAATTCAAAATACTATTCAAAATGCTAAAATGCCACTCAAAATCAAAAGATACCAATATCGGGCGTTTGTGGGTGCTAACCCTTCCCCAAACGTAACTGACTCCCGAACCCAATTTTTGAAAGAACGAATCTCTGGTTGTTTTTATGGTGTTCTGTCTACCAAAGTGACCGGTGGTGACTCTAGTCTTTTCAAATCGAAATTAAACAAAAAGCCCTAATTCCAATAATTAATCGTCAAGCTATTTTTACTCGATTTAAAAATGGTTTCGACAGCTTGGCGACTCTGCTGGAGATCAAACTCGAGAGTCAGGCCTAATAAAATTTTGCGTGGCATATTGGCATTTAAGAATTATAATTTGAATTTAATTTGATCAATAATTATTGGATGGATTCGTACAAAGAATGAAAATATATTTTTTTCTTGTGTGATATAAAATGTCATTCATGCATAAGCCTTCTACACGAACGTCTCCTCTAAGTGTGAGCGAGACATGATCCTACGTGAGGTATCCATCTCCGTGATCGGAATTGTCTTTCTTCCGATATACCAAGCTTATACAATATGAGCTACAAACCTCCACTATAAGGGGTCGTATTCTCCCAAATCAATGCCATGATGTAACAGTAGACAGTAAACATAGTTTGGGTACCCAGAGTCTAGAACAAAAACCACATGTTGTAATCTAGAAGCCTACCCCACTAGAGCCAGATAGGGACCTAGTACAAGATGTTGTCGATTTAAATACGCTTCTCTGTTATTCTCTCTGCTCAATATAACATGCTTATTTGTTTTAATTTAATTCATTTATTTGTCTTTGATATTATTTCGACACATTTTTTGCTTTTTTTTGTTTTTATGTTTTGTTTTTTTAATATGTCGCAACATGTTGCATTTTTAAGGGTATCGATTCGAGAATTAGTTAATTATGAAGTGTTCATAGTGGTTGAAGGATCCGATAAACAGGAAGAAGGTAATACATCAGTGTAGACACAATATAAAAGGGAGATGGCATTCTTGAGGACCACGTATCGATATGGGAATTGTGGGATACTGACATAAATAGCGACTTTTAACATGAGTTTGGGAGGAACAACTTATTGCCTACTACTGGTGTCAAGACTGTTTGCAGCGAGGCAGTTCATTCCCCACCGCAGGTATGGCGAAGTTTGAGTACGTACATAAGATGGATAATTATAAATCAAAAGTAAATGACACTGCAAAGGCCTGGAGTGTACCAAGAAAGGTGGAGCCTTATGACGGATTAGAAGCTATGCCAGGTTACGGAGAATGGAAAGTTCAAAGAGTCAATGAAAACATTCCTCAGAAAGATCTAGGAAATATTAGCCTGAATAATGAACACGCAATGAGTACTCCGTCAGGTTTGGAAAAGTTAAAGCATGACCATGAGAAGGATCTGAAGGGGTGCGAGAAGAGAATTAGAGATCTAAAAATGAGCTCACCATGGTAAAATTAGATGTAGATGTGAAAAAAAGGCATGAAAAAGATCTTTAGGAGCTGACTGAAAGATCAGTCAAGAGCTAAAAGATTTGAAGGAGACTCACGCAGGCTGCAAGAAACCGCAAATGGGAGGTTCAAGCAAGCTAGTTGATTATTTGTTTAAGTAATTGGATGAAGCTATGAGGGAAACAAACGACTTTAAGAAGTTGTATGAAGACGCAAAGAAGACATCGAGGAAGAAGATCCATGAGTTAAGAGAGTCGAATAGTCGAATCAAATAGAAGCTAGAGGAAGAACGAGCTTAGAGCTCTAAATTGTCATCTCAAGTTTTACAAATGGAGAAGGTGATAACAGGATATTATAATGAAAGGAAAGCTAATATGGAGCAAGAAAACGAAGAGCTTAAAGAAGAACGTAACATTTGAGGGATCAAGTTGCGATTTTTAAAAGAGTACTACACAAAGAGGAAAAGGCATTGAAAAGCAAGATTGAAACATTTAATCACACCATTCAAATACAGAACCATGAGCCGATTAATTTGAAGAACCTAGTAAGGAGAATTGCTCAATACGTACAGATATCGTCCAATGAAGCCACGAGCCTGCTATAAAGCCCCGGTATTGATACCAAGTTTGGACGTGTGTTGACCCAGATGTTATACGAGATAGTTAATCTATGAGCTAGAGCTAACAGTTTTCAGCAATTGAAATTACCTATTTCTTGTATACGACTCTTCTGTTAATGAATGTTTCTCTAAAGACTAGTTCTTAAACTCCATACCCCTTGCACTCTTGCATTCATACATGTTGAGATATTATTTTTATATAACAAATGAAAATTTTTAAGTGTTTTTGACTTGTTCAAATATGTTTTAAACATTCCAAAATGCCAAAAATAGCATGTCCGTACTGATACGGTTAAACTCGTACTGATACACTCTTTGTTTTCCCTAGCCTGAGTTTTTTAGAGACCAAAACACGTACCGATAAGGGTTAGTCCATACCGATACGCAAGGCAAAATGTGAGGTCATGTACCGATACGAATTATCTTATACCGGTACCTGTTTAACGGTCTGCAATGACTAGTTTTGATTTAAGTGCAGGTACCAATATAAGGTTATGCGTACTGATACCCACTATCCAGAACTGCCTCTAAAAGCTCCAAATCACCTCCAACGGCCATAAACGGCTAGTAGATCATTCCAAACATAAATACAAGTCTTGGGACACTTGAAGATTGTTAGAGAACACATCCAATCATCATGTTCAAGAGAAATTAACTTTCAAATCCAATTTTACTATTTCTCTTGTAAATAGTGTTTAAAAGAGCATTTTATTTGTTTTTATCCGTTACACTATTGTGAGTTTAATTCTTGTAAACACCCACCTTGTGATGTTTATTTTTTTTTACATCTTTTTACCTTGTAAAATGGAGAGGTTCTAGTTTAGCCTAAGTAAAAACTAGAGTGGTTTTATCTTAGTCATTGAAAAGATAGTGTTGTAAGTGTTGCCTCTTGATACAGGGAAAAATGGAAGAATTCATTATTGAATTGGAAAATCCTTAGTGGTGTGCTAAGGTAGTGGATGTAGACTCGATTGGGTAGTCGAAACACTCTAAAATCCTTGTGCAAATTGTCTACTATTTTTATCAATTTTAGCCAATTCATCAAAGAGCGAAAATCAACCCTATTGACGATTTTGGGAGATCGATTCGAGCGTGCTATAAGCCTTTCAATGCATCTTGAATTTTAACATATTCCATATTTCATATTCATCATACATGTTGATGGAGAAGAATTTGCATCTTTGAAGGAAAAAACTAGTTCAAATCCAACAAAATGATTTCTCGTCTGTATAGATTTAGAAATATGAATGATTTGGTGGCTAGGGTGGACAAGCTTGAAGAATTACAAGAACAACTAGTTCAGATTCAAAAAGAAATGATAGAATACGTCAAGAAGTTTCAAGATGAAACAAGGGGCAGATCAATGAGCTGATGGGTATGATAGTTACCATAACCAAAGGAAAGAGTTTGGTAGAAGATTCTTTTGTGCAAAAAGATATTGGAAATACAAGTGATAATTAGAATAACAATTTTGTAGCAGAAAAGACTATGTCTGATGAAGGCCAAGCTATCATCAACCAATATGAGATAGTTTGCACTGCCTCGAAATATCCCACTGAACTGATATTGGATAAAATCAAAGACTCTCTCTTGAAAATCATATCATCTCTAGTGAATAGAGACTTGGATAAGATGGAGTTGCAAGTTGGGGAAAATGTAAAATGCAACAAGAAGATGAAGATGTCAGTTGCTTTGATGCATGAATTGTCACCTCATTCAGCACAAGATCAACCTTTGGCGTCAATAATTTTAAAACATCATCAGATACTGGTTAATAAAGGTTTCGATTCTCAAGAGAAAAAAAAGAAATCGAAGGACTTCCAATTTAGTCATACTCCCTTCATATACCAAGAATTGTTTTCTAAGTTGCTACAAGCTCGGTTGGTTGCACCATGCTTTATTAAACCACCATCACCTTTGTATCCAAGATGGTTCAAGAAAGAGTGTCATTGTGAATTTCATGCTGGTATTCAAGGCCATTCCATCAAGAAATGTATAAGTTTTAAGCACAAAATCTAGCATCTTCTGGATCTCGGGGTATTGAAGTTTGAGATGACAGTTCCAGGTCTGAAGATCAATTATCCAAGTATAATCAGCCCTGTGAAATTAGATAAAGATCAAGGTAAATAGGACAAGAAGAAGATAGATCTTACCAAGAGGGCCAAATGCAAGGCAAAATTAGCCGAAAGAAGTATCTTCAACAAGAAAAGCTTCAAGGGAAGAAACTTCTCGAGGGTTTTTAGGTGTCTATCTCAATTTTACTTCCCTATCTGATACAAGGGTAGTATCTCATCCCTAGGCCGATAGAGGAAATGTCAAATCTATTACTTTTTAATTACAATCCAAATAGTGTTTGTGATTTCCACATGGGGGCATCAGGGCACCCTCTAGGAGATGTTGGGATTTGAAAGAGGAAATAAAGAAGCTGGTTGCTAATGGAACATTGACACATAAAGTGGTGAAGCAATGGATTAAAAAGTGATGGGGCAAGCTGTCACAACAATTGAAGAGCCGGAGTAAATGAATTTTTACTTCTAGGATGGTCTGAAATTTAGTTGCACGAGATTTTCTTCTTGTCCATGTTTTTTTTCATGTTAGAAGTTGACTTTTTAAAATTTTCCTACATTTTGAGTTTTCGTTTGGAAATAATACATGGAGTTAATTCTGTTACTTCTGGCCCGAAAGTAGTAGAGATCTTTTTCTAAGGGCGCATGTCATGCTGTTGATTTTTATTTCAATGGAGAGGTATTTTTTTGAAATCCATGAAAGATCGATTGGATGTTATGAAAACGATAAAGTGAAATTTATTTATCAGTCTACCCTGGTCAGCAAAGCAGGAAAAGGGCAGATTACTACACCTTTGATGATGTTTGATGACAAATCTTTGAAATTCATAAACGGTGAAGTGGACTAGACGCTATTAACTAAGTAGAGTTACTTGAAATTGAAGTTCTAAGCGTAGTCTTCTATACCCTAAAAACACAATAAGAGAGAGAGTTGAAAGGGAAAAAGAGAAAAAATTTGAAAAAGAAAAAGAGAAAAAAAGGAAAAAAAGAAAAAAGTTGAAAAAGAAAGAAAGAAGGAAAGAAATAAGAAGAAAAAGAAAAAGAAGAAAAGAGAGAAAAGAAAAATGGTGAAGAAAAAGAAAAAAAGAAGAAAAGAGAGAAAAGAAAAATGGTGAAGAAAAAGAAAAAAATAAGAAAAAGAAAAGGAGAAAGAGAAAAATAAAGAACTATTGAATAAATAAGTTTCGGAGCTCTGTGATGGAGCTGTAGGGGGTGACAAATCTAATAAGGAGTTATGCTCTACCTGTCAAATACCCTGGTGTCAGAGATGTATCTTTGAATACACGTGTATAATAATAATAATAATAATAATAATAATAATAATAATAATAATAATAATAATAGCTAGTAACAATCAAAAGCACACACATGCATTTATAAAATTTTATTCTTAGAATGATATTTTTGCACTCTACTGGTTAAACAAGTCCGAAAAGCTTGAAAACATTTATGAATGGAAATGAATGAAGAGAACAAAAAAGAGTTGTTTCTGACTGGATTGAACAACGTGGTAATAATAAGGTGTGAATCGAGAGTCTAGAAGAAATTTCATAACTTTATATATACTCACAACATTCAAGAGTTATGGTAATCACGGTAGAGTTAAATCTAAGACGATCTTGCACTTGATATCTAGAGCATCCTATTATGTTTTCTTTCTTTAAGACTCTGATTTTCTAGGTCTTGTAAGGTATCCTTTATAGGAATGCCGATCAGACTGACTTTTTTTACAAACAAAAAGAATTTCCTCGTATTGCTTTAGAGATAAACTTCAAAATACAAGATCGTGGATGCAAATGATTGACTTAACATGGTAAAAATATGACTGAGTATGAGGCATTCATCTATAGATAACAATCATTTATTCGAAGAAAAATCACCCATCTAGGGTCATGTGAGGATAGTGACAAGAATGTATATATCAGACAATTCAAGGACTTAAAGTAAGTTTCTACCATGTAGTTTTGTATGTTCTTTGAAATTAGAGAATAAACCTGAAGAAAGTTCAGGGGCTTGAAAGAGGGGTAAATTCTACATGATGAGGCTAGAAACAAAGAGATCAGTGGGAAATCGTTGTACAAAAGAGTTCAAGTCAGAATATATAAGAGAGGATACAGAGCCGGAAAAAAATTTGATTACTGAAGAAGTCAAAATCTGCTTAAGAAGAATAAGAGCTTAATAATAAATTTTGGGGCAAATTTTGTCGGAGCATGAAGACAGTAAGAGCTTAAGACAAATCTTAAGAAAATCAAGCTAAGTAAGATTAAAGAAGAACAATCTAAAGAGATAAGGCACCGTTGCAACAAAAGCAAAAAACTAAGTAGAGAAGCAAAGATTTTCTGATTGTATGCACAAGATAGAAAGTGTAGTACAATTCTAAAGCCTTTGGGTTATTAGTAAGTTTTTCGGGCATGATGTTAAGTCCTTCGGGTCATTACCTTCGAGAGTTATGTGAACATTTGATTGTATGTATAAGACAGAAAGTGCAATATAATTCTAAAGCCTTTGGGTCACCAGTAAGTCCTTCGAGCATGATGTTAAGTCCTTCAGGCCATTACCTTTGGGAGTTATGAGAACTTTGCAAATGTCGTCACAGTAAGACAGTTTCAATGAAAAGAAATAAGTTCAGATTACCAGTTTGGAAGGCTAGATAGATCAACCATGAACTCAAATAGAGAGAGGTCACAATTTAATTGGTTAAAAGTTTCAACATTTATGGTTGAAGAACTTAGAGTTTCTTAATTATTTACCCAAATTATACATTTTCTTTACAATTAATGTTGAAAGATTAATGATAAATTTGACTTTTAGAAGGTCGCATATAGATTCTAAGCATAAAATGAGATCGATCAACAGAGGAAGAGAAAACAAGAGACCTTATATGAGTTTCAGATTTAAATATCTTAGTGCTTCAAGCGGAAATTAAAGATATTTCATATGGCTTTAAGTTGAATTTTTATTAATTGATGATATTTCTTTTTGTTGGTTCAGTTTTTACCTAGATGAGGAGGTGAATCAGTATTCCTAGCAAAGAATGAAGAGCTCTTAATGGGAAGAGTTAGCCTAGCAAATAATACAGAGCTCCTAATAGGAAGAGTTTGTCCAGCAAAGAATACATAGCTTTTAATGGGAAGAACTCGCCTAGCAAAGAATATATAGCTCATAATGGGAAGAGTTCGCACATCAAAAAATACAGAGCTCTTAATGGGAAGAGTTCATCCAGCAAAGAGTACAGAATTCCTAATAAGAAGAGCTCGTCCAGCAACGAGTACAGAGTTCCTGATGAGAAGAGTTCGCCTAGCAAAGAATGAAGAATTCGTAATGAAAATAGTTCACCTGTTGAAGAATAAGAATAATTCACTTGTTTAACACCTTTACAGAGAGGAGAATCAACATTTTCCAACAATGGATGAGGATGAAATTTTTGTAGAGAAAAGTGGATCGACATTTCCAAAAAGATTGAGAAGTTTCTAATGAGAAAAGCTTGCTTGTTCAACGCCTTTACAGAGAGGTGGATTAACATTTTAGAAGAATAAAGAGTGTGATTGTTCTGGGCTTTGTTGTATTTTTGCAGAACAGATAGTTTAGACTTTACCAACATTATAGAAGAACTTGGAGCTTAGATTACAACCAAATGGTTCAGACAAATTCGTGTCTTTTCAGTCTTTGCCCAATTCATGTTCCACAACAATGAGCAAAGAAGGGTGGCTGTAAGACCCAAATTTTATTCGGGTACCTACATATATATATTTCTCTTAAAAATAAAAAAAATAAACAAATATTAAAACCTAATAATAATAATAATAGTCCATAAATAATATGAAAGTCCATATTACATATAATAAGTGTCCATAAATACCCAAAATCCTTACACAAAACCGAAAGCCCAAAACTCTTTTACACAGCTGTTCCCGCCCAAATACAACTATTATAGCCTAAACAAACACCATTTTTCTGTTAAACTCAATTTCTCGCCCATTTCCTACCACATGTCACTCCTCTATTGGTTCTTTCAATCATCACACGGATTGTGCTTTTATTTGTATAGCTGGCGATGACATCATGGTTGTGACGTTAGCCATGACATCATAATCCACTCACCTATAAAAGGAGAGAGTGTGTGTGTCAGATTGCATTAATGACAATTAGGGCTAATAATTATAACATTAAAGAATCAGAAGAAAGAGGAGAGAGAAAAGACGTATATCAGGAAGCTGAAAGGATGTCGTGGAAGCTCAGACATCGCTAGAAAAAACGTTAGAGTCATCGTTTTATCCGCTAAAAGGTATATCTTCCTTTCATCTTTTGATTTCCTACAATAAACATGAAAAAAGGTTAGATCGAAGCAAAAAATAAGAGAAAACAGAATGGGAAAATAAAAATAAAAGTCAGAGCTTAACTTTCTGGTAGTCGGAGTAGGTTTTAGGTCTAGACAGAGTTGAAAATGGTGGTTCTTGGGCAGTTTTAGGGGCAGAGACAGGCAGCTCTGTCGAGCTGGAAAGATTTAGGTGGTTTTTGGGTGAAAAATTATTTTTTAGGCTTTTTAAGGCTTCAGTACATGGGCCAAAAATCGCTCTATAGCGGCCAAAAATTGCTTCACAACCATCGAAGCTGTAACTGGGGTAATCAGAAGGTAAACGATGGTGGCTGGCATCGTCTACGATGGCCGAGAGTCGGCTCCCGACGACCAGCTAGCTGGTCGAAGATGACCAATAGTAGCAGATGTGGATTGAATGGCAGTGTAGGTGATGGCATATGGCTGGATTCTTTGGTGTTCATCCCGTTCATGATGAACGAGGATGAACACCGGTTGAGTTTATGGGTTTTGATCTTGGGAAACAAGAAAATATGGGAGTTTGGTGTTTGTGAGGATTGAACGAAGGAAATAAGGATGAACATGCTTGAATATGGTGAAGAACAGGGGTTTCAATCCATTTTGGGCTAGGGTTTCTAGGATTTTAGTGTTTAAGGGCAAAGAATTTGAGAGTGTAGAGAGAGAAGAGAGAGTAACTCGGTGTAAAATAAGAGCTTGGGCTTAATTTCGGGCTTTTATAGCTTCTCTCAAACGGCACCATTTTGGTGCCGAATTTGGGAGACCCGCATGTCTCAATGCGGGTCGGATAGGGGATATGTGCGTCCTTTATCCGAATTCTTCCTTTTTGGCCTCAAACTTTCAAATGTTGTAATTTGATCCCAAATTCAATGAAATTGATCTTATTAGTTTGTATCATGATCAATTTAGTCCTTCGGTTTAATTATTTAAATTCAAATGCAATTTAATTGTTCTTAATTGATGTATGTTTTCTTTAAATTAAATAATGTAGAATTAAATGTTAGGTAATAAAAATCATTTACTTTAATTAATCTTTTAGAGCCTTAGTTTTAGCATCTCTATTAGGCTTTAATAATATAATTAGGAAGATAATTGTAGCAAATTAGTGGATATTAAATAGAAAGCTTTGAAGTTCAAATTTGGGTGATGTCTCGTTGCAATGGGACGTTGTCCAACATGACTTTTAAGTAGAATATTTAATATTTATTAAAATCCTATTTGATAAATGATCTAATTAATTAATTAGAACCTTAATTAGGATCGGAACTTAAATAATTAGTTTAATTAAATGAGTAATGAATATTATATAACTTTGGGGATTAAATATGGATGGTGCTCAAGCAATTGGATGATCTCATGTAAGCCTTTGAATTAAATATATTCATAGAATTAAATAACACACAATTATTTAGAACCTTTTTTAGGTTAGAACTTAAAATAAATAAGACAATAACTAATCATGCATATAAAACCTTTTATATTCGAAATATATATTTTGAATGTAAATAGAGGTGCCCTGAACGTATAGGGGTGCTTCTAATCGCATATTCGGTAAAAATATATTTTCTTATAAAAGAAATATCTCCATTCGAAATATAAATCTAATTAATAATTAATGGTTAAATTAAATTCAAAATACTATTCGAAATGCCAAAATGCCACGCAAAATCAAAAGGTACCGATATCGGACGTTTGTGGGGTGCTAATCCTTCCCCACACGTAACCGACTCTCGAACTCAATTTTTGAAAGAACGAATCTCTGGTTGTTTTTATGGTGTCCGGCCTACCAAAGTGACTGGTGGCGATTCCAGTCTTTTCAAATCGAATTTAAACGAAAAATCTTAATTTTAATAATTAATCGTCAAGCTATTTTTACCCAATTTAAAAATAGTTTCGACAAAAAAAATTAAAAAGAGAAAAGAGGCTTTCAAACTTCAATTTATAGTCTTATTGTATTCATGGGTACGTGAGAAAGAGTACTATTTTTTTAATAAGATGTTCAAATCAATATAATCTCACTAAATATTATGATATTACAATAACAATTATTTCAGTTGAATTAAAGTTGAGTAAATAAAAAATTAAAATTAAATATATATTTTTACCTTTTCAAAAATATATTTTTTTCTCATTTTCTAATCCCCGAATAATGAATGAATAAGATTTTTTTAGTTTTCCCATTTTCCAACCCCGAAAGAAAAAAGTATATTACATTTTTATATTCTTATTTTTAATTTATATGTAAATATAGAATATGATATAAGGCACAGATAATCGTATATGCTAAAGATGTATTCAATCATGACAAAAGGAAACAGCATCGGGTACTGCTAATAAAAGTGAAAGTTCCAATTCAATCAATAAAAAACAGCAATGGTGGGGCTTAAGCATCCCTAGAAAATGAAATAAATGGGTAAATATGGGTATTAAGAATAAAATTTACCGATTACCGATTAGTCTGATAAGAGGAGGTGCTTGTAAATTAATTATCGAATACATGACGTTTGTAACTAATTATTAGTTGGCCTAATGAGATAAAACGTTAATTCTTTTAAGCAGATGTTATATATTCAAATCTTAATATTATGAATAAAACAAACAGGTCCGTCTCTAGAATACCTAATCCGAATTAATCGGACAATGAATAGATACCGATAATCATAGAACAAAACATGACGCTTGCAGTGTTATTGATAAAGCTTCAACTGCTTTCCACAATTGTCACTAGTAGACATTTTCATACACGGTTTAGATAAACAAAGTTCAATATTTAAAACATGAAACTAAACATTAACCATGTAAGAAAAGAAACAATTTACAGTGAAACAGAAGCAGAAGCAGAAGCAGAAGCAAATCAAATTTGCATCTCATGACCGGATCCAATCAGCTTGGTGAGCCCAAAAGTAGCGCCCATCGCCATCCATCCGCCAACAAGCACCCTGGCACTAGATTTCGCCACCGGAGTCCCTCCAAGCAAAGCACCCACCACTCCAAACACCACCAAAGCCAAGCTAGCCACCGCGACCACCACCGCAATCCGAACCTTATGCTGCCTTACAAAAGCAGCAGCCAACAGCGGAAGCACCGCACCGACGGCGAAAGCCAAAGCCGACGCCAGGGCAGCTTGTACAGGATTCGGTAGCTTCTCATCATTTCGACTCCCCGATGATCCCCCTCGCTTTTCTCTTTTCATTTGAGCAATCTCCACATCCCTTTGGGTGCATACGGATACAAACTCTCCGATCGCCATGCTACAAGCTCCGGCCACCAATCCTGCAAAACCGGCTATAACCATAGCCTTGACGTCTTCTTTAACCGAGCCAACACCCATCATCAGTGATGCAACGGAGACCAACCCATCGTTGGCCCCCAAAACAGCAGCTCGGAGCCATTGTCCTCTCTGAGAGTAATCAAATCCATCGGCAGCAGGCTCGTGGATCTGGTTTTCTTGGGTGTCGATGACAACGTTGTCAAGGGGTGAAAGCTGAAGAGTTTGAGGGGCAGCCATGGTGAGCAAGAGGAAGAATATATAGATGAAAGTAAGTAAGAAGGCTTGTGGAGGACACACGCCTTTGATCCACAGAATTTATAGAGGAAATTGTGGCGTGGGGTGTAGGATAGATGCCGAAAACGATGGCCATTAAGGTCATACATTAAAGAGTGTGGAGGGCACACGCTCCTAATAATTAATGTATTTATTCCCATCGGCTTTCACACCTAAATAATTAAGGTAGAAAGTCTCTATGAAAAAAATAATTAACTCGATCCGAGATTAATAGTATAATTTTTTTATGTATATTTTAGAGATATTCTCAATAATGCTCTCTCTTCATATTTTTTTACAATTAGGTCATTAAAATTGAACATTTTTTATAATTAGGTCCCTAAAATTTAATATTTTTACAATTAGGTCTCTAAAATGTAATTTTTTAATAGGTTGGGTCAGGTTCGGGTTTAACTATATAATTCTCGGGTCGGGTTCGAGGGATTTTAAAAAGTTGAGGTCGATTCGTTTCGGCCAAAAACCCTACCTGAACTGTATCCATCCCTAATTTGTGGGTTATTCGACCATATTCTAACCCTAACTCAGTATCTATTTATAAGCTTAGCATGACTTGAAGAAGTAAAGACATGTACGGACAATGACTCTATAGACTTTGAGTTAGTGTTATCGCTTTCTTGACATCTATCACATATCCCTATTTTTTCTCTAATTTTATTTTTCACTAAATTGGTCGCACTACAAACTTTTCAAGCTAGAGTAAAACAGGATTTCGGTCAAAACTTCTAACTGACTCCATCTTGACGTGAATTACAAAAATGTCAAACAAAATCTCAATCTTCGACGAAAAACTTAATCTCCCCTTCTTCCAAAAAACACCTCTTAGAGTGTTCATCAACGATGAATGTCAATTAAGTTCAAACATGGCTTTAGGAAGTGAATTTCAGCATGATTATATAGTATTAATTTTACTCACAGCAAGCAATAATATTACACATAAAATTAGAGGTGGCAAATGGGTCATTTGGGTTGGGTTCGGGTCATGTTCGGTTTTGATTACATTCAGTTTTGATTCAGTTCAGGTCAGATCTGGTCTGGTTCGGTTGTAATTCGGGTCTATAGAGATTTGGGTCGGGTCAAGTCACATCGGTTCAATTGCTTTTTGGGTCGATTGATATCGAGTCGGGTATTTTCGGTTCGGTTGATTTCGGGTCGGGTCAAGATCGGTTCAATAGGAGATCGCTATGTTTTAGTCGGGTTTTCAGGTTGGTTCAGTTTTTTGCACCCATAAATGGCTTTATAAAGCCAATATATTTGACTTTTTTCACTACAGCAAAATAGGTTTTTAGCGGCATTTTTTACCCTATAGTGGCGTTTTTAAGCGTTGCTAAACACCCTTGCGGCGCTTTTTCAAGCGCCGCGAAAAGTGCCACTGAATCGAGTGCCGCAACAGTTAGCGGCGTTTGTGAATAAAAAAATGCCGCAAATGGTCAATAACTATAGTGGCGTTTGATATTTAAAACGCCGGTATATGTTTTGGGATTTTGCGGCCTTTTTGTAAAACGCCATTAATATCTTGTCTTTAGTGGAATTTTTCACCAAAACGCCACTATATGTTAGTGACTTTTGTGGCGCTTTTAATGACAAACGCCGCAATAGCCTGGCTTTTAGTGGCGTATTCCACAAACGCCGCAATAGCCTAACTTTTAGTGGCGTATTTTTTCAAACGCCGCTATGATTGATTGTAAGGGAAATAAAATTATAATAAAAATAATTTTTCCGTGTTTCTATTTCGTCAAAAAATGTAAATTACAGATACAAAATATTTGTTAAATAAAATATTTATTTCATCCAAAAATTTATTGTCACAATTAACTTAAAATATTTGTTAAAGAAAATGTTTATTTTATTACAAAAAGTACAAATTTGTCCCAATTTAATCCCTTCTACATATTTCATTCCTAAGCCTCTCTTCTCCGATCCACTAGCTTTCGGTCACCACTACAGCCGACTACCATCCCGAGTCCCTATACCAAAAAAAGTTAAATACGAGAAGTTAATAGCAATTTCAGAATGTATGTCTATATTACTCGTACTCATAAACAAAATACATGTCTATATTACTCATACTCATAAACAAAATTGGACATACACATATGTCAAATTCTCTTATCAGAATCCCGGTAACATAGGTTTCAGAATATTTGAATGTTGAAACTAAAAATCAATGGATGTGTTTAGATCATTACTCGGCGATATTGCAAACAAAAGAAGATTACAACGATACAACTTTGAATACTAAAGAGAAGATCTCAAACATAATAAAAACACGATCAACTAATGCAGAGTAATATATTCATCAGTTTCAACTCTAGATTATCACCAATTAAAGTTTCCTAATATTAACTACGAATTTAAAGGGAAAATGGAAAAGAAACAAAAAATCAGTTAATTTTACCTCTATAACAACCCAACTAATGACCAACGAAGTAACAAGAATGTGGGTTCGAATGTGTAATTTTAGAACCAACCAATGCGACAAGATTAGAAGGTATTGCAAGGAACCTCATTCTTTTTCCATATAGTCACATTTGATCTTTTTCTCGGACATGCAAATCAGATGCTTACATGCAAATCCTCCATAGCTGACCAAATATAGATGTTACCGTTACAAACAAGAGTACCATTAGCTTAAACAAAAATTTAATTTATATGATACATAAAAGAAAGAAACACAGTCCATAAATTATAATCAAAACCACACCAACCGGAGAGATTTGTGATGACATTTGAAATGGCAAGTGCACTGCACACTCCTTGCGCACCTCCAGACATATCTTCTCCTAAAAGAAGCTTAGCAAATCTCTCCTTCATCATCTCAACTTCTGTAAAACATTTGAAACATTACAAAAATCATATGAAATTCAAATTAATTAAAATGAGAAAACAATGAATGATAACAAATAAAGTAGATTAATCTTCCTCGGTTAAAAGATCAAATTTCCAAAAAAAATCCTAAAAAAGGAACAAAAGATGAGGATATAACTAAGAAAAGTACAACAACAAAAAAGAAGAATTCTACGAATTGAAACAAGCAAAATCAATTCGCTCAAAAATTTACTACGCATAAATCTACATCTAGCGTAAGCAATTCAGTCATACCTAGAGAAAGAAATATCAAAATAAAAAAGAAAATGGAAATATGCCAGACAAAATTGGTCTCCAGTTTCTCAGGCTTCTCATCATCCCAAATTACCACATCCTTCCCCCAATCACCAACAACATCAGTGGCACCTGAAAACCGAACCTTCCAGCAGCAGGTAACCTTGGAGATGAGGTCGTAGAACTGGAGCAACCTTCTTCATCGAACAAGAGGGAAAGAAAGACGCACGAGAAGCCTTGGTTGTAGATGTCGATGGAGACGGAGACGTGTTCAACGCCGGATTTGAGTCTGGTGAGCGACGCCTTCTTGTGAGCGATGATGAAGGAAACTGAGGTCGACGATAGAGGAAAGCTAAGGATTGTGGGTTTGATTTGGGGATCGGGTGAGGGAGAGTGACTGAGAGTGGGGGTATATCTCTAAATTAAATGAAACGGTGACCTATTGCGGCATTTATGTTCTTAAACGCCACTAAAAACTATACATTTGCGGCGTTTGGTATATAAACGACACTAAAAACTGTACATTTGCGGCATTTTATATGCAAACGCCACTAAAACTATATATTTGTGGCGTTTTATATACAAACGCCATGAAAAGTAAGACTTTTGCGGCGTTTACTCTTAAAACGCTGCTAAAAATGCCACTATATACCAGACTTGGTGTAGTGTTTGGTGAGTTGTGCTACAGTTCACATTAAATATTTCTTTATTTCTTTTAATATGTTTTTCTTTATTTTGGGTTGCCTTCGGTTCGAGTTGCTTTCGGTTCGGATGAAATCAGTTCGGGTCCATTCGGTTCGCTTGAAAATCGGTTTGGTGATTGGGTCCATTCAGTTCTGTTGAAAATCGGATCGGATTCATATTGGTTCAACTAAAAATTGGGTCGGTTTTGGTTCGATTCGGTTTGTTTTGGGTTTCGAATCAAGTTCGAATTATCATGTTTGAATCGATATCGAGTTTCGAATTGGGTAAAATCAGATTGGATCTCGGGTCAATTTGCCACCTCTACATAAAATGGTTTAGATCCCCATTTTCTTCAATTTTTTTATCAAGTTGATCCCATGCAAACTTTTCAGAACAAAAAGGAATTCAAATCACGACTTCTGACCTATATATTCGTATCTAACATTTGATTTATAATCTATCAATACCAAGAAGTTAAATTGTGCACAAATGACTAAAAAAATGAACTTTGTTATGATAGTTGGAAGTGGTATGTCTAGTGGAATAATTAGTGGTGGATTGCTGAGTTGGAAAGCATTTTGATCAGAAGACCTAGAAATGACTTGTAATCACTAAATTCACAAGGGAAGATTAAAGAATTATATATATATAAAGTGTGCACTCCACACGAAACTGGGCAAAAGAGATTCAGCCCCAAGGTGGTACATTTAAAGTGTGCACTCCACACGACATCTCTCTTATTGGCTAAAATTATTAAACAAAAGATTGGTTTTCATTCGCCTTTTAAGTCCCATTTTCACACTTCACACTAAGTTTTATTCCATTTTCTGGGGATGCTTAAGCGCCAACGTTGCTGTTTTTGTCGATTGAATTGAAACTTTGGCTTTCATTAGTAAGCATCCGATGCTGTTTCCTTTTGGATTGCTTTAATTGAATACTAAGATACACTAAACCCATGTGAGAGTAGTTGTGTGGAATAGGTATCCTTTAATTCACTAAAAAAAATTAGATTTAGAGTTTAGGCTTAAGGTTTAGGGTTTACGATTAGGTTTTAGAGAATTTGTTAGAGTTTAGGGTTTATGATTTAGGGTTAGTGCTTAAAATTTAATTTTTTTATTGGGCATGAAAAGGGCACCAAAAAGGGGGCAAATACTTCATGTTTGTAGTTGTGGATCGACTGCGATGCAGATTTGGATAATGTAAATTATTAGAAAATTGGGCAAATTACATCACATGTCAATTAATTATAAGTTTTGTAGCAAATATATCACTTTTAAAATTAATAATTTAGTCAGTCAATTAAAAATCGGATAAACTACATATTTAGTACCTTACCTATGCCTGTGTTTTTATAATAGTACCCCTAACTAATTTTTTTGGCAAAATGGTACCTAACGTTACGTATCGTTTCTGTTTTGGTAACCCGACCGTTAAAAATAAACGGAAAAGGTGACATGGCTTGGTCAAATAATAGTTTTAGTCCTAAAAACTTGTACAGTCTATCAATTTAGTCTAAAATTATATCAATTTAAACATCATTTTAATTTTTGGGTTAAAATTGTAAAAATTTTATTTTCTTCTTCCTCCCGTAAAAAATATTCATATTCTTTTGGGGTTTAAAAGTACCGTCTTTGGTCCAATCTCGTTTACCTTGAAGGTCTTTCAACAAACAAAAAAAAAAACGTTTACCTTGAAGGGTATTTCTCTTAGTAGTTTGTATTTTCTCTAAGTTTTCAAGTAAAGATCACAGCTTTTAGTTTGTGGGTAGTTTTTGCTTGCTTAATCCATGGCTGCTTCCATGCTTTGTGGAGCTAAAAACTTCACTCTCATCAGAGGGGTAACCCCAAAAAGATTGATTTTTTAGGGTCAGATTTTCACGAAAAACACTTACCTAATCTGGGTTTTATCTCTAGTGCTAGAATCTCCAGGCCAGAAAACAACGATGGCCCCAAAATGCAGTTTATCAGCATCAAGGCCAGCTTCACAATCAAGATTCATACAACACAAAAAGGAGGCTTTTAGATTCTACAGGTTCCTCTCTATTATTTATGATCTTGTGATAAACCTTGGTCATTGGACTGAAGACATGAGATATGGTGAACTAGAGCCGATTAATCTCAACAACAGGAACATGATTGTTGTGGATGTTGTTGGTGAAATCAGTTCCAATATTTTTGTTCAAAATTGTTCATATTCTTTTGGGAAGAAAAGAAAAATGGAAAATTTACAGTTTTAACCCAAAAATTAAATGAGGTTTAAATTGATAGAATTTTGGACTAAACTGGTAGATTATATAACTTTTTGGGACTAAAACTGTTACTTGACCAAGCCACGTCATATTTTTTGTTTATTTTTAACGGTCGGAAACCAAAATAGAAACGAAACTTAACTTTAGGTATCATTTTGTCAAAAAAATTAGTTGGAGTACCAAAATAAAAACACGGACATAGGTAGGGTACTAAATATGTAGTTTACCCTTTAAAATTTATGACAAACAGGTAATTATGTGATTAAAATTGAAACATAGCATGATATAATGGTAGTTTTAGTCCTTAAAATTTATACATTCTATTAATTTCGTCTTAAATCAATAAATTGAACTCTTCATATTTACAAAAATTGACACTGTACCCTCCTGACACACCCTCTGATCACTTACCGCATTCAATTCTATTGTCCCTCAACTCGATAATCGATATATGTGATAGCTCGACAAACACAGTCACTTCACTATTGGACAGCTGACAGACTGCTGGAACATATCTATTATGACCTTAATGTTACCTACTAGCAGACATAGTTTACTTCATTGATAAAATTTTTAAATATGGAGGTAAATTTATTGAGTTATGTATTTTGAATTAAGACCGAATTAATAGAATGCATATGTTTTGCGAACTAAAATTGTTATTATACCAAGCCGTCTATTTCAATTTTAAACGTCAAAGTGACATGATTGTCACAAAATTTTAATTAAATGACTAAACTGTTATTTTTAAAAGAAAAGAGACATATTTGTTATCGAATTTGTAATTAAGTTATATGTTTGTCACAAAATATTATTTGAGTGACTAAATTATCACTTTTAAAAGAAAAATAACATATTTATTATCAAATTTATAATTGAGTTACTAAATTATTTCTTTTAAAAGAAGAAAAAGGGACTCGGAGTATATTTTACGTAAAAGATTTCAGCATTTCTTTCACAAGAAAAACGACCAGTAACATTCTTTAGTAGCTTGAGGAGACCAATGGCAAGTACAAAGTAGCTGCCGATAGACATCAATGGTTGCAGAGTGCAGGCTATCAATTTTTTTTTCTGCAAAACAGTTGTTTTTATTACTAAGAAGATTCACGGAAAGAATAGGTGAGCCCGAACGCAAATCCCAATAAAATAACGATATATCGAAACACAGAAAGTAAGCCCCCACAACGCCTAAAACTCGAGTTAAAAACAATAAGAGAACGACACCTTACCCCATATATACAACTATCCAAAGTAATAGTGAAAACGTGAACTACATTCGACCTCACCTACACGACCTTATGATATTCTCGTGCAAAGAAAGATTTCCTACCGGAACTTACAATCTGTTGAAGCCGAAGAAGTATGGAAAAATCTAAAATACGACAGTCTAATTTAAGGTTAAAAGGCGACAAATTTTAAAATTTGTCCAAATAATTTAAAATGTTGGATTTTTTATAATATTTTAGGTTAGGATTTTACAACAAGTTTCAAAACATGTAAAAAAATCACCAACCTAGAATGTTATAAAAAATAAAGTTTCGAAACTTGTAAAAAATCATAAAAAAAAAAACTTAAACTGTTATTACAAATTTAAAAATTTATCCTTTTTTAACCGCACGTTAAACCTACCGTACTCTAGACTCACCACAGAAGTATGGGCCTTATTGCAATATGAAGGAAATCAATTGCAACTCCTATGTGGTTGGCTTTCCATACATACACCTTGAGAATTTCCAAGGGGAAGAGAACATGATGTGGATTGGGATCAGCAAGCTTCATGAAAGATTTAAAAGATCACCGGTCCTATTTAAAGACTACATTATTAAAAGAGCAGTTACAAACTTCGAATATAAATAGTAAATCCGATTAAATTTAGAGTTTCTTCTTACTAACATGTATTTGATTAAATTATTTAATTTTTTTAGTAAAAAGGTGATATTTAATGGTCATTAGTCCTATTTCAACATCAAATCAAATTTGCATCTGATGATCAAGTCCAAGCAGCTTGGTGAGACCAAAAGTAGTTCCCATGGCCATCCATCCACCAACAACCACCCTGACACCAGATTTCGCCACCGGAGTTCCTCCAAGCAAACCCCCCACCACTCCAAACGCCACCAAAGCCACGCTGGCCACCACCACCACCACCGCAATCCTCACCTTACGCTGCCTTATGAAAGCAGCAGCCAACAGCGGAAGCACCGCACCGACGGCAAAAGCCAAAGCCGACACTGTTGCAGCTTGTACAGGATTCGGTAGCTTCCCATCATTTACACTCCCCGATGATCCCCTTCGCTTCTCTCTTTTCATTTGAGCTATCCCTACGTCCCTTTGGGTGCATACGGATACAAACTCTCCGATCGCCATGCTACAAGCGCCGGCGACCAGACCTGCGAAACCGGCTATAACCATAGCCTTGACATCTTCTTTAACTGAGCCAACGCCCATCATTAGTGATGCAACGGAAACCAACCCGTCGTTGGCTCCCAGAACCGCAGCTCGTAGCCATTGTCCTCTACGAGTGTAATCGAATTCGCTAACGGCGGATTCTTGAATCTTGTTTTCTTCGGCGTCGATGACTTGAATGGGGATCTCAACGGTGTTAAGTGATGAAAGTGGAAGAGTTTGAGAGGCGGCCATGATTAACAAAAGCAAGAACGTATAGATAATAGTAATTATCTTTGAGATAAGAAGGCTTGTGGAGGACACAGGGCTTTGATCAAGAGGATTTATAGAGGCTTGTGGAGGTCCAATATACCCTCCCAACCTAGTTTTCTCCGCTCACAACGTCGGGATTCAAATTCCTGACATTAATTAAGAGACCTAACACCACATCCTGCTAAATCTACTGATTGTTGATATTTATTTTAATCTCTTTTAATCTTTAAATAGAGGATATCAAATAATTTTATATTTTCTTGTATGTTATATATTAATAACGATATCGACCGAACTATATTCAATAAATCGTTTTTGTAGGGAATTTTAAAGGTTACTTGGGGTAAATGAAATTTCTACTACTGATACTTGAACTTATCTACTTTTTCCACGCTAAATTGTTCACGAACTTCAAAAGAAAAGTTACTCATTTATTACCGTGTTTATATTTTGATCACCCAATTACAAAAACTTACAATTTTATTATTCGTATTTTTCATCGTTTTTATTTTGATCACCGACCATTAAATTGTTAAAGGAGATGATGATGCAATCTCTTTTAATTAATGTAGTAACACAATTAAGCTTCAACGCCAATACATTATGTCGATTTAGTTCTAAATCTAAATAATTTAACAAACGTAACTTTTTCACATTTATAAATTCTAATAATTTGATATATTTATTTAATAATATTGAAGATTGAAGTCCTAAACTTAGGACTAGAGGAGAGGATGGGTTAGATAACCCAAATTCAAACGATAAACCAATAAATTTCTGATTGTTTCTTGAGAAAAATTAAACCCAAAACAGAAAGAAGGAAAATCTTCCAACCCAACCTTAATTTCTTTAAAAACCAATTTTCCCGATTTTTCTTATTTTCAAGCCACATCATGAATATTTTCTAATATTTTTTAAACATACGGTTTGAGCACAAAACATTTTTATATAATTAAATGATTAAAGAATCACCAAAAATTAAAGCAATTACTCTGATAATTTACCAAAAGTTAGAAGAAGTAAATAAAAAAAGGGAAAAACTTGGGTTTTACTTCAGAGAAAAAGAAAATCCCGAACCTATAAATTTCTACAAGTTAAATCAATTTCAAGGATGAGAATCGTGAGCTGAGATTGAAGTGGTTAGATTTGTTGAATTATTTAGAATTAAGATAAAATTGATAAAAATATATAAGTGTTAGGACGTTATTATACTATTAAAAAACATTACATCATCAATTAACGATTTAATGGCGGATGACCAAAACAAAATCGATCAAAAATATTAGTGATGAAATTGAAAATTTTAATAATTTGATAACTAAAACAGAAACACGCTAATACTTGAATGATTAGTAACGTAGCTTACCTAAAAAATAACCGATGATATATATATATATATATATATATATATATATATATATATATATAACGTTACAAGGATGGTAAATTATTGTACAATATTTACTTTGTTTTGGCCAATAGTACGATACTTAACCAATCAAATTTTTTTACTTTTCTATAATTGTACCTCCGTCCCAACCCAATATTTTTAGTTTGTCCTTGTCAATTTATTAAGTTTAACGAATAATTAGGTTAAATGGAGTATTAGGTTTTAAAATGGCATAATGCCAAAAAAATGTCTCTAACGTTTGATTGAATAGTCATTTTGACCTCTATTTTTTTGAAGCAGTTTAACCCTTAACGTTTTATTTTGGGTCAAAATAACCCCTTTACAGATAAAAACTGTTAGTCAACTGACGATAAACAACTTGAAATGACTTGACAGAATGACACGTCAGAAGAAAAATATTTTATATTTTATACAATTTTTTAAAATTATTTTTTTACTGATGTGTCATTCTGTAAAGTCAACATATTTCTCTATATGACACTGCTATCGCGGCGTGCACTGTCATGTAGTTTTGCCACGTCATTTCAAGCCATTTACTGTTGGTTGGCTAACCATTTTTATCCGTAGATAGGCCATTTTGATCCAAAATGAAACGTTAAGGGCTAAATTGCTTTAAAAATAGGGCCCGAAATGACAATTCAATCACATGTTAGGGGTATTTTTGGGCATTTTGCCTTTTAAAATTCACTAATAGAAAATAGGTTGGATTTCATTTAGGTTAAATTTAGGGTTAGATATTTGTTTTAAGGGTAAACTATACAAATAATCATTAAACTAAACAAAATGATCCTTTTGAGCATTAAAGTTTTAGAAATTACAAAAGGATCATAAACTTATTAATCTGTTATGAAATGGTCGCTACAAGTTATAAAATAGTGATGAGTTCTTATATGTTTAAGGATCATTTTGTAACAGTTTAATAAGATTAATGATCATTTTGTAATATTTTGATAAAAATCCAATGACTATTTGATAACAATTCGATAAGTTCAATGGCTATTTTACAATTTTTTTTAAAACATCAATGGTTAAAAATCATTTTTACTTATTTTAGTGATCGTTTGAGTACTTCACCCTTGTTTTTAATAGTATAATAAGAATTATAAAAAAAATTATGGTTTGTTTATTATAGTAACAGCAAAAGGACTAAAATATTGCACCCAACTTTTCCCCAAAAATATGGCACAAGCCAGTTTAATTCTAAAAATATTGTACTTTCTACAGTGTTTTTGAAGATGATAGCATTTTTCACCATTTTTTGAACAATGTTTCAATATTTCGAATAAAAAACTGAAGGTGGATTCATTACACACCGACTTTGATATATTTACTATTTGAAGTCGGAGGAAAAAGGATCCGACTTTGATTTTTTTATTCGAAAAATTAAAAGTACTATTCATAGGCGAATTGCTTTTGGAATCACCTTCACTGTAGAAAGTGTAATATTTATGAAACTAAACTAGCTTGTGCCATATTTTGGAGAAAAAAAAGTTGGGTGCAATATTTATTACTTTTTACCGTACTTCAGTAAAAACATAGCATTGCTCTATAGTTTTGAAACTTCATTTGCACAGTTATTATTTATCTATATAATATTATTTTAATTAGGAATGCTCAAACGATCAATTCAGTTAATAATCAAATCGTACTATCTAAAATCGAATTAATCGAACTCTTAAAACTTTTAAGACATAATGCTAAAAAATGTCTCTAACATTTGACTGAATAGTCATTTTGGCTCTTATTATTTTTTTAACCAATTTAACCTCAACGTTTTATTTTGGGTCAAAATGCCCCATCTGCGGATGAAAATTGATAGTCAATTGACGATAAACAGCTTGAAAATGACGTAACAAACCTATATGACAATGCACGTTGCGATAGCAATGTCATATAGACAAATATGTTGATATTACATAATGACACATCAATCAAAAAATATTTTTATAAACTTTTATGAAATATAAAATATTTTTTCTTCTGACGCGTCATTTTGTCAAGTCATTTCAAGTTGTTTATCGTCGGTTGACTAACAATTTTCATTCGCTGATGGGTCATTTTGACCCAAAATAAAATGTTAGGGGTTAAATTGGTTCAAAAAAAGAATAGGAGCCAAAATGACTATTCAGTCAAACGTTAGGGAATTATGCCAACTTTTAATTGTTAACCAAAATGATTTTTTTCAAAAATCATTCATCCTGAACTAAGTTCGTTTAATTCAGTTGCTTTTCTAATTAACTAATTTTTTTAATAATTTTTTAGTCTTGATTCAAAATAACAATTTAAATTGCAATAAATTGAAAATATGTTTTTTTTGTTATATAATTTTTAGATTTTATTTTTCTCCCTTTTGGTTAGGATTAAAATATAAATATTAGGTTCTAAATATTATGGGTCATTTTTGGATTTGAACTTAAAATTTAAAATATATTAATTAATCGTTAATCGATCGAACACTTAATTAATCGACTGATTAATCGAACTCAATTTTTGTTCGGTCAGTTAGTTCAATTTTAATCAAACAATGAACACCCTTACCTATATTTCTTATGTTTATATTTTTCTCAAGAATTTACATATTTATATTCGATACTCTAATAAAGTTTTTTACACAACTATATTAATCAAACTAAGACTTAATCGTGAAATAACAAATGGACGATTTTCGAAACCATTAAAGATTAATAAAATAACAACTTGAGAAATGAATACGGACTATATTGAAATTTAATCCTACTCAATATAATTAAACTGTTCATAGCCTGATAAAAAGATAACTTAGGATAATAAATTGCAGTACAACTTGTGTTTCGTTTTGACCAACGCCACAAAATTTACCTAATTGAATGTACTTTTTTTTTTGTCGCTATGAAATTAATAGATGTTACCAAAGGTTATTAAAATTTTCTTATTATATTTATATGATTATATATACATTTCACGTTATGTGTCACGGGGCTAGATTTTGACTCTAGCTGATCCGTGCGGCCTTAGACGCCTTCGACGCAAATCAGTCGATTCCTACGCCTAAGTCAGCCTTCAACCAGCCTTGTGAGTACTCCTGCTCGACAACGGCTTCGACAAGCATTCCAGGTTTCGATGGATCTTGTCACAGACACCACTTGTGTCGCGGGCTAGACCTTTGCCAGACGAATCGTGCCGGACCTTAGTCGCTTTCTCGGTTGAAACGTCGACTAAGTCACCCTGAAGCACCTTGTCACGGTCTTAGGTGAAGATCTCTCGACAAACACCTAACTCAACCAGGATTCTCGCTCCGGAAGATCAAACACTCCTCGAAGCCCTCGAACGAAAGATCGTTCTATGCGAAAGCTAATCAAAGAACAACAGAAAGAGATTGGCAGCTAGAACAACGAAGAACACTCAAGAACAACAAAGAACAATAGAAAGAACACTCAAAGAGTTTTAGAGTAAATGCTTCTTGTATTACTCAAAGTGAAGTATGAAGTAGTGAAGTGATAATTTACAAGTGAGGAGGGAGCCTCTATTTATAGTTGAACTCCCCTACATCCAACGGCTCAGTTTAAATTACATCGACGGTCGAGATTGATCTTATCTGATCAAATCTCAATTTCAAATCTCTAATTATCACAAACATTATCTACACATTATATGCAAATAAATGGATAATGCTTTGACCAATTTACCCTCCTGAATCCTCCATGGATTTGGCTAAGTCTTGTGGGCTTGCGGGCTCTTTAGCATTCTCCAAGTGCCGGGCCAAGTGTGATGGTCTTGGCAAGCCCGTTCCACCGTGCAAACTCTCTTTGGCTGATTCTTGCACCAATGCCTCGGTCCCAAAGGTTCGGTCCACGCCTTCCTCCAAGTGCTGGGCCAAATCTAATGATCTTGGCAAGCTCGTTACGCCGCGCAAACCCTCTTTGGCTGGTTCTTGCGCTAACGCCTCGGTCCCAAATGTATGGTCCTCGCCATTCTCCGAGTGCTGGGCCACATTTGGCACGCCCGTTGCATTGCACACAACCTCCCTATTTGTTGCTCGCGCTAATGTCTCGATCCGAAAAGTTTGGTCCGTGACATTCTCCCCCACTTGACTTAGCGACGCCCTCGTCGCTGCACTCGAACGATCCTGGACAGAGTCAACTTGTTTACTCGTCGATGTCTCGGCTTCATGCAATTCCCCCATATGAATTGCTCGCATCGCCTCAAACTGTCGTTGAACATCGCGTGCTAACACGCCTCTTGATACATCTCCCTCGTAGGAGCACTCTCCCACAAACTCTGATTTACCTCGACTCAGACCCACTTGGTCCTGCGGCAAAGACTTGGAAGTCGTCACAACATTGAACACAGACTGAACTCTCAGATTCGTCGACAACTCTGGCTTGTCCCTTTGAACTCTGAAAGGTCTCTTCCAATCTTCATTTCCCCCGCACTAAAGACTAGGTCGTACTTGACCTACGTTCACCAACAATGGCAAATCAAAACCAAAAATACTAGGAATGTGTTTGAGATGTACCTTCTCCTCGATCACATTTACTCTAAAATGGGTCAGCCCTTCTTTCTCCTTGAAGTCTGGCCCCCTCTGCATTGAACCTTCTTCATCGAAGTTCTTTGCATGTATCGGCACTTTCGCCACAAAGTCCGTTGCGATACTCTGCATCGGCACTTCTTCCTTGAAGTCCGTTGCTTCTGGTTGCATCCGCCCTTCTGACTTGAAGTTTGGTGCTCTCTTGCATCGATCCTTCCTCCTTGAAGTTTGGTGCTTTCTCTTGCGTCGACACTTCCTATCTGAAGTTCGTCACTCGTTTCCCACCTTGCCATTTGGTGGTGTCTCCACGGTTACTATGTCCCTTAACGGCTTGGCCCCCTTCGACTCTACAATGGTCTCAAAAGCGATGCTCTTACCCCGAACATCCTCGGTAAGCTCCTCGGTAGCCTTCTCGGACATGGTCACCCCTTTCTGCTTTCGGTCCCCCTTGGCCTTGGAAGAACTCGACATTATCGGATCAAGCGATGCAGCCTCGCTCTCTTCGGGCTCACCCAACTCCTTGGATGGCTTGGCTTGATCCAGGCAATCTCGCAATTTGTGAGGCCCCTTACACTAGTAGCACTCTAGTTGCTTCAACTTGCGTCGGCACTTCTTCCTTGAAGTCCTTCGCTTCTTTCCCACCTTGCCCATAGGTGGCATCTTAACGGTTGCTATGTCCCTCGACGGCTCAGCCCCCGTCGACACTGTACTGGTCTCAAAAGTAATGTTCTTCACTCGAACATTCTCGGCAAGCTCTTTCTCAGCCTTCCCAGACATCTTCAACCCATTCTGCTCATGGTCTCCGCTTACCTTGGCAGAACTAGATAACTCGGAACCAAGTTTCACAGGCTCTTTACTCTTGGCCTTGTCCTGTCCCTCGGACCACTTGGCTCGAAACGGGCATCTCCGCAACTTATGAGGTCTCTTACATCGGTAGCACCTCAATTGCCTCGTCTTTACCCTCAACTTGACAGCTTCCTCACTTGCTATCGCACCAAGTCTCATCGCCGGCTGGACTACTTTGGCACTCGTAGTCGAACCACGGCTCTCCCTTTGCTTGGCGGCATTGACACTCACAATCGCCCCAAGTCTCATCGCTGGCTGGACTACTTTGGCACTCGTAGTTGAACCACGGCTCTCACTTCGCTTGGCGGCATTGACACTCGCAATCGCCCCAAGTCTCGCTACTTCTCCCTTTGACTCGTCTGCTGTCTTCACCATGGCAGCTAGGCGGTTCTTCTCGGGACATCCCCTTATCAAATGAGGACCATCACAGAAGTAGCACTTCAACTTCTTGCTCCCCTTCTTCACTGGCACGAACTTAGCCTCACCATTCCCCTTGTCTCTCGAACTGGGCATGGTTGACTCAACACTCGCCTGCTTACATCCTGCGGGCTCGGTCAAAGGTTCGGCAACAACAAAAGCCTCTTAAAGTCTCTGGGCATCTCCTTGCTCCACTGCGAGCTTCGCCCCCGGTCTAAATCCCTCTAAGAAGGTCTTGAGCGCATCACATTCGCTCATTGCCATCTTGCAACTGAGCAGCTCCCTCTTGAGCTCATCCACTTCTTTTCGCAAAGCTTCCATCTCAGCTTCACTCGCATTACTCCCTCGAAATGTCACCAACTTGTTGAGAACTTGTCGTGTCTCGTCCTTGAACCGGTCATCTATGGACTCTACCTCGTCAAGACGGGACTCGAAAACACCTTGAGTCTGCTTGGCCTCCTCCTCGGATTTCTCAAGTCTACAAACCCTCTTTCCCAACGACTCCAATTCCACCTTCATTGCCTCCACTGCATCTTGAAGGGAATTATCTTGTTGGTTCAACTTCTCGTACACTGAGTTGAGAACTTCTTGGATCTCCTTCGCGGTTTCCTCCTTGGAAGAATCATCCGCTTTTTGCAAATCCACCATCTTGGCTTCACAAGCACAACTCTCTCGAACTACCTCCAACTCGTTGAGGATGCGTTCCGTCTTGTCGTTGAACTTGCCCTCCATGGACTCTAACTTTTCAAGACGTGATTCCACAACACTCCGGGTCTTCTTGGCCTCATCTCTTAGAGTTTCCACTGCAGTCTCTAAGGAATCGCCACGCTCAGACATCTTCACATCCAAGTCATTAAGAGCCAATTGAACCTCCTCCTGGATCCCTTCTAGAGACTCTAACATCTCAATATCCAACGAACCCAGCTTCTCAAGGTTTACTGACTCTAGCTGTTCAAACACCACATTGGCCTCCTTCTCGAAGTCCAAGAGTTTATCGACCCAAGCCTCCACGACTGTTATGAATTCAAGATTCGAGTGTACCTTATTTTCAAGACGGTTGCTCCTCTCGTCAAATTCATTCAGAGTCTTTCTTACATCGTCCATTGTCAGTGTCTTCTTCTTTGGTGCCATCTCAATCACCACTTTGCCACGAACTAGTTTGATCCCTGATCACTTCGACTAACTCGAACACAAACCACCACCACGCTTATCTACAACTACAAGCTGGAACCCACCACACTTGACTGCAACTGCAAGCTGGAATCCACCACACTTGACTGCAACTGCGAGCTGGCTCGAACGCAAGTCCCTTCCTCGACTCGCCCGGATAGCACTTATCACGGCACTTCTCTGATTCCACATCTCGTGGCTCTCTCTGTTACCAACTCTCACGACTCTTTCTGATACCAACTATCAGCAAGACTTCGCTCCGATGCCAACTGTCACGGAACCGACTACCGGCTCTGATACCAACTGTCACGGGGCTAGATTTTGACTCTAGCTGATCCGTGCGGCCTTAGACGCCTTCGCCTCAAATCAGTCGATTCCTACGCCTAAGTCAGCCTTCAACCAGCCTTGTGAGTACTCCTGCTCAACAACGGCTTCGACAAGCACTCCAGGTTTCGATGGATCTTGTCACAGACACCACTTGTGTCGCGGGCTAGACCTTTGCCAGATGAATTGTGTCGGACCTTAGTCGCTTTCTCGGTTGAAACGTCGACTAAGTCACCCTGAAGCACCTTGTCACGGTCTTAGGTGAAGATCTCTCGACAAACACCTAACTCAACCAGGATTCTCGCTCCGAAAGATCAAACACTCCTCGAAGCCCTCGAACGAAAGATCGTTCTAAGCGAAAGCTAATCAAAGAACGACAGAAAGAGATTGGCAGCTAGAACAACGAAGAACACTCAAGAACAACAAAGAACAATAGAAAGAACACTCAAAGAGTTTTAGAGTAAATGCTTCTTGTATTACTCAAAGTGAAGTATGAAGTAGTGAAGTGATAATTTACAAGTGAGGAGGGAGCCTCTATTTATAGTTGAACTCCCCTACATCCAACGGCTCAGTTTAAATTACATCGACGGTCGAGATTGATCTTATCTTATCTTATCTGATCAAATCTCAATTTCAAATCTCTAATTATCACAAACATTATCTACACATTATATTCAAATAAATGGATAATGCTTTGACCAATTTACCCTCCTGAATCCTCTATGGATTTGGCTAAGTCTTGTGGGCTTGCGGGCTCTTTAGCATTCTCCAAGTGCCGGGCCAAGTGTGATGGTCTTGGCAAGCCCGTTCCACCGCGTAAACTCTCTTTGGCTGATTCTTGCGCCAATGCCTCGGTCCCAAAGGTTCGGTCCACGCCTTCCTCCAAGTGCTGGGCCAAATCTAATGATCTTGGCAAGCTCGTTACGCCGTGCAAACCCTCTTTGGCTGGTTCTTGCGCTAACGCCTCGGTCCCAAAGGTATGGTCCTTGCCATTCTCCGAGTGCTGGGCCACATTTGGCACGCCCGTTGCATTGCGCACAACCTCCCTATTTGTTGCTCGCGCTAATGTCTCGATCCGAAAAGTTTGGTCCGTGACATTATGGTTATATAAAAAAATCTTGTTATGAAATAATTAAGAAAGTTTTTGAAAAATAATTTTTTGGTTGTCCTCCCGATTCACTAGGGTTTTACCTTGATTAATCTAAACCAACCCGCATCGCGAAGGGTGTTCAAAAATACCCAGCCTGATTATCCGACTACCCGCAAGTAAAAAAAAATGGGTATTTACCCGAATTTTTTTTTTGGTTAGGTGCCCGGCTTGCTAAAATTCCTAGATTCCTAGGTCGGGCCTGGGCTGCAGAAACACCTATAATTGAGTACTCGATGACCCGATTTAGTTGTTATTTTTATATTTTATTAAATATATATTTTTATATAAAAATATTAAAAATTTAAAATATGTAAAAAAACACGTTCAGTTAATTGAAATCCCTAAAAATCTAAAATTCCTAAAATATTTTTATATTTATATTTTATTATATAATTCGAACTTTTATTAGGTATGAGTTTTTTTTATAAAATTAATAATTTAAAAAGATAAAAATGCGGGTACCGTTACCCGATTTAACGGTTACCTTGGTTTCACTGGTACCCGGTTAAAGTGGGTTTGGAACAGGCCGAAAAATCTAATACTCAGAAGATCGGGTACCCGATACTTCGGGTACCGGGAAATGGACACCCCTACGCGTCGCACACCTAACATTGGTGGGTGAGTCTCTCAGTAGAGATTTTCTGCATACACAAGACCTCAAATTCAAGACCTGCTTAAGCGATACTAAGCTGCTTACCACTTGGACCAACCCTTAACTCTAAATCCTAAACCCTAAAAATAATTTTACGACACAATAAAATATCTATATTTTTTTGAATAAGATAGGATGGCTAAGCCATTACATTAACAAGGAGTGTGCCGCATAAATGTCCTTGTACAAGATATTACTTAGAAACTCAGGAAGAGCAGGAAAGATGGGAGGATTGAGTCATCTTGGGCATGTCGAGCTTTGCTGAGGCTATCAGCGGTTTTGTTCGTTTTGCGGCGAATAGGATGGTAACCAACCGATCGAGTTTTATCTTGATATCGGATGATGTCGCAGACAAGAGCGGATTGGTCGATGCCGAAGGAGACGTGATCAGTTCGTGAGCCTGGACATTGTTAATTTGGCATAAAACTCTTTCAAAATCATCATACCATGCGAGCTTGAGTTGAGTCCCTCTAAGATGCCCCTGTTATTTTGTCTGAAGAAACGAAGTAAAATCAATGTATTTGTTGAAGCCTATAATCCAGTGACCTTCGTGATCACAAATGAGTCCTCCCGTCGAGCCAACTCCCGAGGGCTGAGCTATGACACCATCCGTATGAAGGGCAACCCAACCAGGAGTAGGGGATGCCATTGCATAATCTCATGTATTCATACTGTGTGCACTGACGGAGTCAAATGGCGACACCCCCGAAATTTGACTGAACTCGTTTTTAATAAAATATGATTAACACCTAAAATTTTGACGCTACAATCCGTTTTATTTAGTCTCCGGCCCTGACCATCTCTTTCTATGTAGCCAAATTTACAGTATCAAACTCAAATTCTTTTAAAAAGAAAAACAGGACATTTATAGGTACATGATATACTTATTTTTCATTACAACTATTCTTTCCATTACAATACTTGAGACACATATTTTTACAGGTAATTTCGGTTATTATTCGCGAATCAGTGACTCTTATTGGAAGTTCTTGCTAATGTTCATGAAGAAAGAATTCGATTTCTGCAACACAAACTCTTGCAACTAAACCGGGTTTTTAAACCGGAGCCAACGCTCGGTCTTTTAACAAAGTTTCAACCGCTCTTCTACCAGAAACCAGAGCTCCATCGAAGGTAGCAGATGTTACATAATCACCGCACAAATACAAGCCGGATCCGATTTTGGGATTCTTCATCAAATCCGTTGGCGGCGATTGGTTCGGTTGGGCAAAACAGATTCGATATGTTCTCAAATGCTGCCATGACTCGACTTTTGAAGCTCCGAACCAACCCGAGAGCTCCTTCGTGACCTTGGCTCTTAGATCATCGTCCGAGTCGTTCTCGTACAACCCGATCAACGATACGGATGCCAACGCTTTGTTAGGAGGGCCATAAGATGGAGCCACATTCGTAGCGAAAAACATGTTATTGATGACGCCTTCACCCGAACCGTTGAGAAACAGGACCGGGTCTCGAACCGGAATTTGATCCCGATCCAATGTAAAATACAAGCAAACCGTACTTCGAGCCGGTTTTTTCTTCTGAAACGCCACCGTCCTTCCCGCCAAAATCTTATCAACTGCCGGTTCTTCCACCGCCATTATCACCCCGAGCTCACTCTTGACGATTTCGCCGCTCTCTAACGTCACCGACGGCGAACTCGAGTCATTAAAATCAACGGAGACCACTCTTGTGTTCAACAGAATCGAATCGGACGGCAGTTTCGCGGCCAATTGGTTTGGTATCTCGCCGATTCCGTTCGCTGGAAGAGTATTATCGCCGAGAGCGAGAACTTTGAAGACGAAATCGAAGAGTCTCGAAGTAGTCTCGAGCTCCGGGTCGAAAAAGATCCCACCAAAAAAGGGTCTAAAAAACCTTCCGATCATTGAATCGGAAAACCCAATACTCTTCAACAATTGAATCGTCGAAACTTCGCCGGCTTTCAAAATTTCCTCGTCGGATTTACTCAAAACCCGAGCCCTCGTCAAAGCAATAAGGAGCTTATCAAAAACGGATCCAATTGGGTTTCCAAGGGACAAAAGGGAGTCCGAGAAATGGCGCAAAGGATCGGCGACTGTTTGGAATTCACCGTCGTAGTAAACTTTGGCGCCGGAGTAAAACTTTTGGAGATTCAAATCACTGTAACTTAATAGCCTTTGAGCTTCTGGGTAGGCAGTGATGAAGATTTGGAAGCCACGGTCTAAGAGAAATCCGTCGACGACATCGGTTCGAACACGACCACCGACCCCATCGGAGGCTTCCAAGAGGAGGAAAGGGATGTTATCGGAGTTGAGACGGGTGGCAGCGGCGAGACCGGCGAGGCCGGCCCCGACTACGATGACGGGTGCTGTTTTGATGACGGACGGAGGGTTGGGGGCGAGTTGGGCGGAGGCGCGGGGAATGGTGAAGAAACGGTGGGTTGCGGTGGGTGTGGCGGTGGGAGAGAGGCAAGAGAAGGTTGAAGATGGCGGCCGGAGCGTGAGAGGCATTGGATTTTGTTTTGGATTAGATGAGGCTGTTGTAGTTGTGTGGATTGGCCGCTCATCTTTCGATTTTTCAAGGCCATTGCCTTATCCATTTCATATTTTTTGAGCAATATTCGATCGAATCGAACAAAAAAATTTAAAATTTATAGAGTTGATAAATTTTATTTTATAATTTAATTTTTATTTGAAATATTTTTTGATTCGGTAGAGTTCTTTGAATTTTTGTTTAAATTTGATAGTAAATAATTATCCTATTATAGTATCAATTAGTCATAATTTAAATGACTTTCTATAATCATATACGATAATCATATATATTTCCTCCTATGCATTTTACACATATCGGACATAGTTGATGAACTCGACTCGGACTTAAAAACTAATTAATTAATTACTAAACATTTTGAATTATTTGAATTATTCGAGTCTCATTTTATAAATCAAACTTTATTTGAAAGCTTTTCGAGTCGAGCTTATGGAATTACGATTTACGTCGGGTTTTTTTGTGTCGAGTCAAAAAAATCAACATTTTTAGTCAAGTCGAGTTTTTCTCTTCCCTAATTTAAACCGACATACTTTTATTTATGTTCATTTATTTTATTTTTAAGTTTGCTCTATGTTTGATTTGTATTTGTTAGAAATATTAAAATTATGTTAATATCCGTTTATTTAAAAATTATATAGATTCATATTCATATGTTTAATATTCGTGGATATGCCTGTTTAAGCTTTATAAACATTTTAATTAATTAAAATAATATATTAAATGTAACAAAAATATAACTCCAACAACACTTAACCTTGAAAATTATGTATTAATTCAATGACAAATACATTAACTGGATATAGTAATTGTGCATTAGGTTTAAACCTTTGGAAGGATTTGAAGACAACTGTGGATATCATGTCTTTGGAAATTGAAAGGATCTATATATAAAATGTATGTCTAATACAGACAAGGGTTAAAATCGCTCTGTCTATAAGGTGTATGTGCATTGTCAAAGGGTTAAGAATATGTATGAACAAATACTACCTTGTAATCACCTTTAGACTATTAAAAAAAGTGAAATGAAGAATTCGAACAATATAAATAGACTTATTTAATGATATGATTAATTGTTTAAGACACAAAGTTTGTCTCGCATTTAAAGGTTTTAAATAAAATGTTTTTGTTTAAACTATATAATAAGTATATCTTATCATTATATACGACGATCGGTGGTAGGAGTGGACACTCGGTCGAGTAAAAAAATTTGAGTTAGTTGAGTTGAAGAGTCTTATTTTATAACTCAAGTCAAGTTGTTGGAGTTTCTGTTCGAATTTATTTGTAAACATCTATAATGTTATGTTACTAATTGTTTCCAATTTAAACAATTTTCTATAATCATATACAATATATATATATATATATGTTTATATATATATATTGTGAATAAAATAAAGAACAAGAATAAGAATAAAGAGATGAGAGAAAGATAGAGACTTATATTATTCTCAATGTATGGTTGTGTACACTGCTTTCTCCAAACTCTATATTTATAGGCATAAGAGGAAAACCCTAATTTCAATGGATATTAAACCGTAATAATAAAGTACATTAAAGTATCCTTTAATGTATGGATATTCATCATAAATAAATATTCATAACACTTCCCCTTGGATATACATGAAGATAATGTGCCTCATTAAAACTTATTAAGATAAAAATCCAGTAGGAAAACAATTTCTTTAGTGAAGGAAAACGAGTACACACATCTTTGATACGCATAACATGTTACCTTATTAAAAACCTTACCGGGAAAACCCACTGGGACAAAACCTCGGTTAAGGAAAAAAGAATGCAACGCGTATTTAATTACTCTCCCTCATGAAAACATCACATAAGATCTTTGAATTTTCGTAATTCAATATCGATTACTATTTTTTTAAAGATCGTGAGGGATGAAACTTTGGAGTAATATGTTTAATTTTGTCAACTTTGATGTATCCACTTTTCGATTGAGATATAAATTTTGTATTATCTCCACACAAGATAGCTTGCATCTTATCTTGTGATAGTAAATCACATATCTTCTGGATATGTTGGATCAATGGTCTTAGCCAAACACATTTTTGGTTTGCCTCGTTCATAACAATTATTTTTACATGATTTGAGGAGACATCAATTAACGTTTGAATATCTAACAGTAATGATCTTTGTAGCATGTAGATGATATTTCTGGACCAACTAATATATGATGCTTCCATACCAAGGATTTATTTATCTTTCTTTTGAAGATAAATTTATTCACATACAACAATCTTACAATCGTACAATCGTTATAGTACTCAATAGATATGCTTTATCCATATTGAATCTTCTTTAAGATTCTTTCAGCTTATGTCAGTTCATAGACAAAAATGCATATTCAATTACTCGATCAAAACTTGATCTCAAGATTCTTTTTCTCAAATACTTTCTTT
This sequence comes from Hibiscus mutabilis, assembly GCA_019671005.1. Lineage (NCBI taxonomy): Eukaryota > Viridiplantae > Streptophyta > Magnoliopsida > Malvales > Malvaceae > Hibiscus > Hibiscus mutabilis. The sequence goes on along the minus strand of CM033751.1, from coordinate 3,539,213 downwards.
AAATAATCAAATGCTTTGAAAGCTCTTCATGAGTTTACAATTTAAAGCTCTTCAGGAGTTCTAATGATATTCAAATTATCATAATGAATCTTGATCCAAACTGATTTATAAAATGCATAAGGAAATATGATCATTCATATAGTATTTCCTCAATAAGTACTCGCTAAGGCGATTATACCAAATGTACCGAAATATAAATATTCAATGAGACATATTTGAATAAATTTCCTCGAAAATTTCTAAATGCTTTTGGCATCTTAAATCCTTCAAGGATAACTTTTCTTATATAGGATTCACAAAATAAATTAGACGCATATAAAATATTTTAGAACTACCAAAGTAATTGTATCCTCCATGAAGTAATTAAAATTCTTCATAAATCATAATTTAAGTCGTATTTATATCTCATGACTATTTATTTGTACCCCACTTGCATTACACATTTAGGTGTTTGGACTGAATCTTTTTCTAATCAATCTCACAAACTTCTGGTTGTAAGTTGATAAAACATATGTAGATGCATCTACTAAAATCATATAATAACTTTCCACATCTGTGGATATATGTGCCCATATTTCATTCAGATATGCAAGACATGCAACCTCAACTTTAGTACAAGAATTTTAAGTTCTTTTGTTAAGTGGGATCTTAATAAATTCTTTTAAGAACAAGCAATACAAGAACTTCAGGTTCTTTTAGTAAGTGGAATTTAATCAATTCCTTTGAAAACAAACACCACATGAACTAGGTTCTTTTAATATATGTGCATGTAAATCTCAATATTTTTCGCATCATTATTGATTAGGATGGTCTAACCTATCATGCCAAATATATATATGTATCATTATTGATTAGGATGGTCTAACCTATCATGCCAAATATATATATGTGTATATATATCTCTGAATTTGTAAACTTCTGGTTTACCATAATACGTGATTCAACTCACTTGTACATGTCTAGTACAAATTTTGAAATACAAGTTTCTTTTAAACTTGATAATATATTGTACACCAAAAAAATCATTCCTTTGAATAGGAATATATTTAGATCTTTGGAGCTTTCAATGAAAATTATTTTTTGGTAAAAATATATAGCTTTCTAGAGCTCTGAACTGATTTTTTCACTACCAAAACTTGTATCAACATTGGCTTATTTCTTATGCCAATTAATAACATATGTTATTGTAGACTCTCTAGGTGAAGTGCTGGAAAAAGGGGCATAAAATATGTATTGGAAAAGTATAAAATAGTGCCAAGATGAGTCTTTTGCGTGCAAGTATACACGGTCTACAAGTAATACAACAGTAAGCTGAGTATCGATCCCACAGAGATTAACTTGGAATTCAATTGCTTTGATTGTTACTTGTCTTGAGAAAAAGTTGGTTTGTTTTGAAATTGGTTTTGGAAATAATTGAATAGAAGAGAAATAAAAGTAAAGTAAAGACGTTGGCAAGGAAGGTGCTTTAATGAATGATGAGCGTTGGCAGGGAATTCCTGGTTTTCACGCTATTCATGTCGTGTCAGCCTTTAATAACAACCTTTCTTGGCATTGTTTGCCGAACAGATTCAAAATTAGCAAAGCCTCTCTCGATGGTCATTGCCCTAAATTGATCATGTAAAAACCCCTATATCTCTATAGTACACGCTTTTAAATAAACCAATTTGATTAAGATCCAATCTATACTCCTAAAGGGGTAGATTTCACTCCCGAAGTAAGTTCATCTACTTGAACGACTTCTCTCGAAGCTTCTCTCCTCAGTATTCAACAACTTATTCGTTGCCACCCCAAGTCTGTTAAGATATTGAGGCGCAATAGGCCAACAATGTCAGCTCTCACTTGGCATAGTATTTAGAAAACATTAAAGTATGCCGAATAGATAAAACATTGCCAAGCCAGATTTATTATTAAAAACTAAACATGAAAACAATGTTTCAACGCAAACATCCCCCACCAACTATTGAATTAGTTCATGGTGAGGGATTTAACCGAAAAACCATAAACTTTTTCAAAGTACATCATCATTAAAAAAAATAAAAATAAATAAACAAAGAAAATGGGCAAGAAGGGGGTCTATCGATGCAGCCCTTCAATGGCTCCAAGCCCTCGGTCTAGCTGGTCGAACCACGCAGCCTTCCTCTTCTAATCGTCAATGAAATCATCTCCCAGTTCATCCTCTAAATGCTTGCTTGATCGTTCTTTAAATAGGCATATGAAGAAGCCCTAGGATAAGCCTTCACGTTTGAAATTTGAATGCGCCAAGTGATAAGGGATGTGATCATCTTATCCAGATTTAAAGTGATAAGCTAATCAGGTTTTCACTAGGACTGACGTCATATGCCATCGATCCTTTGGTAGCCGCGCTTGGCATCGTTTGATCCATCTGTGCCAGACAGACTTGGCATCCTATTTTTTGCCTTCCTATTTTTCAGAGTTTGATCAAATGCTATTTTTTCGCAGCTTGATCTGGTCTTATTTTTTTGGGCTGGCATTGCCAAGGGCTCTTGGCATAACTCTTCTGGCATCATATTGCCAATGGTGCTTGACATTTATCTTCTGGTCCTTCGCTGCCAACAACAACTCGACATTCTCTCTGGCATTCTTTCATGTGTTTCATTTTTGGGACAAATACCTGCAAAATTGCCAACAAAACAACCATTTACACTGGTATAGACAAAATTCTAAACTCCTTATGCAAATGCATGATTTTAACAACCTTATGCAACTAAATGTACCTAAAAACAAGCAAAATCATTGTAAGATTGGCATTAAAAATAGTACTTTTGGAGAGGTAACACACACCCAAACCTAACTCATTGCTTGTCCTCAAGTAATGCAAACAAATAAAAAACAAAAACTGTGAAAATGTTACCTCGACAAAATTTTGGTTAGAATGCCAACAAGTACTGGCAAGCAGATTTTGGCTCTATTTACATCCTCGTATCTTAGTGCAATAATGCCAAGCAGGTAGTAATTCAAGTGCAGCAATATAACTCTAATCTAATTTTATGAAGAGTGCATGATGTGTAGGCAATATGTATCAAGTATCCTTTCACTCCCTTAGTCAATTTTACTACCTAAACTCAGATTCTTATTTTTATCATTTTTTTCTTTGCCAAGGGTTTCTGTTGGCATTAATTTAAGCTTGCTTCGTGACACTATTTAGCGTGAGAGATAAGAGGGAGCATACCATGAATCCCCATCTTAATCTAGACATCATCAGGCCTTCTCTTCAACTCATACCCTAAATTTTTGGACTTGAGAACTAAGAGGGAGCAAACCATGAAGCCCCAAGTAGCTTATTATCCCTAAGGTAGAGGAGAGTTCTATTTTTTTCTTGCCCTGGCAGAACATTGTCGCCTTATTATTTTCTTTTACCCTGGCATCATTTGATTTTTTTAAATCTGAGCATAGTTTTAAAAAGACTAAGTTTGCTAAGGAACTAGATACATACTACGTGTTAAGTGCAAGTTCAATTCCCTAAACTAGAGATCAATTACCAAGCAAACCTGGTATAACTATTCTGCTGGCATGGCATTGCAACTAAAGATTAAAATTTCTTCATTGGACAGACACGTAGATCAAATTAAACTTGCCTAACAAGTGTTAACATTCTTCAAAATTAAACCGAGGCAAAAAAAAAAATTCTCTTTTTTAGTGGTTCGGTATGCATCTATTCTAAATGACCTAGATGGCATGGCAAGTGACATGACAACAGAAATGTAAACATGAAATGCATGGCGTGGCATAAATGTGAGGAAACGCACACCCCCAAACCCAAGATATGCATTATCCTCAATGCATGAAAACAACACATATATACAAGAAAACATAAAAATAACATGCATGATCATGTAAATGCAATAGAATGACATGTAAAAGAGTTTAGGAAGTGGAAGACTCCTTTTCGTAGACTTTTTCTCGTGTGGATTGGCTGGCATGGCATCATCGCTGGCAGAGGGCTCGACAGGGAAATTTGGAAATGCTGTCATAAAATCATGGGACATTTTATTCAAGAACCTCCCTGATGATAGCATCCATCTCCTTTGTGTAGTGTCTTATCTTACCATTGAGTTCATCGGCCGTCTCTAACTTTTAGAGAATGATCTCCTGGCGATAGTAAATTTGAGACAACACTGCCAGTAAACTGACTGGCATGGTGGCTGGCACTGCCTTTGACACCTTTGGCTTTGGCGTGGGCATTTTTGCCTTCCCCTTGCCTTTGTCTTTTGGCTCGGCAACGGTGAGGTTTCTCCAAATAGCAGTTGTGATTGTTGTTCTCTTGATCATTTGACCTTTATCTGTATCAAGCTTTGGCACACCATGGAGCATGCAAATGTTAGAAATTAACAAAGGAAAAAACAAACTGGCATTACCCCTTGCTGCACATTTATAAGTTTCATCGAAAATGAGCCTGTCAACGTTAATTTTGCGCCCCATCATGATGGGGTGCAATAAAATCAGCATTTCTTTCAAGATGGTCTCATTTTGGGTTGTAGGCATCATATTGGCCTTTAAAAACTGATTTCATCCTCTCGGTTGATGTTTCAATGCCAATCGTTTCACCATTCGGTGGCCCTTCGATGACACTATCCATGTTGTGACAGGCTCACACAAATCTGCCAGTAACTTTTTTCTCTTGGCAGCATTCATCGAATTGGCATACTCAAAATATTCATCCCATGTACCATCCAAATCAAACATAGTTCATCAAAACACACACACGTACCTCTAATCATCAAGAAAGATGAATCTTTGGTCACAAGATGGACATAGAATTCTTGAACAATGGTGGCATCAGACTAGGTCAGCACGTGGATAGAGTGTGGTTTGGCTGGCATGTCATCCTTGGCAAGGAGGTCTGCAGGGAACTCAAAAAATATTGGCAGTGTGTGGACAAATATGTCCTTACGTGTTTTCTTCATGGCATGGTCCTTAACATGAACATATTGCCAAATCATCGAGTTTCACTCCTTGGCTTTCTTTACTTTCTGGAGGATGACCTCTTGGCATTGATATATCTGAGAAAGCATTGCCAATGAACCAGATGGCATCAGAGTCTCGGGCACTGCCTTTGGCATCCTGACCTTTGGCACAAACTCGACAACCTTTCCCTCACCTTTCTCCTCGGTAATGAGTTACCTCCACAGGGTAGGAGTGATCGTCGTTCCCTTGAGCTCTTGAGCTTTATCTATATAACACTTTGGCACGCTATGCTACATGCAAATGTTAGAAATCAATAAAAGGAAACATAAACTCTCATTATCCTAACCAGTGTATTTATAAGTTTCATCAATAATGATACGACTGATATTGATCTTGTGGCCCATGATGATTGAATATAACAATGCCAGCCGCTTCACCGTCCGATGGCATTTTGATGACACAGCCCACTTAGTGACAAGTTTACAAAGTTCCTTCAACATCATCTTCATCTTTGTATCGTCCAAGGCTTCCGCAAACTTGGTGTGTTCATCCTTTACAACAAGTTCATTCTCCGCATTTTGTTTAATCACCACATGCTAGTCATTGCCTTGGCATTTTGCTTGGCAACAAAATCTTGTATTCACTCAAAGGAACATTTCAAAATAGAAAAAGGAAATAAACGAAAAACTAAAAATTTAAAACTGAGATATCCTAAGTACTGAAAAAAATAATTCTTCTAAATTATTCACAATGATCAAACTGAGTTGGCAAAGAGTTACTGAATTTTCGCAATGAGAATGGTCTCTTTGGTATTATTTTGATTTCCTTCTCGGTAGTGCTTCAGTCTGTGGCAATCTTTTATTTGAATAACCAACATAGAAAGCCAAAGAATTGCTTACCTTTGAGTATGCCAAACTCTAGATTGCTCAACAAAGGATAATATTTTGCCATAGGGGTTTTGAATAACCACCTCAGAAAACCAAAATACCTTTTCCCTGTAGGCCTATCAAATCTTTGATTGAATTCAGCACCCTAGTAGTGCTTAGGCTGTTGTCCTTATGTTTCGTTTGATGCCAATGTGTATGTATCCTCAACCGGTTCTAGACTTGCCATAGCATTCTTAGGTAAATCTTTAATTTATGGCAGCATTATCTCTGGCATTATTGTCATGGCCAAATTCTCTTGCTTCAATTCTTCATTCTCAGTCAATTGGCATCCACGTTTTTCCAGCAACAAGCCATTTGAGCACACCTCGCTTCATGGCATCAGTCTTGATCAGAATCGATATTCTCTGTGGCTCAATTGTTTTACCATCGCACTGTTGTTTTATGGCATCAGCTTTCATTCCTTGGCAAGTCAATGCCAGGTTCTCATCCAAAATGAATTCCATTGGCTCAACTGCATGGCATTCTTCAGGTTTATCTGCACACTTAAGAGCTTTGTCAACATTAAAAGTAACATTTATTTGTCTCACCAATGTAGGGTTGGCAATTACTGGTTCCACTGATTTTGCCGAAGTGGTGTTGGTATCAGATTGAGATCTGGCATTACTGGTGCTTGTTTCCCTTTTCTCTGCTTCATTAGTTTATTCCGCTGGCACTGATTTATTTGCATGGAAAATAATTAGTTATTTTCCACACGTTAAAATCTTAACTTGGTTGCCACTTAAGGGAGTGACAGCTTTGCCTTTTTGCCGGGAATAATCCGTATCATATGGCAGAGTTTCTGGAGGTATGGCATTAGATTGTGGTATGGCATCAGACAGTGGTCTGGCATCAGATAGTGGTATGGCATTATTAGCCTCTGCCTCTTCTTTCTCTACTTCTTTGGGTTCACCTGCTGGCACTGAGTTCTCTTCCTGGTAAATAATCGACTGCTTGCCTTCGTCTTCTTAGTTTGGAACTTTAGAATATTACCCTTCTGCCCTGGCATCGAACTTGGCAACATTATCTAGCTTTGCCTCGATGTTTTTGTGTTCGGGATCCTTGCCCTTAAATTTTTCCTCACACTCTATTACCACTAATGAGTCCAATGTACCTGTTGTTGAATACTCTTCATCAGTATAATATATTAATTCAAGTGTGTTAGGAAAAACCTGATACTCGTAATGTTGATTCTGAATTCCTTGAGGAGCAGATGAAGGAAGAAAATTGCCAGCTTGTTGATGTAGCGTTGGCATGGAATTCTGATTGTTACCACTAACCGAAGCGTTTGCCACCTCTTGCTGCCTTGATGGAAGCTCTATCTCGTTCTCTTGAGGCATGCTATTCATAGCATTGACAAGCCTCATGACTTGTTCTTCAAGCCTCTCATAGCATTTGTGGCCTCTTCAAATCGTCTCAATGTAATTTGTTTGCTCTTGAGGTGGATTATTGTGCATTGGCACTTATGAAGGTAATTCTGCCATGCCAAACGATCTGTTGGATCCATAAAGATCTGTCACTGATTTCTCATGAAGAATACTGCCTTGGGATGGCATTTGGTTGAAGTCTGGGTGGCACATCAAAGTTGTTAGGTGCATAAAAATAATCATCGTCTTGATTATTCCAAAAAATATTCTGCTGCTGGTTCCATCCTTGGTTGAAGTTGTAGGAGTAAGGGTTGTTCACATCCCCGTGTAACAATAGGAAATAGGGTTGAAGGGGCAATTGTCAAACGAGTGGCGTCCTCTACAATATGCGCAAACAACGGGTGTTGCTTGCCTTTTGCTGAACTTGTTAGGCACTTGCATTGATGTAATCACGTTTTTCAGTTCAGAAATCTGTGCCGATAGTATTGTATAGGCATCTTCTTCATGCTTTTCATATCGTCTTTGCTCATAGACAGCTCTTGGAGTTGGATATTGGTAGTCATAAGTGGGAAAAATGTAGTCATCATCATACCATATGTGGCTACCCATACTCTTTTTTGTAGCTTTCCTAAAAAAAGAAAAAAATAACGATCAAAACAAAAAACAAAGTTAGTAAAATGAAAACAAAAACAAGTAAAAATTAAAGCAATAAATTCTATTGCAATCCCCGACAACGAAGCCAAAAACTTGTAGACTCTCTAGGTGAAGTATTGGCAAAAGAGGCATAAGATATGTATTGGAAAAGTATAAAACAATGCCAAGATTAGTCTTTTGCATGCAAGTATACACGGTCTGCAAGTAATACATCAGTAAGCTGAGTATCGATCCCACATAGATTGACTTGGAGTTCAATTGCTTTGATTGTTACTTGTCTTGAGAAAAAGTTGGTTTGTTTTGAAATTTGTTTTGGAAATAATTGAATAGAAAAGAAATAAAAGTAAAGTAAAGACGTTGGCAAGGAAGGTGCTTTAATGAATGATGAGCGTTGGCGGGAATGCCTGGTTTTCACGCTAATTCATGTCGTGCCAGACCTTTAATAACAACTTGTCTTGGCATTGTTTGTCGAGCGATTCAAAATTAGCAAAGTCTCTCTCGATGGTCATTGCCCTAAATTGATCATGTAAAAACCCTATATATCTATAGTGCATGCTTTTAAATAAACCAATTTGATTAAGATCCAATCTATACTCCTAAGGGGTAGATTTTACTCCCGAAGTAAGTTCATCTACTTGAATGACTTCTCTCGAAGCTTCTCTCCTCAGTATTCAACAACTTAATCGTTGCCACCCCAAGTCTGTTAAGATATTGAGGCGCAATAGGCCAACGATTGCCAGCTCTTTACTTGAGATAGTATTTAGAAAACATTAAAGTGTGCTGAATAGATAAAACATTGCCAATGCATATTTATTATTAAAAACTAAACATGAAAACAACGTTTCAATGCAAACATCCTCCACCAACTATTGAATTAGTTCATGGTGAGGGATTTAATCGAAAAACCATAAACGTTTTCAAAATACATCATCATTAAAAAATAAAAATAACTAAACAAAGAAAATGGGCAAGAAGAGGGTCTCTCAATGCAGCCCTTCAATGGATCCAAGCCCTCGATCTAGCTGGTCGAACCACGTAGCCTTCCTCTTCTGATCGTCAATGAAATCCTCTCCCAGTTCGTCCTCTTAATGCTTGCTTGATTGTTCTTTAAATAGGCGTGAGAAGAAGCCTTAGGATAAGCCTTCACGATTGAAATTTGAATGCGGCAAGGGATAAGGGATGTGATCATCTTATCCAGATTTGAAGTTAATAAGGTGATAGGTTGATCAGGTTTTCACTAGGGCTGATGTCATATGACGGCATATGCCGTCGATCCTTTGGCAGCCGCGCTTAGCATTGTTTGATCCATCTGTGCCAGACAGACTTGGCATCCTATTTTTTCGCCTTTCTATTTTTTTTGGAGTTTGATCAAATGCTATTTTTTCGCAGCCTAATCGGTCCTATTTTTTTGGGCTAGCATTGCCAAGGGCTCTTGGCATAACTCTTCGTGGTGTTATTGATCAACCAGTGATGCCAACGATGATTCTGAACCTACCGTCATTGTTAGAACAACTTGGTTCTCCGGTAAAAGAGGATGATCAACAGGCAACGAAACGTGTTAAAAAAAAGAAGATAATCAGAGTGATGTACGGGAGATTGTTAGTGAAGAAGAAGTCTAGTGATGTCTCGTGGTAGAAGTCTTACGCTAAAACGGTGGCGGGTGAAGCGAGGAAGTATACGTCATCGGAAAAGTGTCTAATGAAACTGAGTTTGAGATAAGAGATGAGGATGTGAAAGTTGATCGTAATGGTCCATTCCAAAAGATCATGTTCTCAGAAAGGGCTCATGAACTGCTGGATATGAGCATGAGAAACACAATTATTGTACGCCTATTGGGTACCGGGCATTGATGAATCGTATTCTCTCGCTATGGCAATCCCAGGGAGAATTCTAGGTGGTTGACCTTGATAATGACTATTTCTTGGTGAGGTTTGCATGGGAGGCTGACTACGTCCATATTTTCACACAAGGACCATGAACGGTCTAGGGTAATTATCTGATAGTGCAGCCCTGGAGCTGGTCCTTCTCCTCGTTTGAGATTCATCCAACACATGCTATTGTGTGGGAGAGGCTGCTAGGATTATCATATAAGTACTAACTTGAAAATTTGAAACTAAGTATTACAGTATATATTTGGACTTTACAAAATTCAAAAGAAATTGAAATTTGCAAATTTAGAAACATAAATGGAAAGTTAGCAAATGAGGAAACTTGTTCATAATATCCTTCATTGTTATGGAAATTACTATAATATTAAAAAGGGAAAACTACATAAATAGTACCCCACCTATTCCCATGTTATTGTTTAGGTACCCCAACTATTATTTTTGGCAAAATAGTACCTAACATTACGTTTTTTTTTTCTGTTTTGGTACCTTCGTCGTTTAAATTTAACGGAAATTGTGACATAGCTTGGGTTAATAACAATTTTAGTCCAAAAACTTATACAATATATCAATTTAGTCTAAAATTCTATCAATTTAAATATTATTTTAATTTTTGGATTAAAACTGTAAATTCCTCATTTTTCTTCTTCTTCCAGTCAAACACTTTTTTGGATTTTGGGTTTAAAAACAAGCTTAGGATAAACTTTAGGATTTGGGGTTCAATGAGGGGCTAATGAGGGGTTCATTGGAGGACCCAAACTCCACGATTGGGATACCGGCAAGAATACGAGGGGTGGGAAAGGGATGGGACAAAATGGGATCAAAACTTTGCAAATCTCTCTCGGCAAAAATATATATAAGTATTTTAGACTAAATTGTTAATATATATATATATATATATAAGTGTTTTGGAATAAACTGTGATTATAACAAGCCACATCATCATCTCTGTTAGTTTTTAACGATCAGGTATCAAAACAGAACAAAAATGTAACGTTAGGTACTATTTTGCTAAAAATAATAGTTGGGGTACCAAAATAATAACGCGGGAATAGGTGAGTTACTAGTAACTTTCCCTATTAAAAATTTTACAAATTAGTTTGTGCATTCAACATTATACTGTTGCAAGATCTGAAGGTTATACGAAATTATTGTTGAATAAAGGATTGTGTTAATTATAATAATATAAATTGGCAATTTAAGGTAAGTCCATAGATGCCAACCTTTGATATCTAGTGTATAGATATGACTGTTCCATTTCGTGTGGATTTGGGGACTTTAGTCTTTTTCTTTCGATTGATGCTGGGTTCTATATCGTCACATACATATCTCATTGGGTTTAATTTTTAAAATTTTAAACTATATTTAATAATTTCACATACATCATCATTGAATTGAGTTTCTTTTAACTTACTTAGTAATTTTATTTTTATAGAAAAATATTAATTCAATTATTATTATATATATTAAAAATAAAAAACTATTTTACAAATTTATTTCAGCAAATCCAAACTCACAAACATATCTCAAATAATTCAAATCATAAGACTTGTTCATGAAACGAGTTTAAAATTTATTGAAAATGAGTTTGGGTTTGTGAAATAAATTTTTAATATAATTATAATTTTTATATTTTTAACATAATTTCGTATATATAATAATTGAATTGTTTTTTAATAAAAATAAAATTATTAATTAAGTTAAAAAAACTCAATTCAATGATTATATATAACAATTATAAAAAATAAATTTAGAAAAGAAAAAAATTAAATTTAGTTCAAAAAATAAAAAACCTTAATATTTTTATTTAAAATATGACGTTAAATATAATTTATATATATATATATAATATAGTCAACTATAAACAAGTTATTAGATATATATATACATCACTTTAATTACATATGTACAAATTTCATATTTCATATTTAAAAGGTTCAAATAATATAACTAGACATATCGACATACCAAAATTATTACATTAACATCTATTATATTTTCTTTTAATATAAAATGATATGTCATGCATTATATTGTAGATAAAACAATTGAAACAAATTGCTAAGGAAATTTAAAGAAGGGAATTTTTTTTCTCTGAATTAACTCTAAATTTAATATACTTAATAACTCAAAGATGGTAGAACAAAAACTTGTGATTCATGGGTAAATGTAATAAACAAGTTAGTAGTATTGTGAGAATTAATTAGGGGAGGTTAACTGAATTAAGATTGAAAAATATGCTAGCACAAACAAAATGGAACAATAACCTCGCCCTTCATCATTAAGTATCGAATATTTTCATCAATTATTTTCAATCTTTTTATAATATACATCTCAAACCTAATCTCAATCAATCACCAAAGTTGAATTAGATATTCCAATCGTAATTGAATTAATCTCCCCTAATTAATTCTCACAACTTACTTACAGAAATGCTCGCAAAAATGCTACGATGATCGGTATGCCCGCTCTCGAAATTACATAAAAGGCAATATTAAAATTAGAAATTATGGAAAAAAAAGAATAAAATAGCGGCAAAATGGTATTAGAGCAATGCCTTTCAAAAAACGATAATAGTCGTATTACAATTGGTATCATAATAAACTCTTGAATACTAAGAGTATCATTCCTTTTATGATCACAGTTACCGTAAGTTACTAAATTTTTTTATCAAAATATGATCTATTGAGAACAAGGATCCGAGTACCTCCAAATCGACACTATTTATGCTTTTGAAAGATTTTTCCTAGTTGTGGATTTGCTTGTAAGTTACTCTAAATTAGGAACGAGTATAACAACTACTATGGATTTCAAATGGAAATGGAAATGGAAATGCAAAATTGTTACCCAAAATCATAACAAAGTATATTAGTGGTATGGCATTATTAGCCTCTGCCTCTTCTTTCTCTACTTCTTTGGAGGATACCTGGCAGCCTTTGAGTTCTCTTTACGGTAAATAATCATTGCTTGCGCCCCGTCTTTAGTTTTAGGTTTAGAATGTACCATGCGCCGCGGCATCGAGCAGCAACATTACTCACAGCTGCCTGCGATGTTTTTGTGTGGGATCCTTGCCTTAGAATTTTTTCTCACACTACATTACCCTTAATGGAGTCGATAGTACTGTTGAATATAACACGTGATAATATGTGTGTTCGTGTGTTAGGAAAAACTGATACTACGTAATGTTGATTGAATTCCTTGAGGGCGAATGAAGGGAAGAAAGTACCCGACTTGTTGATATGGCGTTGGCGTAGGTGCGATTGTTACCAACCGGGCGTTGCCACCTCTTCTTTGCCTTGATGGAAACTCTATCTGCGTTCTCTTGGCGTGCTATTCATAGCATTGACAAGCCTCATGACTTGTTCTTCCAAGCCTCATAGCATTTGTGGCCTCTTCGTCGTCTCCAATCATTGTTTGCTCTTGGGGTGGGTTATTGTGCAGTGGCATATGAAATGATGCCCATTGTGGCGCGATACATTGGATCCGTAAAGATCATCGCTTTGATTTCTAAGCGAAGAATCTTTGCCAGGATGGCATTTGGTTGAAGTGCAGTGGCATCAAAGTTGTTAGGTGCATAAAAATAATCGTAGTCTTGATTATTCGAAAATATTACAACTGCTTTAGTTCCATCCTTGGTTGAAGTTGTAGGAGTAGGGTTGTTAGCATCTAGTGTATATGGCATAATAGGAAATAGGGTTGAAGAAGCGATTGTCAAGCAGTGGTCTACGTATGTATGGGCTTAGCGGGTGTTGCCACCCTGGCGAAAAACATTGAGCACTTGCATTACCCGATGTAATCACGTTTTGATTCGAAATACATGATAGTATTGTATGGGGCATCTTCTTCATGCTTTTCATATCGTCTTTGCTCATAGACAGCTCTTGGAGTTGGATATTGGTAGTCATAAGTGGGAAAAATGTAGTCATCATCATACCATATGTGGTTACCCATACTCTTTTTGTAGCTTTCCTAAAAGAAAAAAATAACGATCAAAACAAAAACAAAGTTAGTAAAATGAAAACAAAAACAAGTAAAGTAAAACAATAAATTCTATTCTGATCCCGGAATATGAAGCCAAAAACTTATAGACTACAGGTGAAGTATTGGCAAAAGAGGCATAAGATATGTATTGGAAAAGTATAAAACAATGCCAAGATTAGTCTTTGCATGCAAGTATACCGCAGTCTTGCCAAGTAATACATCGATAGTGATATCGATCCCACATAGATTGACTTGGAATTCAATTGCTTTGATTGTTACTTGTCTTGAGAAAAAGTTGGTTTGTTTTAATTTTGGTTTTGGAAATAATTGAATAAAAAAAATAAAAGAAAAGAAAAGGGCTTGGGAAGAAGGTCTTTAATGAATGATGGCTTTGGGCCCGAGGAACGGTTTTCACGCAATTCAAAATCTTGCCCTTTTAAATAACAAACTTTCTTGGCATTGTTTGCCGACGATTCAAAATTAGCAAAGCCTCCCCGATGGTCATTCCCCCAAATTGATCGTAAAAACCCATATATCAAAGTCAGTTTTTAAAAAAAAACCAATTTGATTGGACCCAATCTATCCCCCAAAAGGGTGATTTCCCCAAAGTAAGTTCATCTCTTGAAGTTTCCCGGGTTTTCTCCCTCGGTTTGACAAAAAAATTATTTCCTTTAAATCTTTAAAATTTTGGGGAATAAAAACTTTGGGGTTTTCCCCTTGGATAGTATTTAGAAAACTTTAAAAAATTTTTGAAAAAGAAAAAAACTTTTGCCAAGCTTTTATTTTTAAAAAACTAAACAAAAACAATTTTTAAGGCAAACATCCCCCCAACTATTGAATTAGTTCTTGGTAAAAGGTTTTGAAAAACCATAAATTTTTTAAAGTACATCATCTTTAAAAAAAAAATAAAAAAAAATAAAAAAAAAAAAAGGGAGCAAAAAAGGGGGTCTTGGGTGGGGCCCTTGGCTCCCCCTTCGGTCTTTTGGGGGGAAACCCAGAGCCTTCTCAATCGTCAAGTCCCCGGGTTCTCCTACAAATGCTTGTGATGGTTCTTTAAATAGGCTTTGGAAAAAAACCCAGGATAAGCCTTTTTTTAAAGTTTAAATCCCCCAAGGGAAAAAGGGATGTGATCATCTTACCCGGTTAAAGTGATAATAATCGGGTTTTCCCGGGAGCGCCATATCCCCTTGATCCTTTGGTACCCGCGTTTGGCATGGTTTGATCCACCCTTTTTAGAAAAGGATTTGGGCATCCTATTTTTGCCTTCCTTTTTTTGGGATTTGATCAAATGCTATTTTTGGCTTATCCGGGGTTTTTTTTTAATGGGGCATTCCCAAAGGGGCTCTTGGCATAACTCTTCCGGGCATCTATTGCCAATGGTGCTTGACATTTATCTTGGCCCTTTTTGGCCAAAAACCCTTTTCAATTCTCTACGGCATTTTTTCCCTTGTGTTTCATTTTGGGACAAATACCCAAAATTCCAACAAAACAACCATTTACATTTGGTATAGACAAAATTCTAAACCCCTTATGCAAATGCATGATTTTAACAACCTTATGCAACTAAATGTCCCTAAAAAAAAAGCAAAATCATTGTAAGATTGGCATTAAAGTAATTACTTTTGGAGAGGTAACACACCCCCAAACCTCTCATTGCTTGTCCTAAAGGGGTTGAAACAAAAAAAAAACAAAAACATGAAATATTTACCTACAATAATTTTGGTTAGGAATGCCAACGAAATCTTGTAAGCGAGATTTTGTCTATTTTACCCATCTCGAGTATCTTGGTGCAATAATGCGGCGGTGTGGTCAAGTCTATTATTATAACCAATCATTTTTATGAAGAGTGCATGATGTGTATTAATATATATCAAATGTCAACCTCACTCCATAGTGATTTTACTACCACCTAAACTCAGATTCTTATTTTTTTCATTTTTTTTTTTGCCAAGGGTTTATGTTGGCATTAATTTAAGCTTAGCAGAAACCTTATTTAGGCGTGAGGAGATGGAGGGCATGCAAGATCCCGTCTTAATCTAGACATCCAGGGCCTTCTCTTAAATTCCCCAAATTTTTTGGGCTTGAGAACTAAGAGGGGGGCAAACCTGAAACCCAAATATTATTATCCCCAAGGTAAGGGGAGTTCTATTTTTTTTTTGCCACTAATGAGAACATTATCGCCTTATTATTTTCTTTTACCTGGCATCATTTGATTTTTTAAATCGAGCATAGTTTTAAAAAGACTAAGTTTGCTGGGGAAATAGATACATACTCGTGTTAAATTGCAAGTTCAATTCCTAAAAATAGAGATCAATTGCCAAGCAAACACAGTGTCTTTTATTATTCTGTGGCATGGCATTGCAGCATAAGATTAAAATTTCTTAATTTAAAGACAGATCAAATTAAAAATTTCCCCCAACAAGGGGTTAACATTCTTCAAAATTCCAAAAGGGAAAAAAATTCTGCTTTTTGGTGGTTCGGTATGCATCTATTCTAAATGACCTAGATGGCATGGCAAGTGACATGACAACGAAATGTAAACATAGGAAATGCATGGCGTGGCATAAATGTGAGGAAACGCAGCGCTTTGAGCCAGATATGCATTATCCTCGATAAGTAGAAAACAGCACATATATACTCTGAAAAACATAAAAAAAAACATGCATGATCATTAAAATGCAATAGGGAAAGACATGTAAAAGAGTTTTGGGAAATGGAAGACTCCTTTTAGACTTTCTCGTGTGATTGTTTGGCATGGCATCATATTTGTGGAGGAGCTCGGGAAATTTGGAAATCTTTTATTTAAAAACATGGGACATTTTTTTCAAGAACCTCCCGATAAAAGCATTTTAAACTCCTTTGTGTAGTGCATCTTACCATTAGTTTCGGGCCGGGCTCTAACTTTTAGAGTGTCTCACGCGATAGTAATTGGACATGTTTTGATGGTAGGCGCATAGTGGTGTGTGCTGACACCTTTGGCTTTGGCGTGCAGGCATTTGCACTTCCTGCTTGCCTTTTGTCTTTTAGCTTCCAATAGCAGTGAGAGTTTCTCCAAATATGATTGTGATTGTTGTTCTCTTGATCATTTTTACCTTTACCCGTATCAAGCTTTGGCACACCATGGGCTGCAAATGTTAGAAATTAACAAAGGAAAAACAAAGTGGCATTACCGCTTCTTTAGCATTTATAAGTTTAAGCCGAAAATGAGCTGTCGACGTTAATTTTCGCCGCGTCGCGATGGGGGTGCAATACCTCGACATTTCTTTCAGATGGTCTCTTTTGGGTTGTAGGCATCACTGTGGCCTTTAAGCCCGATTTCATCCTCTAGGTTGATATTCCGTACCAATCATTTCACCGATCAGTGGCAGCGATGACATACTTATCCATGTTGTGAGAACAACAAATCGCGATGCTTTTTTTCTCTTGGCGACGTTCATCGAATTGGCATACTAAAAATATTCATCCCTGTTCCACCCAAATCAAACATATTTCCCTTCAAAACACCCACGTACCTCTAATCATCAAAAAAGATGAATCTTTGGTCTGAGATGGACACATAGAATTCTTAGACAATGGTGGCGTGGACTAGATTGAAAAGCCGTGGATAGAAGTGTGGTTTGGGGCATGTCATCCTTGGCAAGGAGGGTGCAGGGAACTCGAAAATATTGGCGGTGTGTGGACAAATAGCATAATACGCACGTGTTTTCTTCATGGCATGGTCCTTAACATGAACATATTGCCAAATCATCGAGTTTCACTCCTTGGCTTTTTTTCGGGAGGATGACCTCTTGGCATTGATATACGAGAAAGCATTGCCAATGTTGAATGGCATCGAGTCTCGAGCCTTGCCTTTGGCATCTGACCTTTGGCACAAACTCGACAACCTTTCCTACTTTCTCACCGGTAAGCTGAGTTACCTCACTTGGTGGAGTGATCGTCGTTCCTTGAGCTCTTGAGCTTTATCTATATAACACTTTGTGGCCCATGCTACATGCAAATGTTGAAATCAAAAAAAGGAAACATAGCTCATTATCTAACGGTGTATTTATAATTTAAAA
Source organism: Hibiscus mutabilis (assembly GCA_019671005.1). Classification (NCBI taxonomy): domain Eukaryota; kingdom Viridiplantae; phylum Streptophyta; class Magnoliopsida; order Malvales; family Malvaceae; genus Hibiscus; species Hibiscus mutabilis. The sequence goes on along the minus strand of CM033751.1, from coordinate 3,521,418 downwards.
ATAATAATGATACGTGATATTGATCTTGTGGCCCGTGATGATTGGATATATGATGCCGATGAAACCATGGTCAGTGGCATTTTTGATGACTCCATGACCCACTTAGTGACAAGTTTAAAAAAGTTCCTTCAACATCATCTTCGTAACATATGCGTCAGGGCTTAGCAGCTTGGTGTGTTCACCCTTTTCAACAAGTTCTTCCCCACATTTTTTAAATCAACTTAGTCATTGCCTTGGCTTTTTGCTTGGAACAAAATCTTTTATTCACTCAAAGGAACTTTTTCAAAATAGAAAAAGGAAATAAACGAAAAACTAAAAATTTAAAAGCGGGATATCTAAGTAAGAAAAAATAATTCTTCATTATTCCACGATGATCAAGGCGAGGTTGGCAAGGATTCTGAATTTTGCCGCAATGAGAATGGTCTCTTTATTGGTATTCTTTTTGATTTCACTTCTCATTGATGCTTGATGGCAATCTTTTATTTGAATAACCAACATAGAAAGCCAAAGAATTGCTTACCTTTGAGTATGCCAAACTCTGGGTGTCGACCGAGGATAATATTTTGCCATAGGGGGTTTTGAATAACCACCTCGAGGAAAATAATACTGCACTCTGCTTATTTATCAAATACTTTGATTGAATTGGCACCACTAGTAGTGCTTAATTTGATGCATCCTTATGTTTAGTTTGATGCGATGTGTATGTATCCTCAACGGTTCGAACTTGCCGCAGCATTCTTGGTAAATCTTTAATTTACAATGGCCACCATCTGCGGCATTATTGTGACCAAATTCTCTTACTTTAGCTCTTGTTCTCGATCGGTGGCATCAACTTTTCCTTCAACAACAAGCCGGTGAGCACACCTGGCTTTATGACATCATTCTTGACCCGATCGATCTACCATTAGCTCGGTGTTTGCCCTTCTGTGTTTATGGCGCAGCTTTCATTCCTTGGCAAGTTAATGCAGGTTCTCATCAAATGGATTCGTTAGCTCTTCATGGCATTCTTGGTTTATCTGCACACTTAAAAACTTAGTAAACATTAAAAGTAACATTTATTTGTCTCACCAATGTAGGGTTGTAATTCTTTGGTTCCAGCAGTTTTCCGAGTGGTGTTAGCGTGATTAAGATAAACATTCTTTGGAGCTTGTTCCCTTTCTGACTTCCTTAGTTCTTCATTATATTGATTTATTAGTATGGCAAACAATTGCTCTTTCCTGCGTTAAAATCTTAACTTGGTTGCCACTTAAGGGGTAGCGACTTGCCTTTTGCCGGGAATGTCAAGTATCATATGGCGAGTTTACTGCGGAGGTATGGCATTGGGTGTGGTTTCAATTGCTTTGATTGTTACTTGTCTTGAGAAAAAGTTGGTTTGTTTTGAAATTGGTTTTGGAAATAATTGAATAGAAGAGAAATAAAAGTAAAGTAAAGACGCTTGGCAAGGAAGGTGCTTTAATGAATGATGAGCGTTGGCGGAATTCCCGGTTTTCACGCTATTCATGTCGTGTCACCTTTAATAACAACCTTTCTTGGCATTGTTTGCCGAACAGATTCAAAATTAGCAAAGCCTCTCTCGATGGTCATTGCCCTAAATTGATCATGTAAAAAAACCCCTATATCTCTATAGTACACGCTTTTAAATAAACCAATTTGATTAAGATCCAATCTATACTCCTAAAGGGGTAGATTTCACTCCCAAGTAAGTTCATCTACTTGAACGACTTCTCTCAAGCTTCTCTCCTCAGTATTCAACAACTTATTCGTTGCCACCCCAAGTCTGTTAAGATATTGAGGCGCAATAGGCCAACAATGTCAGCTCTCACTTGGCATAGTATTTAGAAAACATTAAAGTATGCCGAATAGATAAAACATTGCCAAGCCAGATTTATTATTAAAAACTAAACATGAAAACAATGTTTCAACGCAAACATCCCCCACCAACTATTGAATTAGTTCATGGTGAGGGATTTAACCGAAAAACCATAAACTTTTTCAAAGTACATCATCATTAAAAAAAATAAAAATAAATAAACAAAGAAAATGGGCAAGAAGGGGGTCTATCGATGCAGCCCTTCAATGGCTCCAAGCCCTCGGTCTAGCTGGTCGAACCACGCAGCCTTCCTCTTCTAATCGTCAATGAAATCATCTCCCAGTTCATCCTCTAAATGCTTGCTTGATCGTTCTTTAAATAGGCATATGAAGAAGCCCTAGGATAAGCCTTCACGTTTGAAATTTGAATGCGCCAAGTGATAAGGGATGTGATCATCTTATCCAGATTTAAAGTGATAAGCTAATCAGGTTTTCACTAGGACTGACGTCATATGCCATCGATCCTTTGGTAGCCGCGCTTGGCATCGTTTGATCCATCTGTGCCAGACAGACTTGGCATCCTATTTTTTGCCTTCCTATTTTTCAGAGTTTGATCAAATGCTATTTTTTCGCAGCTTGATCTGGTCTTATTTTTTTGGGCTGGCATTGCCAAGGGCTCTTGGCATAACTCTTCCGCATCATATTGCCAATGGTGCTTGACATTTATCTTCCGTCCTTCACGCCAACAACAACTCGACATTCTCTCCGCATTCTTTCATGTGTTTCATTTTGGGACAAATACCTGCAAAATTGCCAACAAAACAACCATTTACACTGGTATAGACAAAATTCTAAACTCCTTATGCAAATGCATGATTTTAACAACCTTATGCAACTAAATGTACCTAAAAACAAGCAAAATCATTGTAAGATTGGCATTAAAAATAGTACTTTTGGAGAGGTAACACACACCCAAACCTAACTCATTGCTTGTCCTCAAGTAATGCAAACAAATAAAAAACAAAAACTGTGAAAATGTTACCTCGACAAAATTTTGGTTAGAATGCCAACAAGTACTGGCAAGCAGATTTTGGCTCTATTTCTGTCCTCAGTATCTTAGTGCAATAATGCCAAGCAGGTAGTAATTCAAGTGCAGCAATATAACTCTAATCTAATTTTATGAAGAGTGCATGATGTGTAGGCAATATGTATCAAGTATCCTTTCACTCCCTTAGTCAATTTTACTACCTAAACTCAGATTCTTATTTTTATCATTTTTTTTTTTGCCAAGGGTTTCATTGGCATTAATTTAAGCTTGCTTCCGTGACACTATTTAGCGTGAGAGATAAGAGGGAGCATACCATGAATCCCCATCTTAATCTAGACATCATCAGCCTTCTTCTTCAACTCATACCCTAAATTTTTGGACTTGAGAACTAAGAGGGAGCAAACCATGAAGCCCCAAGTAGCTTATTATCCCTAAGGTAGAGGAGAGTTCTATTTTTTTCTTGCCCTGGCAGAACATTGTCGCCTTATTATTTTCTTTTACCCTGGCATCATTTGATTTTTTTAAATCTGAGCATAGTTTTAAAAAGACTAAGTTTGCTAAGGAACTAGATACATACTACGTGTTAAGTGCAAGTTCAATTCCCTAAACTAGAGATCAATTACCAAGCAAACCTGGTATAACTATTCTGCTGGCATGGCATTGCAACTAAAGATTAAAATTTCTTCATTGGACAGACACGTAGATCAAATTAAACTTGCCTAACAAGTGTTAACATTCTTCAAAATTAAACCGAGGCAAAAAAAAATTCTCTTTTTTAGTGGTTCGGTATGCATCTATTCTAAATGACCTAGATGGCATGGCAAGTGACATGACAACAGAAATGTAAACATGAAATGCATGGCGTGGCATAAATGTGAGGAAACGCACACCCCCAAACCCAAGATATGCATTATCCTCAATGCATGAAAACAACACATATATACAAGAAAACATAAAAATAACATGCATGATCATGTAAATGCAATAGAATGACATGTAAAAGAGTTTAGGAAGTGGAAGACTCCTTTTCGTAGACTTTTTCTCGTGTGGATTGGCTGGCATGGCATCATCGCTGGCAGAGGGCTCGACAGGGAAATTTGGAAATGCTGTCATAAAATCATGGGACATTTTATTCAAGAACCTCCCTGATGATAGCATCCATCTCCTTTGTGTAGTGTCTTATCTTACCATTGAGTTCATCGGCCGTCTCTAACTTTTAGAGAATGATCTCCTGGCGATAGTAAATTTGAGACAACACTGCCAGTAAACTGACTGGCATGGTGGCTGGCACTGCCTTTGACACCTTTGGCTTTGGCGTGGGCATTTTTGCCTTCCCCTTGCCTTTGTCTTTTGGCTCGGCAACGGTGAGGTTTCTCCAAATAGCAGTTGTGATTGTTGTTCTCTTGATCATTTGACCTTTATCTCAGATCAAGCTTTGGCACACCATGGAGCATGCAAATGTTAGAAATTAACAAAGGAAAAACAAACTGGCATTACCCTTGCTGCACATTTATAAGTTTCATCGAAAATGAGCTCATTAACGTTAATTTTGCGCCCCATCATGATGGGGTGCAATAAAATCAGCATTTCTTTCAAGATGGTCTCATTTTGGGTTGTAGGCATCATATTGGCCTTTAAAAACTGATTTCATCCTCTCGGTTGATGTTTCAATGCCAATCGTTTCACCATTCGGTGGCCCTTCGATGACACTATCCATGTTGTGACAGGCTCACACAAATCTGCCAGTAACTTTTTTCTCTTGGCAGCATTCATCGAATTGGCATACTCAAAATATTCATCCCATGTACCATCCAAATCAAACATAGTTCATCAAAACACACACACGTACCTCTAATCATCAAGAAAGATGAATCTTTGGTCACAAGATGGACATAGAATTCTTGAACAATGGTGGCATCAGACTAGGTCAGCACGTGGATAGAGTGTGGTTTGGCTGGCATGTCATCCTTGGCAAGGAGGTCTGCAGGGAACTCAAAAAATATTGGCAGTGTGTGGACAAATATGTCCTTACGTGTTTTCTTCATGGCATGGTCCTTAACATGAACATATTGCCAAATCATCGAGTTTCACTCCTTGGCTTTCTTTACTTTCTGGAGGATGACCTCTTGGCATTGATATATCTGAGAAAGCATTGCCAATGAACCAGATGGCATCAGAGTCTCGGGCACTGCCTTTGGCATCCTGACCTTTGGCACAAACTCGACAACCTTTCCCTCACCTTTCTCCTCGGTAATGAGTTACCTCCACAGGGTAGGAGTGATCGCCGCCTCCTGAGCTCTTGAGCTTTATCTATATAACACTTTGGCACGCTATGCTACATGCAAATGTTAGAAATCAATAAAAGGAAACATAAACTCTCATTATCCTAACCAGTGTATTTATAAGTTTCATCAATAATGATACGACTGATATTGATCTTGTGGCCCATGATGATTGAATATAACAATGCCAGCCGCTTCACCGTCCGATGGCATTTTGATGACACAGCCCACTTAGTGACAAGTTTACAAAGTTCCTTCAACATCATCTTCATCTTTGTATCGTCCAAGGCTTCCGCAAACTTGGTGTGTTCATCCTTTACAACAAGTTCATTCTCCGCATTTTGTTTAATCACCACATGCTAGTCATTGCCTTGGCATTTTGCTTGGCAACAAAATCTTGTATTCACTCAAAGGAACATTTCAAAATAGAAAAAGGAAATAAACGAAAAACTAAAAATTTAAAACTGAGATATCCTAAGTACTGAAAAAAATAATTCTTCTAAATTATTCACAATGATCAAACTGAGTTGGCAAAGAGTTACTGAATTTTCGCAATGAGAATGGTCTCTTTGGTATTATTTTGATTTCCTTCTCGGTAGTGCTTCAGTCTGTGGCAATCTTTTATTTGAATAACCAACATAGAAAGCCAAAGAATTGCTTACCTTTGAGTATGCCAAACTCTAGATTGCTCAACAAAGGATAATATTTTGCCATAGGGGTTTTGAATAACCACCTCAGAAAACCAAAATACCTTTTCCCGTAGGCCTATCAAATCTTTGATTGAATTCAGCACCCTAGTAGTGCTTAGGCTGTTGTCCTTATGTTTCGCTTTGATGCCAATGTGTATGTATCCTCAACCGTTCTAGACTTGCCATAGCATTCTTAGGTAAATCTTTAATTTATGGCAAGATTATCTCTCGCATTATTGTCATGGCCAAATTCTCTTGCTTCAATTCTTCATTCTCACTCAATTGGCATCCACGTTTTTCCAGCAACAAGCCATTTGAGCACACCTCGCTTCATGGCATCAGTCTTGATCAGAATCGATATTCTCTGTGGCTCAATTGTTTTACCATCGCACTGTTGTTTTATGGCATCAGCTTTCATTCCTTGGCAAGTCAATGCCAGGTTCTCATCCAAAATGAATTCCATTGGCTCAACTGCATGGCATTCTTCAGGTTTATCTGCACACTTAAGAGCTTTGTCAACATTAAAAGTAACATTTATTTGTCTCACCAATGTAGGGTTGGCAATTCGTTCCACCGATTTTGCCGGCGGGTGTTGGTATCGATTGAGATCCGCATTACCGGTGCTTGTTTCCCTTTTCTCGCTTCATTAGTTTATTCCGCTGGCACTGATTTATTTGCATGGAAAATAATTAGTTATTTTCCACACGTTAAAATCTTAACTTGGTTGCCACTTAAGGGAGTGACAGCTTTGCCTTTTTGCCGGGAATAATCCGTATCATATGGCGTAGTTTCGGAGGTATGGCATTAGATTGTGGTATGGCATCGCATGCTGGTCCGCATCGATAGTGGTATGGCATTATTAGCCTCTGCCTCTTCTTTCTCTACTTCTTTGGGTTCACTGCTGGCACCGAGTTCTCTTCCGGTAAATAATCGATTTGCTTGCCTTCGCCTTCTTAGTTTGGAACTTTAGAATATTACCCTTCTGCCCTGGCATCGAACTTGGCAACATTATCTAGCTTTGCCTCGATGTTTTTGTGTTCGGGATCCTTGCCCTTAAATTTTTCCTCACACTCTATTACCACTAATGAGTCCAATGTACCTGTTGTTGAATACTCTTCATCAGTATAATATATTAATTCAAGTGTGTTAGGAAAAACCTGATACTCGTAATGTTGATTCTGAATTCCTTGAGGAGCAGATGAAGGAAGAAAATTGCCAGCTTGTTGATGTAGCGTTGGCATGGAATTCTGATTGTTACCACTAACCGAAGCGTTTGCCACCTCTTGCTGCCTTGATGGAAGCTCTATCTCGTTCTCTTGAGGCATGCTATTCATAGCATTGACAAGCCTCATGACTTGTTCTTCCAAGCCTCTCATAGCATTTGTGGCCTCTTCAAATGCGTCTCCAATGTAATTTGTTTGCTCTTGAGGTGGATTATTGTGCATTGGCACTTATGAAGGTAATTCTGCCATGCCAAACGATCTGTTGGATCCATAAAGATCTGTCACTGATTTCTCATGAAGAATACTGCCTTGGGATGGCATTTGGTTGAAGTCTGGTGGCACATCAAAGTTGTTAGGTGCATAAAAATAATCATCGTCTTGATTATTCCAAAAAATATTCTGCTGCTGGTTCCATCCTTGGTTGAAGTTGTAGGAGTAAGGGTTGTTCACATCCCCGTGTAACAATAGGAAATAGGGTTGAAGGGGCAATTGTCAAACGAGTGGCGTCCTCTACAATATGCGCAAACAACGGGTGTTGCTTGCCTTTTGCTGAACTTGTTAGGCACTTGCATTGATGTAATCACGTTTTTCAGTTCAGAAATCTGTGCCGATAGTATTGTATAGGCATCTTCTTCATGCTTTTCATATCGTCTTTGCTCATAGACAGCTCTTGGAGTTGGATATTGGTAGTCATAAGTGGGAAAAATGTAGTCATCATCATACCATATGTGGCTACCCATACTCTTTTTGTAGCTTTCCTAAAAAAAAAAAAAAAATAACGATCAAAACAAAAAACAAAGTTAGTAAAATGAAAACAAAAACAAGTAAAAATTAAAGCAATAAATTCTATTGCAATCCCCGACAACGAAGCCAAAAACTTGTAGACTCTCTAGGTGAAGTATTGGCAAAAGAGGCATAAGATATGTATTGGAAAAGTATAAAACAATGCCAAGATTAGTCTTTTGCATGCAAGTATACACGGTCTGCAAGTAATACATCAGTAAGCTGAGTATCGATCCCACATAGATTGACTTGGAGTTCAATTGCTTTGATTGTTACTTGTCTTGAGAAAAAGTTGGTTTGTTTTGAAATTTGTTTTGGAAATAATTGAATAGAAAAGAAATAAAAGTAAAGTAAAGACGTTGGCAAGGAAGGTGCTTTAATGAATGATGAGCGTTGGCAGGGAATGCCTGGTTTTCACGCAATTCATGTCGTGCCAGCCTTTAATAACAACTTGTCTTGGCATTGTTTGTCGAGCAGATTCAAAATTAGCAAAGTCTCTCTCGATGGTCATTGCCCTAAATTGATCATGTAAAAACCCTTATATATCTATAGTGCATGCTTTTAAATAAACCAATTTGATTAAGATCCAATCTATACTCCTAAGGGGTAGATTTTACTCCCGAAGTAAGTTCATCTACTTGAATGACTTCTCTCGAAGCTTCTCTCCTCAGTATTCAACAACTTAATCGTAGCCACCCCAAGTCTGTTAAGATATTGAGGCGCAATAGGCCAACAGTGCCAGCTTTCGCTTGAGATAGTATTTAGAAAACATTAAAGTGTGCTGAATAGATAAAACATTGCCAATGCATATTTATTATTAAAAACTAAACATGAAAACAACGTTTCAATGCAAACATCCTCCACCAACTATTGAATTAGTTCATGGTGAGGGATTTAATCGAAAAACCATAAACGTTTTCAAAATACATCATCATTAAAAAAATAAAAATAACTAAACAAAGAGAATGGGCAAGAAGGAGGTCTCTCGATGCAGCCCTTCAATGGCTCCAAGCCCTCGGTCTAGCTGGTCGAACCACGTAGCCTTCCTCTTCTGATCGTCAATGAAATCATCTCTCAGTTCGTCCTCTAAATGCTTGCTTGATCGTTCTTTAAATAGGCATGCGAAGAAGCCCTAGGATAAGCCTTCACGATTGAAATTTGAATGCGCCAAGGGATAAGGGATGTGATCATCTTATCCAGATTTGAAGTTAATAAGGTGATAGGTTGATCAGGTTTTCACTAGGGCTGATGTCATATGACGGCATATGCCGTCGATCCTTTGGCAGCCGCGCTTAGCATTGTTTGATCCATCTGTGCCAGACAGACTTGGCATCCTATTTTTTCGCCTTTCTATTTTTTTTGGAGTTTGATCAAATGCTATTTTTTCGCAGCCTAATCTGGTCCTATTTTTTTGGGCTAGCATTGCCAAGGGCTCTTGGCATAACTCTTCTGGCATCCTATTGCTAATGGTGCTTGGCATTTCTCTTCTGGTCCTTCGTTGCCAACAGTAACTCGGTATTCTCTCTGGCATTCTTTCATGTGTTTCATTTTCGGGCCAAATACCTGCAAAATTGCCAACAAAACAACCATTTACACTAGCAGAGACAGAATTCTAAACTCCTTATGCAAATGCATGATTTTAACAACCTTATGCAACTAAATATACATAAAAACAAGCAAAAGCATTGTAAGATTGGCATTAAAAACAATACTTTTGGAGAGGTAACAGTTATCTATAATTCTTGAAGAATTATTTTGAGAATTCTTATTGCTCTCTTAAAATTTTCACTTTTAGTGGTGACGATATTATTACCAATAGCGGTGATTATTACAATATTCACAATTATGCATCTTTCATAATCTTCTTTCTCTCAAGAACTTATTGCTCTTCCGGAGCATCAATATTTTTTCTTTGTACTTTGAGATATAGTACTCGCATTTTTTCCTCGCATTTTTTCCTTGCATTAAAATAGAAAAATATTTCTTATGCTTCTGTTAAGCATAAATCGACACCATAGGTTGTATTTGATAAGTAATCATGTTATAAAATAAATAAATTTCACAAAATAAATATATAAAAATATAAAACTTAAATAATTATACCATAAAGTAAATAAACATAAAAACAAAATTAATTAAAAGATCAATAATTCTCTTCAAGGTTATGAGAATAATTAGAAGACAGTTTATTTCCTTCGTGGATTATAAGGAAATCAACAACGTTCAAATGAGTTGGACCAATATCATCTTCGTCATTTTTGCAAACAAAATTTGCTTCTATTTTCTTTCTTTTATCATTCAATGACTGTTGATGTTTTAGCATATGACAAGTACGAGACCATTGATTTGTAACATTACATTGGTAATAGAAAAAAATCATTTTCTTATAATGACCTTTACACTCTTAGCATCCTTATAACCCCACTTTTGGTAGGTATAAACATTCTTAAAACAATCATATTGTCCATGTGTAACACTCTGATATATATGCTTATAAAAAATAATTAATAATAATAAATAAAATATAAAAGTGAAAGAAAATGGGGCTGGTGGGGTTTGAACCCACAACCACACCCCTCCCTTCTTCTATGGGTGCTGAACCACTAAGCCAAGTGTTTATTTCTATCAGGTGTTGCCTAGAATAATATTAGAGTTAAGTTTGGGAAGTATATTAAATCAGATTTAATAACCCATCTGACCCCTCACCCACCCCATTTAATTTTTCTAGACTCTCTCACCATCTCTCCCTCTTAACCTCTATCTCTGACCGTCTCATCCGGCCTCCACCCTCACCGCCGTGCAGTGGCATACACCGCCCTAACCAAAAGAATCCCCGCCTTCATCTGACCAAATCCCCTCTTCCCACTCGTCGATTAACCATTATGGTCTACGTTAAAGCTTGTTTAAAGTCTCGTCGAAAACCCCATAGATCCCATTTTTTGTTTTCTTTCATTTCTGGTTGTCTTCGTCGTCGTTAGAGCGTGCCAACGGTTTAGGCGTGATCAACGTGTGGATGAGTGCAAAACCCCTCTAACTGATCGTCGTTCTGACACCAGTAGAGACCTCATCAGAGCAACGTGTAGTCCTGCCATTTTGTTTCATTTTGGGTAAGTTTTGGTGTGTTTTCTGGCTTATTTTGAAGAATTTCCAGCTTGGTTGAATTGAGTAATTCATGGCCTTTGATTTTCTGGCAGAATCATGACCATTAGAGTCGCCGACGAAGAATCTGGTGTACAATCGGTGAGTTTGGTAAGTGGGTAAGTGAGACTAAATTGGGTTGCCTTTGAACCGATCTGAACCGGTTAAACAGGTCTGAGCCCAACCAATCCAAGCCCATTGCTAAATCGGTCAGAACCCATATTCGCCCAAGCCCAAGTCCGAGATATCCAACCTGGTCCAACCTATATCCAATTCGAGCCCGAGTTTGACCCGTTTAGCCTAAGCCCAATCCGAGTCAACTCACTGAGTTAACTCATCTAAGTCAACTCGTCTGAGTCAACCCTTCTGAGTCAACTTAGTTGACTCTGACCGTTAACCGTTGATTTTGACCAAAAAGTTAACTTTTTTGAAAACTCATGTTTTGGATTTTTTTCGACATCTTGAATCCATTTTTGAAGTCTGTTTCACGAAATTCTAACCCAAAAGCCTTCAAATTTGACCTTGAACTCGAGTTTATATATGTATTTAATTATTCAGTTTAAGAGCAATGTGAATTAGGACTAATTTTGGAATTTGTGTAATTAAAGATATTCGCATATCTTTGAATTTGAGAGGTTGAGGGACATCGAATTCAAGTTCAAGAATGATCAAATAGAGTATTATGGGTCGACCGATGTAACACCAATTAGAGGTAATACTTTGCTACCTTTTGACTACTGTACGGAAAATAATGGTTAATGGTTACTACATGAATAAATGATAATATAACGTTTATGTTTGGCCAAGATTAATCTAAAAGTGGTACTGAATGTGGTATACGGATAAAATACTGATTAAGATCACATGACTCGATTATGAAATTAATGACCTGTATAAATAGCTAAGTTTAGTAAAATATTGGGAAAAGACCAATTTATTTGGAATACACTATATGATTGAAATTATCGGGTTGACGGAATTTACAGAAATGTCTTAAATACTCTTAGGCACTGATATATTTGAAACACCTTCGGGCATCCAAATGTATGAAATACCTTTGAATACTGAAATGACTAAAATATCACTGATCTCCAAAATGTTTGAAAATACCATAGAGCACTAGAATAACATAACACCATATGGTATTGAAATAATGTTAATTCTTTTGTGACTTTGAAAGAGAGTGAGTTGCCTTCAATAATTTCGAAAATACCATTAAAACTCGAACGACTATAATGCTTTTACGGGTTGTGAAACCTGACACAGATAAGTCAGCCATCTCTGACATTATTGTGATTCTGGAAGGATATTACATGGATAAATATGTCTGACTACTCGAGGTAAGACCAATATTGAATTATGAAGATGATCTGTTTAATTATATGTTACAGTTAGTACTAAGGATTGAATACATATGAGTTGTACATGTCTGAATACTTGGTAAGCACTGCAATGATGAAACCTGTCAATCAAGTAAAGATGAAGGATGAATAAGTCATTAGACATCAGAGATATCGTAAATAACCGCTATACCCTTATTGGGTTAAACTACAAACTTTCCTCTAGAAGTTGAAATAACCAAATGCCCTTAGAGCATAATTGTTAGAAACTCTTTTGATATATCAGAAACACTGAATATATCTAATATATATGATATCCTGAATGATCCTGAGATGTTAATCTTCTGAATTCCTAATAGAGCCTCAGTTAGCGAACCCCTCTATAAGAATTTCAATTCTGAAATCAGTTTAATGTTTACAAAGATCAATGCTCATTTTCAATAATGATTAAATACCTCCGTATAATAATATTAAACCATTTAGTGTGTTCCTTGTGCACATGAATATTTTCTCCAATTTGAAACCAAGACTGTCTCTCTGATCTGAATAATGAATTCTATCTGTCTAGAGATATACCTCTCTGTTTGATCTAAAAAAACATGCTCTTTGATTTCTGATATACTAGAAACATATGTCTGATTCCTGTTTTTCCTCATTTTATTCTGACTACACTAAACTGTTTTACTGTGGTACTTTTGGGATATAGTATGAAGTCTCTGTAGGTTCAGCCCTGATCAGGTTGGTAATTCCTTGGGTAGGTTCCTATGTTTTGGCTAGGTAATTCCTTATGGACCTAAGGTAACCCCTTAGGTTGGCAATTACGTCCAATGGACCTAAGGTAAGACCTTATATACCTAAGGCATCCCCTTAGGTTCGCTCATATGCCCTATGGGCCTAGGGTAAGTCCTTATGGATGTAGTTTTAGGGAGCTGCATATCGGTGTACGGTCAGAGGGTAGTTAAGTGCTTCTATTAAAACTTTATTCCTCATTTAAATCTACCTCACTGAATAAATTACCAATGTCTGAAACTCTTTGTATGGTTCCTATCTACACTAATAGAACACACTAAACTCATTAGTTCAACTTTCGAAATCTATCACTCTTTTGATTCTTCAGTCTTTGGACTTCTCGTTAGTTCTTGGGTGCTCAAATAAAAAACAACTCTGTTACCTTCAAATATAATATTTTATGGAAATAACGATTCGTTTTTAGAACTTCTTGTTGCCCGGAACACTACGACAATATTATGCTTTGACAAATACTTGCTTGTGCCTTTAGCATCTTTTGGTAATTCTATATTACTAATCTTTTCCAAGCTCATGTTGTTCTTTTCCATCGCAGGTTAAAAGATTAATCATGGTGTAGTTATTGGTATCAGCATAGAAGTTCTTTCGGCACTGCTTGCGAAGTACGGTACCTATGTAATTAGGGGGCATGTATGTCACGTCTGTTTACATTTGCGTCTGAAACTCATTTTGTAACGTGTATTTATGAACACTATTATATTAAATAAATACTTTCTAAATTGCATTTTTGATTCAGAATTTATTTTATGGTTTTAGATGATTTGACAATTTGTTTTATTTGAAATTGTAATGCGGGTCGCTCTGGTGGCCCGAATGTGACACATCAGATTGGATCGGGCAACCTGTATCGATCTGGGTGTTACACCATGTCTATGTTCATGGCTTCAATTGCGACCACAATTACTAATGTGACATTTATTCTTTCCATTATATAATCTCACATTCACTTCAGGGAATGGAGCGGAGCCATTAGGCCTTTAAAACCCTTTTCACGATATTGTGTCTGAGGACAACATTATTTGCGTGAAAAGTGGAGTATGTTTTTATTAACATATCCTCATCATTGATACTCTTACCGCATAACTTCAGTTGTGAAGTAATTTAGATCATATTAGAGTTATATCACAAACTGAATAGTTATTATCATGTTTGCATTCACTTCAGGGAATGAAACAGATCCAATAATATCATGAAATAAACATCATGATTCCATTCACTTGAGGAAATGCCTCTTATAAAAATTATTGTCAAGATGAATTTTTGTAACCTGAACTTGTGAGAAGTCTACTCGAGTTTTTCGATGCAGAATAATTATTGCTTTCAAGCAAATATAGAATTTATAACTGTCTTCTTGTAGATTCAAAATCACCAAGATTTATCGCACTTTAAAATCGTAGTTTAAAGAAAAAAATAAAAGTAGAATTTGCTGATATTGATTTTCCTCTTGAGAACAATGGAGACATAGCAAATGACCAAAACAACTTCTCATAATCTATTTATGTCATGTCTCTTTCCAAGCCATTATATCATGTAAAACTCAAAACACGGTTAAAAATATCAACTCTCATAAAAAATAAATAAAGAAATCAAATTTATTCAAACAAAACATATTAATATTAGAGATATAAATAATTTATTTTCTAAATGTTTAATACTAAGATTTAATACCTCTTTCGTATTGAATCATCTCAAAACACGGTTAAAAATATCAAATCTCATAAAAAATAAAGAAATCGAATTTATTAAAACAAAAAAATATTAATATTAGAGATATAAATAATTTCTTTTCTAAATGTTTAATACTAGGATTTAATACCTCTTTCGTATTGAATCATGAATAACAATTTTTTCGATATTGAAGCAAGTAACAAAGATTAATAATAACATAACCAATTTCTCACCCATTGGGGTTTGCAATTCTTGCTTGTATTTCACCTAGTTATCACGGTAGGTGAAAAAGGCTCCAATGACCCTTTCGTGAAACCCGATACTGATGGGAGTAAGTGGTGGATGCTTACTTACGGTTGGATTTTAGATATTGGTACAATATTTTCATAGCTAAAACTAACAACGGAATAAGTGAAAACTGTTAACAATCTCATCTTCTGCACGATTTTCCGAGTCAATATTTTCTGAGTAAATTCGTGCTGATAATGTATTATGAATAAAATAAAGAAGAACAAGAATAAGAATAAAGAGATGAGAGAAAGAGGGAGACATGTATTATTCTCAATGTATAGTTGTGTACAATGCTTTTTCCAAACTCTATATTTATAGGCATAAGAGGAAAACCCTAATTTCAATAGGTATTAAACCGTAATAATAAAGTACATTAAAGTGTCCTTTAATGCATGAATATTCACCATAAATAAATATTCATAACAATATATACATATAAATATACATATTATATATATCAAGCGGAATTGAGACACTCAACTCGAACTTCAAAACTAATCCACTAATTATTAAAAATTTAGAGTTATTCGAGTTGTTTGAATTTCTATTTTATAACTCAAATTTTATTTGAATTTTTTGAGTCGAGTCGAGTCAAGATGAACCAAATATTTTCATAGCAATTTAAATCGAATAATTCAATTTTTTTTGAAGCTAATCAAAACCTTGTTTTGCAGCAAATTATCAGTTTTTAATTTTATGGACTTATTAAGTGGGTTTATAAATGGTCGAGGATTGGAGCTTGACTGTGGAGCAAAGAGACTTCTTCAACCTTAGTACCCAAAACAAATCAGCCCAACTCCCTGTTCTTTTAAATATTAAATCCAAAGGTTGATTTCAGTGGAAAATAAAATAGGTTTAAGAAATTTTTGAATTTTAGAAAAAAATTAATTAAGTTTCTGATTTTCTTTCATTCAATCAAGCATTTTTGATCAATTTGACGATTAAATCTTGATAGATTTTTTAGATATTACTGTCACATGATAAACTATAGTTCTATTAAGTCATTTACAGATTTTTTTAAAATTATTTTTATAATTTTTTATAGAAATTTTAGGATTAAATAAAATAAAGAGTTTATGAAAATGTCAAGTCATAATATTATGTACGACACGTTGCACCAACTGATAAAAGAACATGTAAGATTCGACAGTAAATGTTGGTCAAAGGGCTTAAACGATTCAAATTATCGGTTCAATAGCTTAATTTGGTGAAAAAAGTTTAGAGGCTTAAATGATTTTTTTCCAAAAGTTCAAGGGCTTCTTACACCCTTAAATCAATAAAATATTAATTTTTTAAGAGATTCGAGTTCAAACAATATTGTCTGCAAAGGTATACATGAATTTACTAAGAGTTAACAAATGAACAGATACTACCATGAGTTCAACTCATTACAAGTTACAATAATTTCAAGTAGTTATCGTTTTACATTTGGATCATCTCAAATTTGAATACTTCGAGTTGAACAAGTTTTTTTTTTTTGGAACAACTCCTACCTAGGAGAGGGAGAGTTTTGCTCCAATGAGTATTGAACCCACAACCTAAGGGAGGGGAGGGGAGAGTGTCAACGAAGAACTTTTAACCGCCTGCTCTAGAGACTGTTGACTCGAGTTGAACAAGTTTATATTATAGACATCATATAATTAAATATAGTTATTTTATTAATCGATCGAGTTGAGTGTATACCAAACTTGTTGTACATGGTTAATCCACCCTTTTCTCACTGATTTGCAATGACAAACAACATAGTTTCACCCACGGTTGCAGTTATCATCTGAAGGAAATATGATTTATTATTTCTTCCTTTGTTGTATCTTAATATATTTATATACAATGTATTTATAATGAAAATTAATTATATAATTTATTATTAAAAACTTTTGATTATATATTATCATTTATTTGTCGATAGCATATAAAATTATACCATCTTCTTTTAATGTTTGCTCTAAGAAATCATCGTACGTTGTATGTAACAATTTCCTTCGATGCTACAATAATGAGTCTTATGAAGTGTTTTCTGTCGAGATTTATTGTTTACGACACAGGTCTGTTTTCATCTAGAATAAAATTTTCATTTATTTTGTCGAGATACTACTGCTCTACTATCTTATCTCGAGTACAAACAACACTTTACAAATTTGTCCGCAAATATTATTAGAAAATAAAATCTAAAAACGATATTTAATATTGATATTTTGTATGTGGGCATATTAATTGAGAGAAATTATTGGTTGGAGCTCGATTAAAGAAATTAAGGACTTGTGTGGATAATGGATTGAAGGTTGAGGGCTTAGGTGTAATTCACCCAAATTCACCCTAAGTCAAATATTTGAAAGAGGGGTGTGGGAGGAGAGGGGAAATCATATTTTTTTCTCTCTCTCCTCTTTTTCCTTTTCTATTTCTTTCCTCATTCTCTCTCTTTTTTTCTCTTCTTTCCCATCAAGTTTTATGTTTGATCTATCGCCAACGAAGAGTCTTTGTTCGACACCTCCTACGCTATTGTGTTCACCTCGCCGAGATGAGTCAACCGGTGGTCGTGGTATCGCCATCGGGGGGATGAGAGAGATAAAGTTTTGGCCGTTTTAGAATGGAGGGGTTTCGGTGGTCAAAACCCAAATATGAGGGCACCAGCGTGTTCACCGGCATCGGGACAGTGGGTCTGGAGCTCGCTGCCTCCGTCTGACCACCAGAGCAGCCCTCACATGCAGTCATGCGCCGTCGTTACGCGTATGCGTAATTCAGCGCGCTAGAGGGCCATCCAGCTGGTTGGGACAAGTCGCCAAGCTACCTTGCTGAGCCGAGCCGACCTTCTAGTCGTGAGCTGAGCCAGCCACCGAGCCGTTGACTGCGCTGCCAGCCGGCGTTGACCGCACCACCGCCGCCATTGACCGTTGACCGACGTTGATTTTTTTCGAGGGAGTTTCTCGACGTTCTGAGTCTGTTGGTGTAGTCTGTTTCGCCAAATTTAAACCCAGTAAGCTATTTGTATGTGTTTTATCCCCCTAAAATAGTCTAATAGTGTGAAATGACTTATGTAGTCGTATTTATTTTATCCGAGGTTTTGGTGGACTCGAATATTAGAATTAAAGAGGTGATTAGAAGAGCTTGGATGGAGATTTATCGTTTTGGCTTAAGGTTAGTACACCTGGAACTCCTATTGTTTCATGGGCATCATAAATGTGATTGCTTTACGTGTTAGTATCTGCAAAATAGGTAGACGGTAGATAAGCATGAGTAGAGACTGATATTATGAGACTCGATATTTATGAGATGTGTGATGATGTTGTGAATATGTTGAGACTTGTAAAGGCTTTAAGGGCCGTGGAGGGTCGTTTTGGATGCTCATATGATTACTTGACGATTGATTGATAATCGTGATGCCCTGTATACTTGTTTGAATAGATTAATGTATTAGATGGAAATTGGGTAAGGGATGAATAATGGTAATATTCGAATAAATGTTTATGAAGTCGATAATTAATATTAATTGAACGAATGCTTTAGTAAACAAACCCTAATGACTTTTATAAACTTTAAGGATCGAATAAAGTGTTGTAAAACTGTAATTCAAGGAAATAGTGCGAACCAGCGTATAGGGTATCAGTACGAGCTTCTGTTGTATCGGCACGCGATTGAGGATTGTATCGGTACGGGGTCGATCCGTACCGGTACTTGTGGAAATTAAGGATTTCTAGTAAACAATATTTGTATCATTACACGTATGAGTACCGGTACCCATGGGTGCCGTATCGATAATTGGGTTTGAGTACCGGTATCCACATAATGGAATAATTAATAATGCTAATAATAAGATGGAAATTGACATGGGATATGAATGAGATAATACGATTTAATAGAGATAATTAATGATGATGATTAATGTACACTTCCATAATGTATTAACAAGTTGGTAAACTTAAATTGGGTGACTTGTTGTAATAGAAACCATAGGAAATTCTTGGTGGATCGAGTAATGTTGTGTGTTGCACGGTAATCGTGTCATTGTTGTGTGCTATTTGGACACCTTGTTTGGTTGAGTCACATTGATTGATGGGATTCGGATACCCAGAGGAAGAGTATTGCAATACCATGGTTAAAGATGTTAAATGTACGTTCTCAACGATGTGTGACATCGGGCCTCATTCGATGATACTCGAGGAGAGATACTGAGTATGAGTGTACGTTTTCGAGGTTGTGTGACATAGAGCCCTACCCAGAGAGAGTGTACGTGCTCGAGGCTGTGTAACACCGGGCCTCACTTAAAGTGTACGTTCCCGAGGTTGTGTGACATCGAGCCTCACTCCAGGTTTGTGGTATGACTATGTTTGTTTTTGCTCAGATGATCTGGTAAGATCCTAAGTATGGTTGGGCCTTTTGTGATATATATGATGTATTTCTATGTTGAGAGCATGTGTTTAGGCGACTAGTGGTAGCGTCACGTTTTTATTTATCTCTCTTTATTTCTCGTACTAGCTTGCATGCTTATGTTTGTGATTAGCATGAAGTGTAGCAGAGTAGATGTGTACCATTGAGCTTTGTAAGCTCAGCTCCCGGAATCATTGTTTTCGTCCGTAGGTTGTTCGACGGATCGTGGGTTTGAGGAGCACTATCAGTATGAGATTACAGCATATGGAGGTTTTCAGAGTACGATACTTGTGTTTAGTGGGCTATGTATTCATAGGACCTTACGTGGTCGAATCTGTAATTCTTACTTTTGATATTGTATTTATCAAGTCAAATATTTAAATATTTTAATTTAAAGTGAAGCTCTTTTGCAACGATTTAAATTGTTTATCTATGTTTTCAACTACTGGATCTAAATATTTTGAAAAATAACTTGTTTGGCTAAACCTAGTTTGAGAAATTTTATGGTTTTGGTTTGGGCTTGAGGCCCAAATTGTGACATTCGGGTCGAGGGTGTTACATATTTATTTCAACTCTATAATCTTAGATAACCCAACCCTAATTTTTTCTTAGCGGCGGCTAATCACTATCGACAATGACGACTAGCCTTCCATCATGTATTCTTCCTCACCTTCTTTTATTCTTTTATGTTTTTGCTTGTTTTTTTCCTCTATTTTTCTTTTTTTTCGATGGCCTATTTGATAAGGCTTATTTCCCCAACGATCATGCTCTTAGATCGAGCCCGATTTTGTGAGGTGAAAAGGGGAGAGGGCGTAAATCTGACTCTTTTTTCTTCTATTTTCTTTTCCCCTATTTTGCCTTTGCTGATTTTTTGTCTTTGTTTTTGCAGGTCTTCGGTTTCTTGTGGTTGTTTGGTCTAGTTTTTCCTCATTTTCGTCGATTGATGTTCGTTTTCTACGCATTTTGACTTTGATTCTTCTTGACATAATGATCCGTTGATGGTTGTCTTCCTAAATTTTTACAATTGTTTTTATTCTTCTGCGATTCTTGAAGCGACATGCAACTGACGATTTAAATTGTCGATTTTGTTCTCGCTACGGTTTCTCTTGCAGGGCTTGGGTGACTTGATGAGTCCTCCACGGTTTGTTTTCTCTACTTGTTTTTCTTGTTTGTTTCCTGTTTTTGCTGTAGTTTTTTTTGTTTCTATTGTTTCTCTATTCGTTTTCGGAACCCTTCTCAGCCTTTTTGTTAAAAAAATAACAACTCTAGATATAAGATACTTCACAAATTTCCACTTTCAATTGCCATTGAAATGTGATAATATTATATATATATAGGTGGGGGTTATGAATCACATTTCCAAATGCCATTGTACCTTCTTTTATTTTATTTTTTTGCAGTTTCAACCAGTAAAGCTTGTAATAGAAGAAAGGAAGGGCGGGACCCATTTGTTTCGAAGCGTGCGGCTTTGATCCGCGTTTCGATCCTTTCCCATCTTTTTAACACCTCATCCCCAACTACATTAAAAATAAATAAAACAAACCAAATCTCTAACTAATCTAATTAAAGGTTTATTTCTAATCCTTCTACTTTAAAGTTTTGAGAATTTGTTCTTTATACTTTACTTTTATATATTTGAGTCCTTGTACTTTATAAAAAATAGCTAGTTCTATTTATAAACACACAAACTTGCACTTCTGGTTTTGTTTATTTGTGCATACAAATTGTTTAAATACCAAGTTTTACTAATTCTTTACACATAAATTATTGATCTGTTGGTTTTCTATTTCTATAAAAAATGACCAAATTATGAAAAATTAAAATTAATGGACTAACTTATCAGTTTTTTTAAGTTAAAATTTATCTTTATTTTAAAAATAGTATATTTTGTAATTATTTATAGCTAAGAGTATGAGTGAATAGCAACGAAAAGAGTGGTTTAGAGGAGAAGATGATGAGGTTCATTTTAAAAAAATTAAATTTGAAATATAAAAAAATTCAAATATTAATATTGACTAAAAAAGATAGGACTATTGACTAAAAAAAGATAGGACGAACTACTTGTTTAGTCACCCAACACCCAACATGTTTTTGTTTTGGTCAATCAACTATTAAATTTTATAATTTGACCATTAAACTTTTAATTTTTACTCTTTTAGATCACTCAACGGTTAAATTATTAATGCCACTTAAAAATTATGCCAAATTGATATTTTTAGTAAACTTATGCAATCCCTAAAACTTTCATCCCTCAAAATCTCAAACTCAGATTTTCAAACTCCTTTTGGTTCATCAACGTTGGAATATTTTCTTCCAAATTAGAACAACAGGAAGGTTGGCATGGAGGAAAAAGCTCTTGATTTCCAACTAATCAAATGGTGAGGATTGCCGATTAGAAAAAAAAAATAATATCTCTTTGGTTTGAATTTTATCGATTTCGAGAAAAAACAAATTAAAAATATACGAGAAAATGTAACATTTTGATGCTATTTGTGTCACAAAACAGCTGACGACAATCGAACAACAATATGGACAAGGATCCTGATTAAAGGGAACAAAATGAGTAAAATATTAGGTTTCTAAAATGTCCAAATTGCAATAATTTTGTGCTGCAACATGACAACGTTAAAGATTAACGTATGAGTAATTCAAACGAGCATAAATGGAAAGTTCAATGATTAAATTAAAAAATTTATAATTGGATGGCTAAACATTTAGTTTAACCATTTCGTCCAAAAAAAAAACAAGTAGTTTCTCCAATTTGATAAAAAAAACTAGTTTATCCAAAAAATGCAATGACAAAATTAGAAATATATACCAAATTCAATGATTAGAAAGTACTTTATTCCTAAATTCAACTATTAAATGGTGTATCGGATTAACTCTACACCAGCTCCGAGTAAATGACAAAAAATCATTTTATTAAATATTTAGTTGTATAAATATATATTTATTTTTTTATATAATATTAAATAAAATAATTAAAATTCAATCCAAGTCATACTATGAGAAATGTTATCATTTCATTTATAAATGTTTATAAAAGTTTATTTAATAAATATATTCATGGGCGGAACATAGGAAATCTGAGGGTTTATGCTCATGCGATTTTTTTTTCAACGATAATAAAATAGTTTTTTTTTTAAAAGGTAAATTTAGTTTTATAATTCATTTAATCTTTTTAAAATTTTATTATGGTCTTCTTCAAATTTTAAATGTCATTATGATCCCTTTTATAAATTTTTAATTCTGCCCTGAATATATTCTAAATGAAATGCTTCATACACATGATATAGAACAATTAATTTTTATTTTCTATTTTTTAAAATTGATATTCATTTTAGGGTAAATTACGTAAATCATCACTGAATTTTACTCTTAAACCTATTTTGGTCACTAAAGTTTCAAAACATTCAATTTACTCACTGAAGTTTAGACATTAAACGTTTTTGTCACTAAAGTTTAGACATTAAAATTTTTTTGTCACTCTTAAACCCTAAATGGTAGTAAATGATGGTTGTTCGGTACCAAATTTCACTAATCACTGTCTTGACCCCCTAAGTCTGAATTCGACCTCTATTTTACTAGAAAGTGCTTTGAAGTTTACAAATCAACCAAAAACTTCTGATTTCTCTCTCGTCGATCTCTCTCCTCTACCGTCTGATGGAGCCCGTTTCTCACTATGGTACTTCTCTCATGCTGATGAAATTTTACACCGTTCGGATCTTGAAAAAGTTCCTTCGTTCACTTATAAATGGACGTCAACAAAAAGTTAATGGAGGAGTGACAAAAAAGCTCAATATCTAAATTTCAGTGAGTTAATTGAACGATTTGAAATTTAAATTACCAAAATAAGTTTTAAAATAAAATTCAGTAATGATTTATATAATTTATTCTTCAATTTATTGATTAGTTAATCTTAATTAAATATTACATAGCTATGTTATAGGGTAACTTTCGTTCTTATCTTTTTACATATCAAATGAGATAATTAATTAAACTCGAACTTTAGTTCTCATTAATATGTTAACGAGTACTGAACCGACTCATGTTAATTCGTTTTTTTTTTTTTTAATTTGAGAAACACATGTATGAGTGGTGGGCTAATCGAACTACTTTTGACTAACCCAACAAAATTATTAAATTAAAACAAAAAAAGAACTCATCTTTTCATAGTTGAAAATAATAATAATAATAATAATAATAATAATAATAATAATAAAAAGAATTCTTCCATTCACTTCCGATTTCTCTCCTCTTTCTTCCCCCCCTTCCATTTTCCCTCTTGCCAAAAACAAAATTTTCCCTCTCCCAATTTCTTCCAAAATACACAGAGAGGAAAAAAAACGAGCGTGATTACGTTCTTGGAGTCAAAGAGAGAGACAGTGAGAGAAAGGCAGCCAAGAAATTTCTGGAAATTTTAATTTGCTTTTTCCCCTTTTGGTTTAGCTTAGAGAGTGTGTTATTTTAAGTTTATCGTGTATTTTTAGTTTTTTTTTGTTCCTTGGTTCGGTCAACGATCAGTACGTGTTAGATTCTGGATTTCTGTTGGCTCCGCGATTCGCCAAAGAGGAAGTTTGATGACGGATCTTGAGGATTTAGCTCATGAAATCAAAGGTAGCGGAAACTAAAACGATGGAGGAGCGGTTAATCTCCGTTTGTTTACGGTTGATTTTGGTGCTGGATTTAGTTTTCAGAGTTTCGGCAAATGCGGAAGGTTCGTCATGATTATTTCCTCTTTGTTCCTTTTATTTTGCTGCTTAAATTTTCTTCTTGAACTTCAAATTAAATGTATAGGATTCGCATTAGATTAATTTAGTAGCTATTTAATTGGTTTATCAGTGGCACAAGGTTGACTGCTTGTTTCAAATTTCAATTAGCTTCACTGCACTAATTGACTCGAGTGTACAGATATTTGCACGATTACATAGTGATCCTGTTGTGCTAAAGTTTTCCGATATGATTTATGTCCTAATTCTTGAAAGTTTTCTATATGACTTGGCTGTAGAGAATAGAGATACTATTTTTGTTGTATTGAATCTTTCAAGTTATGTTGAAGCTTTGGCCATTCAAAATATTTTAAATGGTTTCATGCTATAATTTGAATTTCAATGAAAATTCCTGTTTACAAAATGGAATGTTCTTTACGGGTTTTTTTTCTGTTTTGACTTCTCTCTGTTGCTGCAAATGGAGAAACATTTATTAGTTCACTTTCTTATATTTCATTGTAGCGCACACACACATATGTATGTATGTATGTATGTGTGTGTGTATTTATATACATTTCTGACTGCAGAGAATGATGCTACGCAGCCACCAGTAATCAGTTGCTATATTTTGTATGAAACAGGTGATGCTTTGAATGCATTGAAGAACCAATTGGTTGACCCTAATGATGTGTTGCAAAGTTGGGATGCAACCCTTGTTAATCCTTGCACATGGTTTCATGTTACATGTAATAATGAAAATAGTGTAACAAGAGTGTAAGTTTACTTATTGATCATTTTACTACTGCATTTGTGTTACTTTCGAGTTTTCTAATATGAAAAAGTAAATACCTTCATTTTCTTTTTCCTTTGAATTTAGGGATCTTGGTAATGCAAATCTAACTGGTCAATTGGTTCCACAGCTTGGACAGCTTCCGAATTTGCAGTATCTGTAAGTTGATAATTTTAGACCTATTCTATTTTCGCTACACAAAAACAAAAAAATAGCTCGTTTCTTAGCTGTTGTTTCACATTCTTAGAATTATTTAAAGCAGTTAAAAGTAAATAAATAAAGGAGAGAAAAACGCTGGCATGCTTTGTCAAATAGTTAATGATATTTTTTATTGTTTAGGACTACCTTTAGATTTTCCATGATTTAGTTATAGTGGATAATTTCATTCAGAATAGTTCTTAAATTCCTAACCATGTAAAACTAAATAATCAAAACTGTCTAGAATGCCGGAGTTACTCTGTGAAATCAATCCTTCATCTTAGAAAAGTAGAAATAGTTGTAAACGCTGATGTTCTGTGCGTTTGTCACTAAACACTGGTTTTATCTGTTATGTGATCTTAATACTGAAGATGGTTGTATTCCATTGGATTTGGTTGCATTTTTCATAGACACATTCTTGGATTATGTGCTTCTATTAAACTGCTTTTGCTGAAGAATTACTAACTCAATTTTTTTTTTATAACAGGGAGCTTTATAGTAATAACATATCCGGGATAATCCCAGAGGATCTTGGAAATTTGACAAACATAGTGAGCTTGGATCTTTACTTGAATTCTTTAACAGGACACATTCCAGCTACTCTGGGCAAGCTTCAAAGACTACGATTCCTGTATGAGTTCATTTTACATTCTTATGAAGTTATTTACCTAATTTCTTCATGTTCTTGCTTTCTTGTCATGTGTTCTAGTATATCTAGAAGGCTTTTTTTTATGTGATGATACATTGTTGGTTGAACCGGATCTGTAAATTGTATTAATACTAAAAATGTATGTCCTTATTTATGATTTTTGTAGATACAAGTATTTTCTCTTTTCTTCAAAGTATGCATAATGTTGGTTAAGTCCAAAAAGTCGCCGGGCTGTAATTCCAATCCACATCTGATGTGAGTGTCATGTAGTTTTAAGTCCAAAAAGTTGCAGTGCCGGTGGTGCTTGGTTTTTACGGGCATTATAGAAATGGTTTCTTTTTGTGGTAGGCTTCTGGGGCAATTGGTGCTTGGTTGATATGGGCACTATAGAAATGTTTTCTGTGTAGTACACTGCCGAGCCAATGGTGCTTGGTTAATATGGGCACTATTGAAATGGTTTCCTTGTTGTAGGCCTCTCTCTCTCTCTCTCTCATCTGTGCCAAATTATTCACTAAGCATGAGTTTTTATTAGTTACGTAACTAGGCATCTAATCAATATGCAATGTTTTGATGTTTTCTTTCTGTGGAGTAGGCGTCTCAACAACAACACGTTGACAGGACAAATTCCTATGCCCTTAACAACTATTATGTCACTGCAAGTGCTGTGAGTGTTACTGTTAGATTTTTTTCTCACAGTAGCTGTTGAACCTTTGCTTCAAGAACAATATATTAATGGTGTGGGATGTTGTCATATGTGATGCAGGGATCTTTCAAACAATAAGCTGGAAGGAGATATTCCAGTTAATGGTTCCTTTTCACTATTCACTCCTATCAGGTTTTTCTCTTATGCTATTTTATTTTGCTCTCACCCTAACTGCTTTTTTTTTTCTTTCATATTTATACTATCATACCAGCTTCTTGATTTACTTTATCTTGTTTTTTTTCCACAGTTTTTCTAATAATCGATTGAATAATCCTCCACCTGCTCCACCACCTCCTATCACACCTACAACTCCAATTCCATCAGGTTTGTTCTTGATTTTATTATTATTATTAACTTGTAATTGTGCTTAACTTTGGGGCCTGCTACTCTTTTTTACCGTGTATTTGTATATATTTTTTGGTGGGAGCTGAAATATTCCTTAATATGTTTCTTTGCCTTCACAATTTTTTGGTATTACCATGTACCGTGTAACATACAAAGAATTGATATAGATCCGAGTATATTGTTGATCCTCAGCTTTCTTACATCTGGATCTGTTTTTTAAGAAGGTGCCTTTAAGCTCAGATCTAATTTCTGATGATAATTGTGCCAAGGATGGATTTAGGTTCCATTGTGGGCTGGACCATTATTTGTTCCTCTGATCCCCTAGCCCACAAGTTCTCTCAGTTGAAATGTTTCCCGCTCCATTGGTGTTGGTACCTGATGAAAATGTTTTTAGTTGCGAATATTCTTGATACAGAGGTGTTGTGTTAGCAGTATCTAGATTTATATATTTTCATACTCGCAGGTAATAGGGCCACTGGTGCTATTGCTGGAGGAGTTGCTGCTGGTGCTGCCCTGCTGTTTGCTGCTCCTGCAATTGTACTTGTTTGGTGGCGGAAGAGGAAACCAGAAGATTATTTCTTTGATGTCCCTGGTTAGTGATTTGTCAAAAGATGGGTTTAATTGATTGTATGTCAATGTGTGCATGTGTTTACTTCTTTTCTAATTTTCTTTACAGCTGAGGAGGACCCAGAAATTCATTTGGGACAACTTAAAAGATTTTCTTTGCGTGAACTACAAGTGGCAACGGATAATTTCAGCAACAAAAACATTCTAGGTAGAGGTGGCTTCGGTAAAGTTTATAAGGGTCGCTTAGCTGATGGTTCTCTAGTGGCAGTAAAAAGACTGAAAGAGGAGCGTACTCAAGGTGGAGAATTGCAGTTCCAAACAGAGGTGGAAATGATAAGTATGGCTGTGCATCGGAATCTATTACGTCTTCGTGGGTTTTGCATGACCCCTACAGAACGGGTGCTAGTCTATCCCTTTATGGTTAATGGTAGTGTTGCATCCTGTTTACGAGGTACTCCCTGTTGTCTCCTTGTTTATTTATTTAGTCACAAGTTCCCTGTTTGTGCTGTGCTGTTTGTTTTATATGTTCTGGTTACTGATTTTTTTTCTGGCGTAAATTATTTAAGCTTATGTGATCTTCAATTATCAATATCAGCTCTATTGATTCTTCAGTTTGAGATGTTATTTTGAATCCGAATCTTATAACATTTTTTACTTTTAAATTCATCTGCTTGGTGAATACGGATTCTCTTTGAATCTAGAGCGCCCGGAGTCTCAAGCACCACTAGATTGGGCTATAAGGAAAAGGATTGCATTGGGATCTGCAAGGGGGCTTGCATATTTGCATGATCATTGTGACCCAAAGATTATACACCGTGATGTAAAGGCTGCAAATATATTGTTGGATGAGGAGTTCGAAGCAGTTGTTGGGGACTTTGGTCTGGCCAAACTGATGGACTACAAAGATACTCATGTGACAACTGCCGTTCGTGGAACAATTGGTCATATAGCTCCTGAATACCTATCAACTGGAAAATCATCAGAGAAAACAGATGTTTTTGGTTACGGTGTCATGCTTCTGGAACTCATTACAGGGCAGAGGGCTTTTGATCTTGCTCGGCTTGCAAATGATGACGATGTCATGTTGCTTGATTGGGTAAGTACTGTCTTTCTATTATGCTTTGTCTCGATGATGCATATCGAAGTTTGACTCGTCATTGTTGTCTTTAGTGTTGGGACTAAGTAATTATTGCTCTAGTTGGTTGACTGAAAGCAATGCACTAAACACGGTACCATTATTACAGAACGGAGTTTAATATTATTTTCCGGCAAGGTGAAAATGCAAAAGCCAAAAAATAAAAGAGTTAAAACTTAACAATGTTTTCTCTACAAGGTGAAGTTGGAAACATTTAATACAGAAATAGTTAAATTTGTTGATGGGTTCATCCTATTCTATGTTATTCAAACTTGAGCATGGGTGTCGGATACAAGCATGTGCGTGCCTTATCTCTATACTCATGTCTAAATATGCCCCAAACACGGGGCTTGAACACGGGCACTCTAAGTATGTGCTTCAGACTGTTGCATTGTTTCGAATGTGCCTTGATTCAAAACAAATGGTATGTGAGAAGTCTTTGTAATTAGTTACTCTAATCTCGACATTGATTTCTACCTCATGATTTCTTATGCCACTAAGATTCACATGACCAATTGGTTTTCGTTTCATTTTCTCTCCCCAATGCTGAAATTTCAGGTAAAAGGACTTCTGAAAGACAGAAAATTAGAAATGCTAGTTGATGCCGATCTTCAGGGTAATTACGTGGATGACGAAGTGGAGCAACTAATCCAGGTGGCTCTTTTATGCACTCAAGGCACCCCAATGGAACGACCGAAGATGGCCGAAGTAGTCAGGATGTTGGAGGGTGATGGTTTAGCTGAAAGATGGGAAGAGTGGCAGAAAGAGGAAATGTTCCGGCAAGAGTTTACCCATAACCACCACCCGAATGCCGATTGGATCATCGCAGACTCCACTTCTCATATCCCTCCGGATGAATTATCCGGTCCTAGATAACCCCCGTTTCCGAAAAAAAATACAAAACACTTGCGGCAGCATCGTTCCCCATTTGTGGATATAAAATATAGTTTGTCTCAGCTCTTTCCCTCACCTTTTCCATATTTTTAGCCCCATATTTATCCTGTTGTAATTTATGGTACATGTGTAGGGAGTTCTTTTTTGTAATTTCCATAGGGTTGCCAACCGCAGCAGTCAAGAAAAACATTAGGTGCTATAAAGAATGAGTAAAAACGAAGCAAAGTTATTTTGATGCACCGAAATGTTAGTGTTGACTGCTTACGTGAATAAATAGGGTAAATCAATCACAACATTATAACATTTTCTATCATTTCTAATATGCTAAGGGTTCAAATTATATTTTTTTGAGTTAGGTTTCTTAAATTTATTTTATCAAAAATAGGTATTTAATATTTTATTCCGTTTTAATTTTAAGATCTGTAAAGAAAATATCCAATAAATATGTTCATCTTCTTTTCTTCTTACAAATTTCTAGGGATCTTAACAAAAAAATAAAGAGAAATTATCAAAAAGAAATTCGTTTTTGAAAAATCGAATAGTTTTAAATCTCAAATGTTTTAATTTTGAAAATCATCTATTATTGGTGCATCAATTTTGATTTGTCTTTCTATTCCAATTTTTTTAATCAAAAGCCTTAAAAAGTTGTCCAAAAATACTTTAATTGAAAAAACTATCTGAGTAAAAGTGAAATCAAGACTTCAACTCTCATATATTGAGTCCAAAATTCTTTGATTTTCCTTGTAAAATAATGGCGAGTTGGGTAAAAGAAATATGTAACCCCTAAATTCGGCCAAGAAGAAAATGCCGAATTTAGGAATTCGCATTTAAAAACTTTGCCTTCAAGAAACCAATTTATTTATAACAAATTATTTAATTTTTCTATAAAAGATACTTTATAAGTTCGATATCATCTATTAAAATTTTAAATCTAAAAGTATAATCAAATATTCAGTTCAATAATAAAAACATGCATACTGAAAACATCCTCAAATTTCAAATGGTCTCTAGTCCAAATTACAACCCAAATCTGATAATAATATAATAAAAATAATAATAATTAAAAAAATTGTAAATCTGTACTGATGAAGAAATAAAACTGAATACGCAAGAGGCCCTCCGAGTACCTGGTTGCCTAGAGTCAGGAATCTGAAAGATAAGCTATAAGGGGAGTGAGCTATTAAGCCCAGTGTGTCTCTAAGTGCAACAATCATAAAACACGGTTTCACAAAAATAACACAAGGTAAAAATATGTCATTATAAAACACAATGTATGGGATGATACTAATAAATAGTCACACTACCTAACTACTAACGCCAATCACAGTGGTGGCAAAGCCAACCGGTCACAGTGGAGATAGTTCCCCCTCACCCCTTATTTCTCCAATCATAGTGTGGTCAAACCACTTCTTCTTTCGTACAACTCATCCCATGCATGATAAAATAATGCTTATGATCACATTATTAACACAGTTGTATCGTACTAAAATACGAGGAACACAGTTCGAAAGTTATGATAATCTCATAAAACACAGTTCACAATATGCATAGTATCTCAAATCTCAGTAAAATCTCAACACAGAAAATATTCATACAAAATTTGTAAAACATTTCATAAAACATAGCACAAACAGAGAAGACACCTCTAGCGGCCAAAGCTTAACGTCGGTGATGACGCCTCCCACGATCTGAACTAACTCTAGGTCTAGCTGAGCCAGAACCTACGAGGTAGAGCTCTAAGTTAAATTCACATTCTAACGTAATTATTACTATGACACATAACTGAACGATATTAAAACTCACGTGTATCTCTCGCTGAAGGTGCAGAAGCGGGCTGAACAAAAGAAAGAAGAGGTGGTAGTAAAACGTCGTTCTCGGAATCGATGTCCTCTAAAACACATAAGTAAATCTTATTAGATCTCATACACAACTCCTTAGATATCTTAAAAATAGATTACAATTAACAATTCTATCAATTCAGATTCGAATTAGGCGAAACGGGCTGCAAAAACAGACTTAGAACGTCGAGAAATGTCAAATTCAAGTTGGTTGAAAAAGTGAACGGCCAACTGTTAATGTTGACTTTGACCGGTCAAGTCAACGCTGACATCATTGCCTGAGTCAGTGCTGACGTCACTATACTGTTCTCTGATGAAGTCATCTCGGGTCACGGATCAAATCCGGTTCGGTTTGGTTCACTGCACGGTTTGGTCCAGCCACTCCCACACTACCGGTTCAGCCCACTAGTCCGGTTCATCCATCTCTTCACAGCCCGGCTCTCACTTAGCCCTCTTACTCCAGGGCCTCCCAATTGGGCTTATCAAACACGGCCCAACTCACACCCCCCAAACCCACACACAGCCCAACCAAGGCAAACCCACACATAGCCCAAACAAGGCAAACCCACCCGGCTTAACCCAAACTCACCCTAACCCACACATTTCCCCCTTGCACAACTGCAACTAGGGTTTACAATCCCATGCCGGCGGCAACAAGGCACAAGAAGGCCCGCAGTGCAGCACGGCGATCGACGGCGGTGCTTTAACGCGGCGATGGCGGCAACTAACACGACGGCAACGATCCCTAAAAACCTAACACACCGAGCAGCAAAACTACCAGGGCAGAATCCGAACTTACCCACACGAACGGGAAGAGGAGATCGACGGCAGAGCCCGCGGAGGAAGTGATGGTGGCGCGAGGAATCGAATGATTCTCGGTTCCGTTTCTCCCAAACGACAGATGACGGCGAAGAACGAAGGCTCGGGATGGTTTCGCGAGGTGTGGGCGCCGTGTCGACTACAGGCAGCGGTAACGTCCCCGCCGTAGCCTGATCGGAAAACAACTAAAAAAAGCGGTAACGTCCCCGCCGTAGCCCTTTTCACATGGCCCCAAAGTTCAGAAGTTCTCGATTTGGTCGCTGAAATAGGCTTACTCAATTAAATCCCCAAATTAAATAACTAGAGTTTTAAATTCCTAATTCCCAAATCACTAGGGTTTCAAATTGGGGATTTTGGATTTAGAGTTAGGGTTCCTAATTGAAATTTTAGGGTGTTACAAAATAAGTTGCAGAGCTTGAAAACCTCATCAACATAAGAAAACAATTTTTTAACGGGTGACTTGAAAATAGCTACAAAATAAAAGGTTTGCATCTATTTTAATTATAAAAACTTAGATAAAAGAAATATAACCTGAACACTTGTTTTTTTGTTGCCCTAAGTTGCACATCTGACTTTGGTGGGTGAGTTTTTCAGCAAGAATTTTTTGTATACATAAAACGTCAAACTCAAAACTTACTTAAACAATATCAAGTTGCTTCCAATCTCAACACTTTATAATTAAACATTTCCAATATTCGCATCTTTATTGATTTCAACTCTTTTTCAAAGAAATGTTTCATTCTCCAGACTTCCTCCAAGATTGAAGGCTTTTCGCAGCAAGGACAAAATAGAGGTCATGTTGTCATTTCAATGAGCCACACTCGCCGCCAACAATGGCGGGCTAGTCTAGAAAATGAACAAACCATATAAACGCTCTCCATGTAAAAGAAAAGGGTTTTCCCGGCTGTTCATTTCTCACAATCTCCTTTTGAATTTAAGGCCAAAAAGGTTGACAAAATTGTCAATCTTTTCACATCAAAACGTGTTCAAACGGATCATATGACCTAACAGTAACACTAATGGGGAAAATGCCCTTTTCCAGGGTCAATTCAGCGGATAAATTAGAGTTACAAATGGGAAACAAATGGTCCAAATCTCAAAAGGGTTTCAAAATAACTCACAAACATGAAGAAAAAAATACAAAGGGAACTAAACATAACATCAAAATGGTCCCTCACTCTCATACATTGATAGATACCTCTCCCTCGGAATTATCCGTAACGATTTTAACATAATATGTAGTACCCGGAGACTAACGTACTTATAATGCCTACGGCAAGAGATCCGGCCGAAACCGAAAGCACCAAAGAGCCTGAGCTGCCGGGGGCCGGTTCCGGTGCTACCTCGTTTGCGCTTTCTGCTGTTGCTGATGGTTGAGCGTCTGCAGAATCTGGCAAGGAACCGAAAAGTTTAGACTACTAAGAAGAATAAAGGAAGGGAATTAGCTCATTTCACCATAACCAACATAAAATTTGAGAAATCAATCGTTTATACATATACGTATACATATACAAATACATATACATATATGTATATGTATACATATAAGGATCAGATTTATGAGAACATATACCTGGGGCAGCAGGAGTAACAGACACTGTCAAACACAAAAAAGAACAACATTATTACTTATTAATCATCAATTCCAAAACCCAAAATCTATTACTTTTTCCTTGTTCAAATGAATCAATGCATGATAATGATGCTTCATTTCTTTTCCAGATTGAACTAAAAGTTTAAGATTCCCCATGAATTGTCGCATTGTAAACCAAATCAAAAATTGGTAAACACTGAATTGTTTAAATCACAAATTGGTAAACTACATCAGATATTGTTGAACTAAAAATTGATACTATTTTAGTACTAAAATCTAGTTTAGCCTTTAATTATAACACTGAACCGTTTAAATCCGTTCATATTATTGCAGCGGACCATTAAGATCTATCCTCGTCACGAATTTAAATAGCATCCGTTATAGCAATGCTCTTTGAAAAATTCACGACAGCAATAATCGTAATAACATTTGTTATGTTCGTCACTGTGATAACCGCAACAACCGACGGCCGCAACCGAATTTAATTCCATGATCCAAGTCATCGATTATAATAGTATAAAATCGATTTTTGCTGAAGCTAAAGTCACTCACCAGCGCAGTTAGTGGCGGAAGGAGCAGAAACTTTGCAAGCAGCGGGCAAAGTGGAGGCTTTCGTCACATTCAGAGAGACACCCATGGAAGCACTGCTCTTAAAAGCTTCACATAAACACTCTGGGCCCGTTTTCAACACGGTTTTCAACCCGGAACAGCAAGTTCCTTCCGGCTTCGACACCTCGCTCCCGCTCGACACGAACGACAGACAATCGGCCATGTTCAGGATCAGAGTCGAGCAGTCGACGGCGGGGGTGGTGGTGGAGGAGGAGGAAGACGGTGATGGCGCAGTCGCCTGGTGGTGGGCGGCATCAACGGCCCAGATTGAGAGAATGGCGAGGCTGAAAGTAAAAGTGAATATTGAGACCGCCATTGTCGCAGAAGAGTGGGTTTTGGAGCTTTGATTTTGTTTCGGAAATGGGACGACAATGGCGATGTTTTTGAAGGAATTGAGTTGAAGGGGATGTGAAGGGGGTTTTGTTGTGGAGGGAGAGGAGAAAATATATTTAAAATAGTAATAAATAAAATTTATTTATATACATTCTATTGGATTCATATATTTTTTATTTGTATTTAAATAAATTCTATTTCAACCAACAATCAGTTCGGGTTTGAATTATGGTGCGGTAAATAGAGAAAATTAGGTTAAAAATGTCATCCTCATAATAGGCCTATGCAAAATTAAATTTAAATTAATCGATTAATAGATCGGTAACAAAAAAAATACTATTTAAATAAAAGTTGGGTTTTATAATTTAATTTTAAAAAACAAATTATTTATATACAAGAATCGAGAAATGCTAGGGTGCGGTCGTACTCTAAAAAATTTTAAATTCCTATATAACATAGTATTTTCTATTGATAATTAAAATTTTTACTTCCTAAAATTTTATAATTTTAAATCCTTAAAATTTTAAAATAACTCGCTAACAGAGACGGAGCTGTAGCAAGGGTCGGGGGTGAGGCCCTTCAATTTTTTTTATATTAAAAACACAATGAAAAAAATATCTATTTGAACTCTCAATTTTTAATTCATTTGATTTTATCTTATCATTTTACGATTAATTAAAATTTATTCCTAATTTTAATTTCTTGATCTATCACTGTTTGTTAAAATATTTTTTGATATAAAATTTTACGTTTGTCCTGAATGTATGTATATATATGATTGGGAAAAATAGTGAAAATAGAAAAATGATGAATCACACGCACTAGCCTTGTGTGGGAAATGATTTGCTTAGTTAGCTTTTAAATGGGATCCATACACACATGCGTGCAATGCTTAAAAGGGCAATGAGCTCTGTGCCTTTTGCCTTGGCGTTCATGATTTCAGCAACTTGCCTTGTTCATTTCTTTTTATGGAAATTATCATTGCATATGGCTCCACTACATGCTTTGGAGGACCCTTTACAAAATTATTGATATCTAATTCAATAGTCGATTAATTCAGTTTGAATGTTATAAAGATTTATTTTGTACAAATATATTAGTAGCTGATTGTTATTCTTTTCTCTCTAAATCAAATAAATGAATAAATTCTAAGCAATTTTTTGAATAGTTTTAAGGTGATTACAAGGTAATATCTGTTCATACATATTCTTAACCCTTTGATAAAGCACACACCTTGCAGACAAAGCGATTTGAATTCGAGCCTCCTAAGATGAACATCATCCTCTTTTTTACTGGACCACTAGTTGGGTTCAAAAATTCCAAGCAAACTTAAGAACAAGGGCAGTTAATGAGTCTTCTCTTGACAATTTTAAATCAAAACCCATTTTTAATATTTAATTAGAAGAATGACCCCCCACCAGTATTATTTGGAGAAATGACCCCCAAATCGTTCACGTAAGGCGAACTCGCGTTCAACAGAAAGCGAGTTTCACACTCGCGTCCTATAGAAAGCGAGTTTCTATGTTAAAAATGCGATAAAATTTTCTTTTTCTTTTTTAACATCTTACTCAATACGGTACTCGCGTTTTGTAAAAAGCAAGTTTCGAACTCGCGTCTGTAAAAGGTGAGTTCGCCTTACGTGGACGATTTGGGGGTTATTTTTCCAAATAATCCTGGTAGGGATCATTCTTCTAATTAAATATTAAAAATGGTTTTTGATTTAAAAATGCCTCTCTTAACTTAATTAGTTTGTGCCCACACCAGCTGTAACATCCAATATGAGGTGTCACATTCGGGTCACAAAAAGCGATCCACATTAAAAACCCTTATAAAATTCTTTTCTTTTAATACATTTAAAACTATAAAGTAAAATTTGCTTAAATCATCATTCCCAAAAATCATTTATACATGAAACAGAAATCCAGAAAACAGATTACTGACTCAAACATAAAATAAGACACAACATACATGCCCACTAATTATACCAGTACCATACTCCACAAGCAACGCTGAAAAACTCCCATTAATGACGTCGATTACTGTACCATGATAGAACTCTCCTAACCTGTGATGGTAAAAAAAACGTGAGCTTCAAAAAGCTCGGTAATACAGAACTACCAAAAGATGCTGAAATCAACATGCAGGTACGTGGCAAAGCATAAAATGCACATGAAGATCATGGCATCAACTAGTTTCCATTACGGTATAGAATCTCGTATCACGACATACAAAGGCAGTCTAGCTATTCAATGCATGAGCTTATGGAGATTATTCGGGCATTCTATATTTAGAAAAATTAGGAATGTGAGATATTACAGGAATTTAATAGGGTTTTGGTGCGTTCTGACAGTCGAAGATCAAGAAAGATAAACAGAAAGTTTTAAGCAACTACAAAAGTTTGACATGAGCGAGGCAGGAAAATTTATATCACCTACTGCATCTATACATGTGTTAACCCAGGCCCAGTGGGCGTAGGTACTGACCTAAGGGGTTACCTTAGGTCCCAGGCAGAATTACCCTAGCCGAAGCATAGAAACCTAATACATGCAGAATTACCTTAGCCAGAATATAGGAACCGAATACATGCGGAATTGCCAGCCTGATCAGGGCTAAACCTACAGTCTTCAATCAATATCCCAGTATCCAGTAAAATAGTTTTGAACGGTAATAGTCATCTAAATAATCATTAGCGGTATGTCGAAAATTCAAGATACAAGTAGATGTATAATCAATGAACTAGAATACCAGGACCCATGAATCGGGTATACTGGTATCAGGAACTATAAGTCATATTTTCTGCTTCAGGTAACATGTTTACTTGAAATCAAAACGGATAGACTTAGTTTCTAGTCAAAAGATCTTTCATGTATACTTGGAACACACTGAATGGTTCCAAATTATCACTCTGATGTCCTTATTAATTGTAGAAGGAAAGCTCTGAATTGCAATCCCTTCTAGACTGATTTCAAAATTCAAGAACCTTATTCAAAAGAATCTGGTAAATATCGAATCCTTACAGGGTTTTTGGAGTATACTTCAAAGGCACTATGAATTTATGATATACTCCATCTGTCCCATGAAATTTGTCCAGTATTAACTTTTAAAAAGTCAATTTTTTTTAACTTTGACCGCAATTATTTTAAATATTTGAATTAATTAAAATTTTATAAAAAATATATTTTTAAACTACTTATATAAGGTTTTTAAAACATATTTTTTCATATTTTTACTAGTAATACATTTAAAGTAATAAATAGTCAAAGTTTAAAAAATTTGACTAAAAAAGTCAATACTGGACATATTTAGTGGGACGGAGGTAGTATCTTGATTATGGAAGAATTCAAGTGTATCAGGATATATTTTGAAATTCCAAGTAGATCAAGATCAATCAAGATTTAGACTCATTTAGGGATTTAAACATATCATGAGTGTTCCAATCTATTTTTCTCATAAGGGTATTTTAGTCATTTTAGCTCTCAAGGCGATTTTTTAATTTAATTCCCAACAGGAGTAGATCTGAAACTTCACAATATTCACGATCCTGAGTGATTAATCAGACTTTCATATCCATTCAATAGCTATAACTCAAAGATATTATGGTCCCCCGCTTACAGACATGTACATCTCAAGAGTGTTCATTCATTAGTATTAGCAACGTCATATAATTAAATTGAACACCGCCAAAAATCGTCATTGATCGAGTCCCGAATAGTTGAACATGTATTTATGCAATATCCTTCCATTATTGTAACAATATTAATAATGACTGATATGCATATATATATAAGACAATTTTTAAACCCATATGGGTATTACAATCTTTAACGCTCTATAAAAAAATTCACGATTTCCCAAAGTTTCACTTATCTCAAGTCTCGAAATATTTTAACCGCTTAAGCACTCGATAGTGTTCTAATCAATCATGTCTTTTCGATACTTCCGAACATTTGACTCATTTTAAAACTCGAGGGTTTATCCATTTTTCCAATTAATTTGTTAATTTCGGTGTTTAAGGGTACTTCAATGATTTCAGTCATTACGCTCACTTTGATTAATTCAGTCTTATCATTTTAGTCATTTCATTCAATTCGATAATTTGCTACACTTTGTTAATTCCAGACATACGAATAATTTCTCGTAAATTTATCTTCAAAGATTATTCAGAATTCGAGAAATCCAAGTATTTCATCAACTCACAAGCTTGAATCACGTTACTAATTTTTGGATGCATTCGATTGCTTTATCAGATCAAAAATAGATTTTCAGGTCATTTCCTTGTCAAGAGTAACTTTGAAATCCTTACACCTCAAGGGTATTTTTGTAATTTTATAACCAAATATTTTAGACGTTGAGTCATTAAACACTATCAATCGGGTTGGGAGATTAACTACTTTATTAATTATTTATCAAATTCCATATCCTTTCGATTTATTAGCCATCTGATTTGAGTATTACAATTTTAACCAGATTTATTCCTATTTCCAAAATTGGTTTGATTTAGGCGGACATAACAATACTCTTAATCATATTCATAATTGCGTTAACCAAATACTCACATGTACTATAAAGCATGCAAGAGGTAGTAATGTATTTCTTAATTTCGAGCTATATTAATCGACATCTGAAAGTCTTATTGATCACTCTCGAGCCCGGATTCGATATCCCTCAACATTTCTGATACAAAGATACATGAATACCTTCAATAAAAACAAATTCAAGATTAGTTCTTATTCACATTGCTCTTAATTGAATAATTAAATATATATGCAAGTTCAATTTAAGGTTGGATTCAGAGGCTTTCAAATTAGAATTTTGTAAAACATATTTCAAAATCAAACTCAGGACGTCGAAAAAAATAAAGCAATGTTTTCAAAAAATGTAACTTTTTGGTCAAAGTCAACGCTAGCATCAATAATCAAAGTTAATAATGACATCATGTTGACATCATCAGTAAAAGTCAACACTAATATTAGCAGTCAAAGTTAGTGTTGACATCATGCTGACATCGTTGGTCAACTTGTCAACGGTCAACTGAGTTGACTTAGGCAAGTTGACTCACAGAGTTGACTCGAATGGGTTGATTCAATAAACGGGTTAACGGATCAGACAGACAAGTCGAATTTGAACTCGGGTTATTGGGTTTGGGCTTAGGCTAAACGGGTCGGATGGGTCAGGTAAACGGGCTAGACCATGGGACTTATATTGGGCCAGTTTGGTTAATGGTCTCAAACCAATTCCAAATGGGTTCAGGTCGGTTCAAGGTTTAGGGCTGTTGGGCCTTAACAGGCTGGCCCAACGCTTGGATAATAATTCATACCCGATCTATCATGACCGATTTGGGGCTGACTCGGCTCGGTTTAGTTAGGGAGAAATGACCAATTCCGGGCTGGTTCATCAGGGCCACCATCCTAGGCGATCAAAAATCGCATTGGACAGCGCGTGTATTTCACGCGTGGCCCAAAATAGCCAAAAAATGCCTCTAATGATGGTTAACCCTCAGATCATCACTTCAACCACCCAAAAACCAACAATCCAACACTTAAATAACTTGAAACAACTCAAAAGCTCACCCACTTACCCCAAATCAGAAAAAAATAATGACGATCTTCGATGAGGCTCCAACCGGTGGCGGTTTGATGATCGGTCGGTAGCGGTATAACTGCCTAGGCGAGGGGAGTTCGACTCTGCTGGCGGTGTCCCACACCGATAATGGATGTTGTCAAAAACGGTGAAATACTAGTGAAAAACCTTGAATCACCGAAACTTCAACCGAACTTTTGTGGCGAACAGAGCGGCGGATCTGCACGTGGTGGTCGGGGTTATGCTTTAGGTGTGACACACAGTCAAAGGGGTGATGGTGGTGCAAGCCACGACGATGCGGTGGCCGGGATTGAAGGTGGATGGTGGTGGTTTGAGGTTAAGAAGCCTCTAAAATTCTTTCTCGATGCAGATGTGGGCATAATGAGGGGGTAGATCAGGCAGTTGGGTATTTTAAATTTGATGTACCCACCAGAATGCTTAAAGTAAAATTGGGATGGGTTCAGTACATGAATAGCGCTAGCTCAGTTGGCTAAGGCATAAGGTCACCACTTAGGTGACATGGGATCGTGTCCCCACAACAATAATTCGTTATCTTGTTTCTTCTTTCTTTCTCTTTTTCTTTTCAATCAGTGTTACACCGGCTCTGATTTCCTATCCCCTAAATCTTTAAATCATAGGTTAATGTGTGTTTAAGTACATTCAAACTTAAAGAGCTTTATGATATTACAACAGCTAATATAAAACTAAGGGACCTAAAAAGTATTTAAATAAAAAACCGAGGAGCTAAGATACAATTGAACTAATGTAAAACAAGAACTCATTTCATATAATGATGGGATATTATGGTATTAGTCGAACAAATCATTGAAGTTGTCTTGGAGATGTTTAAAATTTGAAAATTTGTCCACCCATTACTCTTCCAACATTGCTTATGATTTTGCCAGGAAAGCATCATGTTGTAAGACGCTCACCATTCAATCCACCAAATTAGGCTTTCTTTGGGGGGGGGGGGGTGATGTTTAGATTTCACATTTGAAAAGAAGAGATCAATGGTTCCAATGCCATGAAACAATGAGATCGGTGGGAAACCAATAAAGTTGTTCACAAGCTACATTATTCATCCCACTTATGAATTCGAATTTACATTGAAAATGTTAAATAGAGTTGTAAATATTTCTTGATTATTATTTTTTTAAAAAGTAAATTATACTATTAGTGTATCCGATAAGAATCCAAGAGGAAATAAAAAAAACTATGTATTTAACCTGTATTCATAGTTTTCAATCGGTTGCTATGTGATTACAATTATTATTTTTAATATACTGGTGGGATTACATGATAGTATATATTTATATTTTTTTAATATTTTGACAAAGCACACGCACCTTGCACACACAGGTTCTCAAACACAAATTTCCTAGGATGAACATATTCCTCTTTTCCACTAGAACCACTTGTTGGGTTCAATTACCGTTAACTTTTAAAAGGAGAAAAATAAACCCTTTGTAATTAAAGGATCATTCCAAAAATTTGGACTCAATTCAAGCAAAGTATTTGTGACCTTTGCTATTAGGGTAATTATATCACAATTTACAAAGTAATTCAATTATTAGTAAGATTAATTATAAATTGTTCACTCAATTTCAAAAAGTAACAAACGAGCTATTCAATTAATCGAGTATCACAAATAGTTCACTTAGTCGTCTGACGTGAAATATTTTATTCATTAAAATAAACTAGAATTCAAAAAGTTGCAATCAAATTATTCAATTAATTGACTGTAACAATCGAGGCATGTGTCACCATGTCGACTGTCACCAATCGTTATATACGGTGGTCAATGAACTCCAAATATCACCATAAGATTCACCATGGTCTCCTCGTTCAATTAATTGGATTGGATTTTTAATAATCTCCCTCAAAACACATAAAATCACCTCAAATCTTTTAAAATG
Organism: Hibiscus mutabilis; assembly: GCA_019671005.1. Classification (NCBI taxonomy): domain Eukaryota; kingdom Viridiplantae; phylum Streptophyta; class Magnoliopsida; order Malvales; family Malvaceae; genus Hibiscus; species Hibiscus mutabilis. Next base: position 3,479,296 of record CM033751.1, on the reverse strand, counting down.
CACGAACCTCGATCTATGTTGTCCACCTTCAAACGACCTTTGTCTCGGGATATGTTCTTCATCTCACAACCGTAGCCTCTCTACTATATGGATTGTCTAATAGAGCCTCCGATCTTCGAGAAGCCCAAAACTTGATATGTATTTTTTTTGCTTTTCTTTTTCGATTAACGGGTGACTCGTTTGTAATTTTTTGAAATTGAGTGACCTATTTGTAATCTTATAAATAATTGGGTAACCTATTGTGTAATTTACTCAAGAAAAAAGTCATTAAAAATGTTTTCTAACGATACCTAACATTCGTGTCATTTTAACATTTTGAAATTGATTGTTATGTTTGTGACAATCAATTAATTAAGTGACTCGCTTATAACTTTTAAACTTGAGTGACCCATTTATATTCTTATTAATAATCAAGTGTCTTGCTGTGTAATTTACCCTTATTGTTATCTTAATTTGACCTTTTACAAAATTATGAGCTCATTTTTATGCTTAAGCCCGGCTCATAATAGGGTGGAGTTGCTTCATTGTTTGGTTGGGTCATAATCCCATGAGTTATAATATTAGGCCTTATCCACCAAATAGATTTCTTTTGTTTACTTAAGATAAATCCAAAATCCAAAGAGTTTTGAAACATAAGTACCTGATAAAAAGAGAAAATTGAACCAACAAGTTGGTCTAACTTTATAAGACGTTAATTTTTTAGGTAGGGTAAGATGTTTGAATTATAATATTATGAATAAAAAAATTTGAGTTAAGAGGGTCATCTCTATATTAAATCTCTTCAAAATTCGATTCAGATTAGTCAATTAATGAGTCAGATACCAGTTAGGGGTGAGCGTTCGAGCGAGTCGAGTCAAAAAATTTCGAGTTATTCTAGTTGACGCATAATATTTTACAACTCAAACTTAATTTGAATATTTTCGATTCGAGTCGAGTTTTCAAGTTCCTATACAAATTTAACTGTAATTATTTATCACGTTATAGCACGGTTTGATTCCAATTTAAACGACTTTTTCTAAACATATAAGATATGCATATATATATATTTCTTCATATTATTTTTCACATGTATAAATAAGATTTGTAATGTTATTTAATAAAAAATATCATCTAAACTTCTAAAATATATTTATAATTTTATTTTTAAATAAGGAACTTTTAGGATAAAATATTGATGGGACCATAAATGAGTCAATAATTTGATGTGAAGAAAAACTTTACAAAAAATTTAAGTTGAATGATCAAATTGAATAAAATGTAAAGTTAAAGGATTAAATTACAAAAAGAATATATTTTGTTAAAAATATGAATTTAAGTTACATACATATTACATATTGTTAGTAAACCATGTGGTTTAATTTTGGTCAAAAATAGACTTAAAACGAAAGATGAATTGAAGAAATAAGAAATCATTCAAAGTTGAGGGGTTAAATTGAAAAACTAGAAAATTTATTTTTTAAAAATATGAATTGAAGCTAATTAGGTATTCTACAGTGGATTAGGAGTATGTGGTTCAAATTTGGTCGAAAATGAACTTAAAACGAAGGAGGGATTAATAAATGTGGAAATAATACAAAGTTGAGGGGCTAAATTGCAAGAGGAATTTTATTTTGAAAATATGAATTGAAGCTAAATAGGTATTCTACATTGGTATAGAACATGTGGTTCAAATTTAGTCAAAATTTGACTTAAAATGAAGGAGAAATTGAAGAAAAATGAAATTAGAGACTAAATCGCAAAACTGTAAAATTCAATTTTTCAGTTTTTCGAGTTGGGAAAATTTCAACTCGACTCGAACTAAATTTTTTTTTGAATTACTCGAGTTGACTCGAATAACTCGATTAACTCGATTCGAATAACTCGAAATTGAAAAGAAATCAATTTTTTCGAGTCGAGTCAAGTTTTCTACTTCGAGGCCGGAGCCGACCCAAGAGCAATAGCCCCATTCTCATTCGGCTCACTTCTCGGCACCCAACTCCTCCTCATGGGTTGGGTGGAGAGCAAGCGATGGGTAGACTTCTTCAACCCGCAATCTCAATCCGTGGAATGGGCAACTCCGTGGTCGAAGACCGCCGAGAACTTCGCCAACGCAACCTGGCAGCAGGGTTACGCGGGAGGCAAGTTCTTCGACCCATTAGGCCTCGCGGGAACCATCAAGAACGGGGAATACATCCCCGATTACGACAAGCTCGAGAGACTTCAGCTGGCTGAGATTAAGCATGCTAGGATTGCCATGTTGGCCATGTTGGTTTTCTACTTCGAGTCTGGTCAAGGAAAGACGCCCCTCGGTGCTCTTGGGTTGTGAAGAAAATGGCATATTAGCAAGACAATGTAGGAAAATAATGGGCTTGGCATATTAGATGTATATGTATAGAATAATACCAATTTTCTCTGAGAAATTCCATCAAACATCTTATGTGCTTGAGTGATTTCAGTAGTTAATCGAACGTATTTGAAGGATTTACATTATTAGAGAGAAGATGGGATGGCTTATAATCAGGCTTCTATGCTGGCTCTCGTGGAGTTCACCGCGAATACTGGATTGGTTGATTTACCACTTACTGCCAGCAAGTTTACACAGAGTAACTTTAGAGAGACTTCTACGATGTGTAGGTTGGACAGAGTTCTGACTTCTCCTGAAATCCTACATATGCTTCCTGGTATTTGCCTCCATGCTCTCCCGAAGTCGATTTTCGATCACAATCCACTATTGATGAACGTCGAAAGCTTTAAGGCTGGACTGAGACCTTTTAAAATGTTTAATCACTAGATGGATAATGCTGATTTTAATTCTATGATTGCTTCCTTCCTAAAGGAATCGATGGGGTCTGGCATTGGTCTGTTGCTTCAGAAATCAAAAGTAGCAATCAAAGGGTGGGTTGATAGAGAAAGAAGCAAGAATCGCAAGGCCTCGATTGCAACTATTGACCTTAAAATTGAGTTGTTAGAGAATAAGCTAAGCAATGGGCAGAATGATGGGAACATTTCTAAGGAAGTTCATTAAGAATGAAACTATAAGAGCTTTTGAGAAGGGATGAAAGAGAGTGGAGACAAAAATCGAGAGTTCAGTGGATATTAAAAGGCGATAGGAATACGGAATTTTACCATATGATGGAGACCATGAGAAGGAGATCTAATTGGAATCACAAGATTCGTGTAGGCAATTGTGTTACAGCAGACGTTAGCAAAATTTGTTCCGAGGTGCTGGAACACTTTTCCTACATTTACAATTCCTCAATGACAGTTGAATTAGAGGATCTGGCCTGCCCCATAAAATGTATTAGTTCTTCATTTCGTTAGTCATTGGAACGGCATTTTGAGGAAGAAGAAGTTTGGGGCATTCTTAGCGACGCAAATGAGAATAAAGCACCGGTTTCGGATGGCTACAATCTCGGATTTTTCAGAAGGTATTTGAAGTTTTTAAAATCTGATGTGATGTCTTTCCTTAATGATTTCTGGGATGGCAAGCCTTGGGACTGAAACTTTAACCACTATTTTATCTCGTTGATTCCGAAGAATGAGAGCCCAAAAATAATTGATGATTATCTCCCCAATCAGTTTAGTAGGAGGGGTTTATAAAATTCTGGCCAAACTTCTAGCAAATCGCGTGTCCATTTGTCTTGAGGAGGTCATAAGCGTGAACCAATTCGCTTTCATCAAAGGAAGGCAGATTCTTGATTGTTCTCTTGTTGCCAATGAGATAGCCGATAGTGTTAAAAAGAGAGGTCTGGAATGTGTGGTTTTTAATTTTCGGAAAGCCTACGATACGGTTTATTGGAGGTTTCTCGACTTAATGTTGCTTAAAATGGGTTTGGCGATAGATGGAGAGGGTGGATCAGATCCTGCATTTTGACTGCCTCCTTATCAGTCCTTGTAAACAGCTCCCCATCTAAAAGATTCCCAATCAAAAGGGGGCTTAGTGTCACACCCTGCCACCATTCACCAACTTCTTCAACCGAGGTTAATCCAACATCCTTGGGCGTTTTTGTATCAAGCAAGCACCAAGGAAGCATCTAGAATGGCCTAGAGTGGCCTACATCCATCTCAAGAGAGTACCATACGTTCTAGAAGGTTTCAGGAGGTTCTACCAAAGCCTACACACATCCGGAAGGCCCTAGAAGACCAGGGAAGACTTTGGAAACATTGGGACTACTCTGGAAGACTCTAGAACTCTCTAGAACATTATAGATAATTAGGGACATGTATAGAGTCTTGTAGAGTTATCTAGAATTCTCTACCACTTGTAAATATCTACTAGCTACTAGGATTATCTAGAATAATCTCTTAGGACGGTGGAAGCCTATAAATAGGACCACCCCCTTCATTTGTAAACCATCCAAGAAAACAAAAGCATTAAAAGTATTGTAAAGCTCTCTCTTAAAGCTTAATAAAAAGCTCTTTACCTTTCAAGGCCTTCTCACCTTTCTCAAGTCCTTTGCTTAGCCATTGCGTTTGTGTGAATCAAGGCTTGTTAGCATAGTTCGGGAGTGCTAACGCTGCACTGATAGTTTGGAGAAGTTAAGTCCGTGACAGTTGGTATCAGAGCTACATTCGACGCTCGGTACATGGCAAAGACCGCCAAGAATCAAGTTGTTAGCTCGTCGGAGACGGAAATGACGCAAGAACAACGAGGGTGCGAGGAGATGGTCAATCCTACTACGATAAGGCCACGAGCCAAGTCTAAGGATATAATCTCTAGCTTGGAGTCTCGTGTAACCCACGTAGAGGAAAGCGTGGGGGGCATAGGTGCCCAAGTGGACGACCTTCACCAGCGGGTAGAAGGCTTCGAGGCGAAGGATGCCGAGATCCACATGACCATGAAGGCCATAATGGTCAAGCTAGAGGAGACCATGCGAGCAGAGAGGGGGGAAATCCGTGACTTGCTCATGGGGAGCTCTCGAAGTTGCGTGATTCTTTCCAACACGAGTTTGACAACATTCATGCCCAGCTTGAGGCATTACAAGACGACGTTGCATTGTGCAAGCGTGCCATGGCGGCAGGGCCAAGCACCACAGTCGAGACTAGAAGGGTCGAGGTGCCAAAGCCAAAGACCTTTGCTGGATCACGTAAAGCAAAAGAAGTAGACAACTTCTTATATGGCCTAGAAAAATATCTTGGAGCTGTCGGCATTGTGGAGGAGGCCTCCAAGATTCAAACTGTAGCTCTATATCTTACCGACACCGCCATGCTATGGTAGAGGAGAAGGCGCAGTGACATCGAGAAAGGTATGTGCACTGTCTCTACCTTTGATAACTTTAAGAAGGAGCTTAAACAATAATTCTACCCGGAGAATGCCGAGGATGAGGCGAGAGCCCGCTTACGAAGGCTTAAACAATCGAGGAGTATTCGCGACTATGTTAAAGACTTCACCAACTTAGTGCTCGAGATCCCCGATCTCTTTAAAAAGGATTCGCTCTTCAATTTTATGGATGGACTCCAACCGTGGGCCAAGACTGAGCTAAAACGTCAGGGAGTGCAAAACCTTGCCGATGTTATAGCCACAGCTGAGAGCCTTATTGACTATACTAGCCATAAAGAGTCCACCACTAAGCCGAAGGATAGGAAGATCAATCAAGCCAAAGGTGGGGGAGATAAGAGCCAACGTAAGGAGGGCCACCACGAGGATAACCCATCTAAGCATAAAGATCCGTCCTCATGGAAGAGTAAGGACAAGGGCAAGTCCAAGGATTAACGAGGCACAAAAAGACCACCATCCAACAAGTGCTTCATTTGCGATGGTGATCATTAGGTTCGAGAGTGCTCGCAACGCCAAGCCCTCAATTCGCTCCTAGCAAAACATCAAGAAGATAGTGATGCCAAGGGAGAAAAAGATGGTGCACACATAGGGTCCATGCAATTGCTCAATGTTATCCAATCTGCCCCAAAGACCGAAGCCAAATGGTTGTTGTACGTGGACGTTACCATTAATAGGAAAGCATCAAGAGCCATGCTTGACACATGTGCGTTTCACAATTTTGTCTTTCTTGATGAAGCAAAGATGATAGGTCTTAGAGCAACAAGGGGTGGAGGATCGATCAAGGCAGTTAACTCTACCGTAAAACCCATCCATGGCATAGTTCAGGGGGTTAAGACCAATATTGGGACATGGTCTGGAGACATAGATCTTTTAATAGTGCCAATGGACGACTTCAAACTCGTTATAGGACTTGAATTCTTAGATCGAGTCAAAGCAATCCCAATACCATTCGCCAACAGCATGTGCATAATGGATGGCAACCAGGCTTACGTGGTACCGACGGCCAGGGCCACCAAGCAAGAGACTAAAGTGCTCTTAGCACTTCAGTTCAAGAAGGGCATAAAGAAGAACGAGGAAAGCTACTTGGCTATCCTTAACGAATATGATGACGATGAGTTAAAGCCCAACGATGATCTACCAAATAAGGTAGCTCGAGTGCTTGAAGAATTCAAGGATGTTCCACCTCCAGAGTTGCCACGAAGGCTACCACCACGGAGGGAAGTGGACCATGAAATTGAGCTAGAACCAGGCATAAAGCCACCAGCCATGAGTGCCTATCGGATGGCACCGTCTGAGTTGGCTGAACTTAAGAAGCAACTCAAGGAGTTACTCGATGCAGGGTTCATCCGACCCTCTAAAGCACATTTTTGGGCTCCATTCCTATTCTAAAAAAAGAAGGACGACTCCTTGTGAATGTGCATCGACTACCGAGCACTTAATAAGATCACTGTTAAGAACAAGTATCCAATTCCTTTGATCTCGAACCTCTTCGATCAGCTCGATCATGCACGCTAATTTTCAAAACTAGATCTTCGTTCGAGGTACTACCAAGTACGCATCGCAGAAGGTGATGAGCCTAAGACAACATGCGTCACAAGGTACAGTTCTTACGAATTCCTAGTCATGCCCTTTGGACTGACCAATGCCCTAGCCACATTTTGTACATTGATAAACAAGTTATTCCATCCCTATATCGATCGCTTTGTGGTCGTCTACCTTGATGACATCGTGGTGTATAAAAACATCTTAGAGGAGCATGTCGAGTATTGTTGCGTGTGATAAGTGCTACGCAAATGTGCAAGTATACACGTCGCAAGTAATAAAGTAATATAAGTATCGAGTATCGTCTCCACAGGGATTGGTTTGGGCCACTTTGCTTAAGTTACTGCACTGTGAAAATAAAAACACAATTGATAATAGAGGTTTTAATTAACGAGAAAAGTAAAAGCAATAAACTAAAAGAATAAATGAAAGAAAAAGAGAGAATAGGCCAGGTTATCGTGAGTTGAGGTGTGATAGCCGATTGGATCGTCTTGGTAAAAGAGTGCAAGGGCAACTCAGTTGCCGTTGCAACTTGCACAGCGGGGTTGCCTTGGCAACTAATCAATGGTTGCCTAGGCAACTAGCTGGGCAACTACTTGGGCGTCTAGGCAGCAACTTCAAGGTTCGGCGGAGCGTTCTTCAATGGTTTCTTCTTATCCCTAAGTCGAAACTCTAGCTACTTGTGCATGCCTTGATAATACATCCCTGCGTGAATCAAGGGTGAACAACAACCAATCTTGCGCTCCTCTTAGCCGTTGAAATCCTTAACTTATTCCTAAGCCAGATTAATCTTCACCATCAATAGATTGAATAAAGACCATACTCATTCGTTTCTTGAATCTAACTCTCCCGATATTAGATAAATAGATGAAGTTACGAGATCCTCTCCCAATTCACTCGCAAACAAGAATAAAAGCCAAGAATGAGTAAACCTTGAATAGAAAAGTGCAAACTCTTATTACCTAAACAAAATCCAATTGTTTCTCACAACAACAAAACACAATAACCCCAACCAATCAAGTTAGTTCATGGTTAGGTTCAAAAGATATACAAAGAATAATCCCCAAACCATGAATCTAATAGAAGCAAAGAAGAAGAAGAAGTCGAACTCTCTCCCTCCTTGCTATCTTGTCAAAATCTCTTCCTTCTTGTCCTTTGGAGTTATCGAAAATCCTCTCTTCTTGCCCTCTATGGAGTTGTCGAAATTCCCCTAATGCTCTCCCTGGAATTGTCGAAATCTCATTCTTATTTAAAGGGCTAGGCCAAAGTCCTTCTTTGAGGAGGAGTTTGAGTTGGAATTAAATTATCTTTAAAGAATATAATTCTTTATTATAATTGTATTCCTACTAGAACTTCTCCTATCTTCTTGGAATTTAATTCTTCTTTAATCTCTGCATGGAAATCAAATTCCTTTGGGTTTGGGCTTTGCTCCACGTCATCTTGGGCTTGTCTAGTCATCAATTTCGACATCCCTATTGCATTTTCTCTTTGTCGACAATTGCCATGGCAATTGGCTCGGCGTCTCCTTCATGCATTGCCCTGGCAACTAGCTCGGCGTCTCCTTCATGCATTGCCCTGGCAACTAGCTCGGCATATCCTTCATGCATTGCCCTGGCAACTAGCTCGGCATTGCTTTGGCAAGTGATCCTGCACATACACACACAAAAACACACCAAAACAATATCTTTTTCCACAAAAATCACCAAGTTATGTAATCAAGCTCAACAGTGGAAAGAAACATGAATTAATGCATGAATAACTAATTATGCAACTAATATGAACTTAAGTCTAACAATAATATGAGTAAAAAGGGTAATAAAAATAATACTTTTGAACACTTATCACGCCCCCAAACTCGAACTATTGCTTGTCCTCAAGCAATGCAAACTCATAATTACCTGCCAAGACTTTAATCATCAAAGACATACTTCAAACTTGAATTCAAACCTCGGAACCGTGGCACAAAATATGATCACCTTTTAATTTTTTGGATAACACAAAAAATTACCCGGAACCAAACTATAATGCTCGTGACAATGTGTGTGCGTAGTTGTGTACAAGTTGATTTTCAAGATTCTATGTGAACAATAGGCTTTTATCAATTTAATTGCCGGGGAATTTATTTTCACTAGAGTCAATTTCGGGCACCTCTAGCAAAGTAAGCAATTTCTTATTTTATTTTAGTCGACTAGAGCCAATTTCGGGCACCTCTAGCGATTCTTTAATGTGCATTAACTACTAGAGCCAGTTTCGGGCACCTCTAGCAAGAAAGTGTATTTACTACTAGAGCCAGTTTTGGGCACCTCTAGCAAGAAATTAACTTTTAATTTTCAATTTTAAATTTACCCTAATTTTAAGCAACCTAAGTTCACTAAGTTTCTTTCAATCAACAAGCCACAACCGTGTAGAAAAGAAATTCAGCATCATAGTAAAATTCTAAGTTCTTTTCATGTAATCCTAAAATTAAAGGTTCTTTCAATTAAGTGCAGTGGCAAAAATTCATCATTGGATATTCAACAAGTCTTAAGCAATTAAATCCAATTAAAGGCATGGCAAGTAACATATGCAACCTATATGTGATTGCTAAAGATGAATGCAACTAAACATGAAACTAACTAGAAACCAACACCCCCCAAACTCGAGAGAAGTATTGTCCTCAATGGACGTAAAACTGGAACAAAATTTAAAAGAAACTAAATGAAATGAGTTAGTCAGAGAGGTCGTCACCTCGAGTGATGAGTTTCCTTCGTGCCGTTTGCTTGATTCAATTTTCGGTCAGTGGTTGAATGCTTGTGGCTGGTACCGTGTGAATAGCATTGCCTTGATTTTTTCCATGTTTGCCGACGCAGGTTTACTTGCATGTGCATCAGTAGTTGCCGAAGCCATTGTTGTTGCCTGGGCATCGCCAGTTTCTGTTGTGGTTGCTGTGGCGAGTAGTCGGCAGTGAATTTCCTTAGCATAGTAGTTGTGAGTCTTGTTGTGAAAAAGAAAACAAAGAAAACCTGAAAACTAAAGATAATGAAGAAAAATAAAATATCTCCTAAAAATAAAAATGAAAATAAAAAGAAAAAGAAAAAGAAAATATTGAAAGGAGAGCATGCTCAAGCATCTCCTAAAGTGACCACTTCTAATGTTACTGCATATCTGAGAAAACTTGAGGAGAGTCGTTTCCGATACTTCTTATAGTCCATCCGTACACTCCATCGGGTGACAATATTGCCCAAAAAGAGTTGGGCCAATGTGCTCCCAGCTACTCCCTTTTGCATTACCATGGTGGAGGTGTCTTTCTTCTTTGTTAAACTTGTAGTCCATGTATACTCTCCACCTTGCTACTATTCCTGAAGGCACAAATATATTAATAGGAAAAATTATATCCATTCTCAACCATTCAATTACCTCATTCTTGTCGACTTCTATCATGGTTGGATGTAGCATTTGTTGTCGTGGCAATTGCTGCTCAAGCCAATTGCCGTGGCAATCAGTTGTCAAATTTTGCTTTAAGTCAAGGGAAGAATCAATTTTCTGAAGAGTTTTATGAATCCAAACACCTTTTTCTTTTGGCCTCTCAAACATCTCCATCAGTAGATATTTCGATGGCTTCAAATCTACCAACCTCGGTTCCTCAAGACATACCTGCAATGGACTAGGTGAGTTTTTAAAGAATTCAAAAGGTTTAACTATTACCTGTTCATATTCCATTGGCAAAATATTATCATCTCGTTGATCTTGCATGTGGTCGTGTAATTGCCGTGGCAATTGTAGATGAGAGCAATCTACACATTCCTGCTTCAACATCAACGTTGTAACTTTCTGGGCATCAGGTTCCTCAGAATTTGCTATAGTATTGTTGTTCTCAGCTTCACCGAGTGTTGTCGCGGCATTGCTCTGTTCAGGCTCCTCAATCATTGCCGAGGCAATTTGTTGTTCAAGCTCATCATGTGTTGGGCAGTCTCTCTCATTGGCATCCTCTTGACTTTGAGGTTCTAGTTGTTCCTCACACATCGGAGAGATTTCTTTGTATTGCTCCTTATCCTCTTGCCTTGGGACGTCAGTATCCCTAGGAATGAATTGTTGGTGCATGTTATCCATGACATATGTGGATCTCCCCAATTGATCTTCTGAATCCCCTAAGGTTGCATCCCACTGAGCTATCCTCGTATCCATAGATTTTGATAGTTCTCGAATCTCTTCAATTGATCCGTCAAGTCTAGCCAAGGAAGCTAGTAACGTTTCCTCCAAGGAATTGGAATGCTCTTGAAAAGGACTACATTGCCATGGCATATCTGTTGTCGCGGCAAAATTGTTATGGTAAAAAAAATTTTGAGCTTTTTGACCATACCATGAAGAATTTTGCTGCTGGTTCCCTCTATGGTCCTCCATGTAGTTATATGCACCGAAAATGTGAGGGCAATTTTCAAACACATGATGTTCTCCACACATAGCACAAGATTTTTCCACGGTATAAGTTCTTTGGGCTTTTCTCGGTTGGTATAGGTAATCATCAAAGGGTGCAAGGAACTCTTGATTGGATTGATTTATATCTTCCAACATCATCTCTCGAATAGATTGACTTTTATTTCCCGACATGTTGATGTTCCTTAACTTGTAGCGCACCTAATTTTTTTTTGATAAAACAAACAAAAAGAAAAGTTAGTAAAACTAAGAGAAAAAAATGCAATAACAAAAACAACTAACACCAATTGCCAATCCCCGGCAACGACACCAAAAACTTGTTGCGTGTGATAAGTGCTACGCAAATGTGCAAGTATACACGTCGCAAGTAATAAAGTGATATGCGTATTGAGTATCGTCTCCACAGGGATTGGTTTGGGCCACATTGCTTAAGTTACTGCACTGTGAAAATAAAAACACAATTGATAATAGAGGTTTTAATTAACGAGAAAAGTAAAAGCAATAAACTAAAAGAATAGATGAAAGAAAAAGAGAGAATAGGCCAGGTTATCGTGAGTTGAGGTGTGATAGCCGATTGGATCGTCTTGGTAAAAGAGTGCAAGGGCAACTCAGTTGCCGTGGCAACTTGCACAGCGGGGTTGCCTTGGCAACTAATCAATGGTTACCTGGGCAACTAGCTGGGCAACTACTTGGGCGTCTGGGCAGCAACTTCAAGGTTCGGCGGAGCGTTCTTCAATGGTTTCTTCTTATCCCTAAGTCGAAACTCTAGCTACTTGTGCATGCCTTGATAATACATCCCTGCGTGAATCAAGGATGAACAACAACCAATCTTGCGCTCCTCTTAGCTGTTGAAATCCTTAACTTATTCCTAAGCCGGATTAATCTTCACCATCAATAGATTGAATAAAGACCATACTCATTCGTTTCTTGAATCTAACTCTCCCGATATTAGATAAATAGATGAAGTTACGAGATCCTCTCCCAATTCACTCGCAAACAAGAATAAAAGCCAAGAATGAGTAAACCTTGAATAGAAAAGTGCAAACTCTTATTGCCTAAACAAAATCCAATTGTTTCTCACAACAAAAAAACACAATAACCCCAACCAATCAAGTTAGTTCATGGTTGGGTTCAAAAGATATACAAAAAATAATCCCCAAACCATGAATCTAATGGAAGCAAAGAAGAAGAAGAAATCAAACTCTCTCCCTCCTTGCTATCTTGTCGAAATCTCTTCCTTCTTGTCCTTTGGAGTTGTCGAAAATCCTCTCTTCTTGCCCTCTATGGAGTTGTCGAAATTCCCCTAATGCTCTCCCTGGAATTGTCGAAATCTCCTTCTTAGTTATATGGCTAGGCCAAAGTCCTTCTTTGAGGAGGAGTTTGAGTTGGAATTAAATTATCTTTAAAGAATATAATTCTTTATTATAATTGTATTCCTACTAGAACTTCTCCTATCTTCTTGGAATTTAATTCTTCTTTAATCTCTGCATGGAAATCAAATTCCTTTGGGTTTGGGCTTTGCTCCACGTCATCTTGGGCTTGTCTAGTCATCAATTTCGAGATCCCTATTGCATTTTCTCTTTGTCGACAATTGCCATGGCAATTGGCTCAGCGTCTCCTTCATGCATTGCCACGGCAACTAGCTCGGCGTCTCCTTCATGCATTGCCACGGCAACTAGCTCGGCATATCCTTCATGCATTGCCACAGCAACTAGCTCGGCATTGCTTTGGCAAGTGATCCTGCACATACACACACAAAACACACCAAAACAACATCTTTTTCACAAAAATCACCAAGTTATATAATCAAGCTCAACAAAGGAAAGAAACATGAATTAATGCATGAATAACTAATTATGCAACTAATATGAGCTTAAGTCTAACAATAATATGAGTAAAAGGGTAACAAAAATAGTACTTTTGAACACTTATCACGCCCCAAACTCGAACTATTGCTTGTCCTCAAGCAATGCAAACTCATAATTACACCCAAGACTTTAATCATCAAAGACATGCTTCAAACTTGAATTCAAACCTCGGAACCGTGGCACAAAATATAATCACCTTTTAATTTTTCGGATAACACAAAAAATTACCAGAACCAAACTATAATGCTCGTGACAATGTGTGTGCGTAGTTGTGTACAAGTTGATTTTCAAGATTCTATGTGAACAATAGGCTTTTATGAATTTAATTGCCGGGGCATTTATTTTCATTTTCACTAGAGCCAATTTCGGGCACCTCTAGCAAAGTAAGCAATTTCTTATTTTATTTTAGTCGACTAGAGCCAATTTCGGGCACCTCTAGCGATTCTTTAATGTGCATTAACTACTAGAGCTAGTTTCGGGCACCTCTAGCAAGAAAGTGTATTTACTACTAGAGCCAGTTTTGGGCACCTCTAGCAAGAAATTAACTTTTAATTTTCAATTTTAAATTTACCCTAATTTTAAGCAACCTAAGTTCACTAAGTTTCTTTCAATCAACAAGCCACAACCGTGTAGAAAAAAAATTCAGCCTCATAGTAAAATTCTAAGTTCTTTTCATGTAATCCTAAAATTAAAGGTTCTTTCAATTAAGTGCAGTGGCAAAAATTCATCATTGGATATTCAACAAGTCTTAAGCAATTAAATCCAATTAAAGGCATGGCAAGTAACATATGCAACCTATATGTGATTGCTAAAGATGAATGCAACTAAACATGAAACTAACTAGAAACCAACACCCCCCAAACTCGAGAGAAGCATTGTCCTCAATGCACGTAAAAGTGGAACAAAATTTAAAAGAAACTAAATGAAATGAGTTAGTCAGAGAGGTCGTCACCTCGAGTGATGAGTTTCCTTCGTGCCGTTTGCTTGATTCAATTTTCGGTCAGTGGTTGAATGCTTGTGGCTGGTACCGCGTGAATAGCATTGCCTTGATTTCTTCCATGTTTGCCGACGCAGGTTTACTTGCATGTGCATCAATAGTTGCCGGCCCATTGTTGTTGCTGGGCATCGCTGGATTTGTTGTGTGGTTCTTTGTGGCGAGTAGTCGGCAAAGTGAATTTCCTTAGCATAGTAGTTGTGAGTCTTGTTGTGAAAAAGAAAACAAAGAAAACCTGAAAACTAAAGATAATGAAGAAAAATAAAATATCTCCTAAAAATAAAAATGAAAATAAAAAGAAAAAGAAAATATTGAAAGGAGAGCATGCTCAAGCATCTCCTAAAGTGAACACTTCTAATGTTACTGCATATCCGAGAAAACTTGAGGAGAGTCATTTCGATACTTCTTATAGTCCATCCGTACACTCCATCGGGTGACAATATTGCCCAAAAAGAGTTGGGCCAATGTGCTCCCAAATTACTCCCTTTTGCATTACCATGGTGGAGGTGTCTTTCTTCTTTGTTCGCTTGTAGTCCATGTATACTCTCCACCTTGCTACTATTCCTGAAGGCACAAATATATTAATAGGAAAAATTATATCCATTCTCAACCATTCAATTACCTCATTCTTGTCGACTTCTATCATGGTTGGATGTAGCATTTGTTGTCGTGGCAATTGTTTGCTCAAGCCAATTGCCGTGGCAATCGATTGTCAAATTTTGCTTTAAGTCAAGGGAAGAATCAATTTTCAAGAGTTTTATGAATCCAAACACCTTTTTCTTTTGGCCTCTCAAACATCTCCATCAAGATATTTCGATGGCTTCAAATCTACCAACCTCGGTTCCTCAAGACATACCTGCAATGGACTAGGTGAGTTTTTAAAGAATTCAAAAGGTTTAACTATTACCTGTTCATATTCCATTGGCAAAATATTATCATCTCGTTGATCTTGCATGTGGTCGTAATTGCCGTGGCAATTGTAGATGAGAGCAATCTACACATTCCTCGCTTCAACATCAACGTTGTAACTTTCGGGCATCAGGTTCCTCGAATTTGCTATAGTATTGTTGTTCTCGCCTTCACCGAGTGTTGTCGCGCATTGCTCGCTTCAGGCTCCTCAATCATTGCCGAGGCAATTTGTTGTTCAAGCTCATCATGTGTTGGGCAGTCTCTCTCATTGGCATCCTCTTGACTTTGAGGTTCTAGTTGTTCCTCACACATCGGAGAGATTTCTTTGTATTGCTCCTTATCCTCTTGCCTTGGGACGCCAAGTATCCCTAGGAATGAATTGTTGGTGCATGTTATCCATGACATATGTGGATCTCCCCAATTGATCTTCTGAATCCCTAAGGTTGCATCCCACCGAGCTATCCTCGTATCCATAGATTTTGATAGTTCTCGAATCTCTTCAATTGATCCGTCAAGTCTAGCCAAGGAAGCTAGTAACGCTTTCCTCCAAGGAATTGGAATGCTCTTGAAAAGGACTACATTGCCATGGCATATCTGTTGTCGCGGCAAAATTGTTATGGTAAAAAAATTTTGAGCTTTTTGACCATACCATGAAGAATTTTGCTGCTGGTTCCCTCTATGGTCCTCCATGTAGTTATATGCACCGAAAATGTGAGGGCAATTTTCAAACACATGATGTTCTCCACACATAGCACAAGATTTTTCCACACGTATAAGTTCTTTGGGCTTTTCTCGGTTGGTATAGGTAATCATCAAAGGGTGCAAGGAACTCTTGATTGGATTGATTTATATCTTCCAACATCATCTCTCAAATAGATTGACTTTTATTTCCCGACATGTTGATGTTCCTTAACTTAGTAGCGCACCTAATTTTTTTTTTTTTTGATAAAACAAACAAAAAGAAAAGTTAGTAAAACTAAGAGAAAAAATGCAATAACAAAAACAACTAACACCAATTGCCAATCCCCTAACAACGGCGACACAAAAACTTGTTGCGTGTGATAAGTGCTACGCAAATGTGCAAGTATACACGTCGCAAGTAATAAAGTGATATGAGTATTGAGTATCGTCTCCACGAGGATTGGTTTGGGCCACATTGCTTAAGTTATCTGACTTTGTGAAAATAAAAACACAATTGATAATAGAGGTTTTAATTAACGAGAAAAGTAAAAGCAATAAAATAAAAGAATAGATGAAAGAAAAAGAGAGAATAGGCCAGGTTATCTTGAGTTGAGGTGTGATAGCCGATTGGATCGTCTTGGTAAAAGAGTGCAAAGCAACTCGGTTTGCCGTGGGCAACTTGCACAGCAGGTTGCCTTGGCAACTAATCAATGGTTACCTGGGCAACTAGTCTTAGCAACTACTTGGGCGTCTGGGCAGCAACTTCAAGGTTCGGCGGAGCGTTCTTCAATGGTTTCTTCTTATCCCTAAGTCGAAAATCTAGCTACTTGTGCATGCCTTGATAATACATCCTGCGTGAATCAAGGATGAACAACAACCAATCTTGCGCTCCTCTTAGCCGTTGAAATCCTTAACTTATTCCTAAGCCGGATTAATCTTCACCATCAATAGATTGAATAAAGACCATACTCATTCGTTTCTTGAATCTAACTCTCCGATATTAGATAAATAGATGAAGTTACGAGATCCTCTCCCAATTCACTCGCAAACAAGAATAAAAGCCAAGAATGAGTAAACCTTGAATAGAAAAGTGCAAACTCTTATTGCCTAAACAAAATCCAATTGTTTCTCACAACAAAAAAACACAATAACCCCAACCAATCAAGTTAGTTCATGGTTGGGTTCAAAAGATATACAAAAAATAATCCCCAAACCATGAATCTAATGGAAGCAAAGAAGAAGAAGAAATCAAACTCTCTCCCTCCTTGCTATCTTGTCGAAATCTCTTCCTTCTTGTCCTTTGGAGTTGTCGAAAATCCTCTCTTCTTGCCCTCTATGGAGTTGTCGAAATTCCCCTAATGCTCTCCCTGGAATTGTCGAAATCTCCTTCTTAGTTATATGGCTAGGCCAAAGTCCTTCTTTGAGGAGGAGTTTGAGTTGGAATTAAATTATCTTTAAAGAATATAATTCTTTATTATAATTGTATTCCTACTAGAACTTCTCCTATCTTCTTGGAATTTAATTCTTCTTTAATCTCTGCATGGAAATCAAATTCCTTTGGGTTTGGGCTTTGCTCCACGTCATCTTGGGCTTGTCTAGTCATCAATTTCGAGATCCCTATTGCATTTTCTCTTTGTCGACAATTGCCATGGCAACTGGCTCGGCGTCTCCTTCATGCATTGCCCTGGCAACTAGCTCGGCGTCTCCTTCATGCATTGCCCTGGCAACTAGCTCGGCATATCCTTCATGCATTGCCCTGGCAACTAGCTCGGCATTGCTTTGGCAAGTGATCCTGCACATACACACACAAAACACACCAAAACAACATCTTTTTCCACAAAAATCACCAAGTTATATAATCAAGCTCAACAGTGGAAAGAAACATGAATTAATGCATGAATAACTAATTATGCAACTAATATGAGCTTAAGTCTAACAATAATATGAGTAAAAAGGGTAACAAAAATAGTACTTTTGAACACTTATCACGCCCCCAAACTCGAACTATTGCTTGTCCTCAAGCAATGCAAACTCATAATTACCTGCCAAGACTTTAATCATCAAAGACATGCTTCAAACTTGAATTCAAACCTCGGAACCGTGGCACAAAGTATAATCACCTTTTAATTTTTCGGATAACACAAAAAATTACCAGAACCAAACTATAATGCTCGTGACAATGTGTGTGCGTAGTTGTGTACAAGTTGATTTTCAAGATTCTATGTGAACAATAGGCTTTTATGAATTTAATTGCCGGGGCATTTATTTTCATTTTCACTAGAGCCAATTTCGGGCACCTCTAGCAAAGTAAGCAATTTCTTATTTTATTTTAGTCGACTAGAGCCAATTTCGGGCACCTCTAGCGATTCTTTAATGTGCATTAACTACTAGAGCTAGTTTCGGGCACCTCTAGCAAGAAAGTGTATTTACTACTAGAGCCAGTTTTGGGCACCTCTAGCAAGAAATTAACTTTTAATTTTCAATTTTAAATTTACCCTAATTTTAAGCAACCTAAGTTCACTAAGTTTCTTTCAATCAACAAGCCACAACCGTGTAAAAAAAATTCAGCATCATAGTAAAATTCTAAGTTCTTTTCATGTAATCCTAAAATTAAAGGTTCTTTCAATTAAGTGCAGTGGCAAAAATTCATCATTGGATATTCAACAAGTCTTAAGCAATTAAATCCAATTAAAGGCATGGCAAGTAACATATGCAACCTATATGTGATTGCTAAAGATGAATGCAACTAAACATGAAACTAACTAGAAACCAACACCCCCCCAAACTCGAGAGAAGCATTGTCCTCAATGCACGTAAAAGTGGAACAAAATTTAAAAGAAACTAAATGAAATGAGTTAGTCAGAGAGGTCGTCACCTCGAGTGATGAGTTTCCTTCGTGCCGTTTGCTTGATTCAATTTTCGGTCAGTGGTTGAATGCTTGTGGCTGGTACCGCGTGAATAGCATTGCCTTGATTTCTTCCATGTTTGCCGACGCAGGTTTACTTGCATGTGCATCAATAGTTGCCGAAGCCATTGTTGTTGCCTGGGCATCGCCAGTTTCTGTTGTGGTTGCTGTGGCGAGTAGTCGGCAGTGAATTTCCTTAGCATAGTAGTTGTGAGTCTTGTTGTGAAAAAGAAAACAAAGAAAACCTGAAAACTAAAGATAATGAAGAAAAATAAAATATCTCCTAAAAATAAAAATGAAAATAAAAAGAAAAAGAAAATATTGAAAGGAGAGCATGCTCAAGCATCTCCTAAAGTGAACACTTCTAATGTTACTGCATATCTGAGAAAACTTGAGGAGAGTCATTTCTGATACTTCTTATAGTCCATCCGTACACTCCATCGGGTGACAATATTGCCCAAAAAGAGTTGGGCCAATGTGCTCCCAGCTACTCCCTTTTGCATTACCATGGTGGAGGTGTCTTTCTTCTTTGTTCGCTTGTAGTCCATGTATACTCTCCACCTTGCTACTATTCCTGAAGGCACAAATATATTAATAGGAAAAATTATATCCATTCTCAACCATTCAATTACCTCATTCTTGTCGACTTCTATCATGGTTGGATGTAGCCTTTGTTGTCGTGGCAATTGCTGCTCAAGCCAATTGCCGTGGCAATCAGTTGTCAAATTTTGCTTTAAGTCAAGGGAAGAATCAATTTTCTGAAGAGTTTTATGAATCCAAACACCTTTTTCTTTTGGCCTCTCAAACATCTCCATCAGTAGATATTTCGATGGCTTCAAATCTACCAACCTCGGTTCCTCAAGACATACCTGCACTGGACTAGGTGAGTTTTTAAAGAATTCAAAAGGTTTAACTATTACCTGTTCATATTCCATTGGCAAAATATTATCATCTCGTTGATCTTGCATGTGGTCGTGTAATTGCCGTGGCAATTGTAGATGAGAGCAATCTACACATTCCTGCTTCAACATCAACGTTGTAACTTTCTGGGCATCAGGTTCCTCAGAATTTGCTATAGTATTGTTGTTCTCAGCTTCACCGAGTGTTGTCGCGGCATTGCTCTGTTCAGGCTCCTCAATCATTGCCGAGGCAATTTGTTGTTCAAGCTCATCATGTGTTGGGCAGTCTCTCTCATTGGCATCCTCTTGACTTTGAGGTTCTAGTTGTTCCTCACACATCGGAGAGATTTCTTTGTATTGCTCCTTATCCTCTTGCCTTGGGACGTCAGTATCCCTAGGAATGAATTGTTGGTGCATGTTATCCATGACATATGTGGATCTCCCCAATTGATCTTCTGAATCCCCTAAGGTTGCATCCCACTGAGCTATCCTCGTATCCATAGATTTTGATAGTTCTCGAATCTCTTCAATTGATCCGTCAAGTCTAGCCAAGGAAGCTAGTAACGTTTCCTCCAAGGAATTGGAATGCTCTTGAAAAGGACTACATTGCCATGGCATATCTGTTGTCGCGGCAAAATTGTTATGGTAAATTTTTTTTGAGCTTTTTGACCATACCATGAAGAATTTTGCTGCTGGTTCCCTCTATGGTCCTCCATGTAGTTATATGCACCGAAAATGTGAGGGCAATTTTCAAACACATGATGTTCTCCACACATAGCACAAATTTTTCCACGGTATAAGTTCTTTGGGCTTTTCTCGGTTGGTATAGGTAATCATCAAAGGGTGCAAGGAACTCTTGATTGGATTGATTCATATCTTCCAACATCATCTCTCAAATAGATTGGCTTTTATTTCCCGACGTGTTGATGTTCCTTAACTTGTAGCGCACCTAATTTTTTTTGATAAAACAAACAAAAAGAAAAGTTAGTAAAACTAAGAGAAAAAAATGCAATAACAAAAACAACTAACACCAATTGCCAATCCCGAAACACGCCGCCAAAAACTTGTTGCGTGTGATAAGTGCTACGCAAATGTGCAAGTATACACGTCGCAAGTAATAAAGTGATATGAGTATCGAGTATCGTCTCCACAGGGATTGGTTTGGGCCACTTTGCTTAAGTTACTGCACTGTGAAAACAAAAACACAATTGATAATAGAGGTTTTAATTAACGAGAAAAGTAAAAGCAATAAAATAAAAGAATAGATGAAAGAAAAAGAGAGAATATGCCAGGTTATCTTGAGTTGAGGTGTGATAGCTGATTGGATCGTCTTGGTAAAAGAGTGCAAGGGCAACTCAGTTGCCGTGGCAACTTGCACAGCGGGGTTGCCTTGGCAACTAATCAATGGTTGCCTGGGCAACTACTTAGGCGTCTGGGCAGCAACTTCAAGGTTCGGCGGAGCGTTCTTTAATGGTTTCTTCTTATCCCTAAGTCGAAAATCTAGCTACTTGTGCATGCCTTGATAATACATCCCTGCGTGAATCAAGGGTGAACAACAACCAATCTTGCGCTCCTCTTAGCCGTTGAAATCCTTAACTTATTCCTAAGCCGGATTAATCTTCACCATCAATAGATTGAATAAAGACCATACTCATTCGTTTCTTGAATCTAACTCTCCCGATATTAGATAAATAGATGAAGTTACGAGATCCTCTCCAATTCACTCGCAAACAAGAATAAAAGCCAAGAATGAGTAAACCTTGAATAGAAAAGTGCAAACTCTTATTACCTAAACAAAATCCAATTGTTTCTCACAACAACAAAACACAATAACCCCAACCAATCAAGTTAGTTCATGGTTGGGTTCAAAAGATATACAAAGAATAATCCCCAAACCATGAATCTAATGGAAGCAAAGAAGAAGAAGAAATCGAACTCTCTCCCTCCTTGCTATCTTGTCGAAATCTCTTCCTTCTTGTCCTTTGGAGTTGTCGAAAATCCTCTCTTCTTGCTCTCTATGGAGTTGTCGAAATTCCCCTAATGCTCTCCCTGGAATTGTCGAAATCTCCTTCTTATTTATAGAGCTAGGCCAAAGTCCTTCTTTGAGGAGGAGTTTGAGTTGGAATTAAATTATCTTTAAAGAATATAATTCTTTATTATAATTGTATTCCTACTAGAACTTCTCCTATCTTCTTGGAATTTAATTCTTCTTTAATCTCTGCATGGAAATCAAATTCCTTTGGGTTTGGGCTTTGCTCCACGTCATCTTGGGCTTGTCTAGTCAGAAATTTCGACATCCCTATTGCATTTTCTCTTTGTCGACAATTGCCATGGCAACTGGCTCGGCGTTTCCTTCATACATTGCCCTGGCAACTAGCTCGGCGTCTCCTTCATGCATTGCCCTGGCAACTAGCTCGGCATATCCTTCATGCATTGCCCTGGCAACTAGCTCGGCATTGCTTTGGCAAGTGATCCTGCACATACACACACAAAAACACACCAAAGCAGCATCTTTTTCCACAAAAATCAGCAAGTTATGTAATCAAGCTCAACAATGGAAAGAAACATGAATTAATGCATGAATAACTAATTATGCAACTAATATGAGCTTAAGTCTAACAATAATATGAGTAAAAAGGGTAATAAAATAGTACTTTTGAACACTTATCAAGTATCTAAGGGAAGTGCTCAAGGTTCTACGAGAGAACCAACTATACATCAAGAAAGAAAAGTGTTCCTTCGTTAAGCCTGAGGTAATGTTCCTAGGACACAAGATCCGGGATGGAAAACTTATGATGGAGAATGGCAAGGTCCGTGCCATCCAAGAATGAGAGCCGCCCACCAAAGTACATGAACTAAGATCTTTTCCGGGATTGGTGAACTATTATTGCCGATTATCAAGGTGTATTCGGAAAGAGCTACACTATTAACAGAGCTCTTAAAGAAAAGTGAGCCGTGGGCATGGACACCAAAGTGTCAAGAAGCCTTTGAAGACTTGAAAAGAGCCATCAGCGAAGAGCTAGTGCTTAGCCTGCTGTTGCGCGTAATAAGTGCTATGCAATTGTGCAAGTATACACATCGCAAGTTATAGTATAAAAGATATCGTCTCTACAGGGATTGGTGCCACTTCAAGAATCTAGTCTCTTGCACTGTAAAAAGTAAAAGAAAACACAAGTAGAAGATTATAGAGTTTTAACTAATAACTAATCTAGAAAGCAAATAAGTAAAGGCGATGTAATTAAATGAGAGAAGTAGGCCAGGTTATCATGAGTTGAGGTGTGATAGCCGATTGGATCGTCTTGGTAAAAGAGTGTACGGGCAACTCAGTTACCGTGGCAACTTGCACAACGGGGTTGCCTTGGCAACTAATCGATGGTTGCATGGGCGACTAGTTGGGCAAGTACTTGGGCGTCTGGGCAGCAAACTTCAAGGTTCGGCAGAGCGTTCTTCAATGGTTTCTTCTTATCCCTAAGTCAAAACTCTAGCTACTTGTGCATGCCTTGATAATACATCACTGCGTGAATCAAGGGTGAACAACAACCAGTCTTGCGCTCCTCTTAGCCGTTGAAATCCTTAACTTATTCTTAAGCCGGATTAATCTTCACCATCAATAGATTGAATAAAGATCATATTCATTCGTTTCTTGAATCTAACTCTCCCGATATTAGATAAATAGATGAAGTTACGATATCCTCTCCCAATTCACTCGCAAACAAGAATAAGAACCAAGAATGAATAAACCTTGAATAAAAAAGTGCAAACTCTTATTACCTAAACAAAATCCAATAGTTTCTCACAACCACAAGACACAATAACCTTAGCCAAATAGATTTAGTTCATGGCTAGGTTCCAAAGAAACACAAGATAGAGAATCCCTAGCATGAACCTAATTGAACAAGGAAGAAAAAGATGAAGGATGAAGCTTGTCGAAATCTCCTTGCCCTAGATGCTTGTCAAAAATTCTCTCATCTCTCTCTCCCTTTGGAGTTGACGGTATGGCCTCTAATTTATAGGGCTAGGTCAAAGTCCTTCTTTGGGGAGGAAGTTAAGTTGGAATTAAATTATCTTTAAAGAATATAATTCTTTATTATAATTATATTCCTTCTAGAACTTCTCCTATCTTCTTGGAATTTAATTCTTCTTTAACCTCTTCATGGAAATCAAACTTCTTTGGGATTTAGCTTTGCTCCACGTCATCTTGGGCTTGTCTAGTCATCAATTTCGACTACCATATCACCTTATTCTTTGTCGACAATTGCCCTGGCAACTGGCTCGACGTCTCCTTCATGCATTGCCCTGGCAACTAGCTCAACGTCTTCTTCATGCATTGCCCTGGCAACTAGCTCGACATCTCCTTCATGCATTGCCCTGGCAACTAGCTCTAGCCTTGCTTTGGCAAGTGATCCTGCACATACACACAAAACACACCAAAGTAGCATCTTTTCCCACAAAAACAACCAAGTTATGCAATCAAGCACAACGATGGAAGGAAACATGGATTAATGCATGAATGACTAATTATGTAACTAATATGAGCCTAAGTCTAACAATAATATGAGTAAAAAGGGTAAGAAAAATAGTACTTTTGAACAGTTATCACACCCCCAAACTCGAACTTTTGCTTGTCCTCAAGCAATGCAAACTAGCAATTACCTGCCAAGACTTCAATTTTCACAAACTTAGCTTTGAACTTGATTTCAATTCTCAGAACCGGGGCACAAAGTATGATTGGCTTTTCATTTTTTGAAAAACTTAAGAGTTACTCGAAATTAAAATATAATGCTTGTGAGTGTGTACGGAGTTGTGTGCAAGTTGATCTTTCGGATTCTATGCAAACAAGAGGTTTTCAAATTACTTCATTGGGTTCTTTTTAACATGTTTTAACTAGAGCCAATTTCGGGCACCTCTAGTGTTTTGTTTTTAGTTTCCTTAAGTTAATTAATTTATTCGACTAGAGCCGGTTTTGGGCACCTCTAGCGATCAATTTTTAGCACATACTAGAGCCGGTTTCGAGCACCTCTAGCGATCCATTTTTTGTGTGCACATGCTAGAGCCAATTTCAGGCACCTCTAGCATTCATCCAATTTTTATTCTAATCCCCCAGTTTTTTTAATTATCAACCTAAGTTCATTAGAATTCCTTAAATCAATCAAACCACAACAGTGTTTCATTGCATTTAGCATCATAGTAAAATTCTAAGTTTTTCCATGGTTATCCTAGAATAAAAATTCTATCAATTAAGTGCATTTGCAAATTCATCATCGGATATTCATCAAATCTAGGCAATTCTTGTTCCAACTAAAGGCATGGCAAGCAATTTATGTATCATAAATGTAATACTTAAGATGAATGCAACTAAACATGATAACTACTAATAACAACCCCCCAAACTCGAGTGATGCATTGTCCTCAATGCATGCATTAAAGAAAAATAAAAATAAAAAAATAATATGCAAACGATGACTTACTCCGAGAGTTTGTCATCGTGGATGATTGTTTTCTTTTGGTCGGTGTCTTGATTCTCTTGCTTGAACGCGATGGTTGTTTCCTTATTGCCGATGGTGGAATCAATCCTCGTACGGGGTTGTCCTCGTCTTCATCTTCATCAATGTCATTAGCTTTTCGCTTGGAGGATTCCGTTGGTGCGGTCTTTGTTGGTGCAATGGAGGACTCGTCCGAATCTAAAAAATCAGACAATGATTCCGTACGAGTTGATTCGGGCATATGTGCTTTACCTTTGGCTTTTGCAGTGGTTGCCGAGATGTCTTTAGCTTTGGTTGTCGTGTCATCTTTAGGGTTGGTTGCCATGGCATAATTTGTTGCGGTTACGTGGTGACTACTTCATTGGTTGCCGGGGCAAGGATCTCGGTAGGAAAGATTAGGAACTGTCCGGGTACTTTTCTAGGATGACTTGGGTGATGGCATTGTTGTGCTCCTTCATGTACCGCATGAACATTAGTTGCCGGTCTTCAATTTTCCTTAGGTGGCTCGCCAATGGTTGCAAGAGTGCTTCAAAGTGTCCCGGGGTTGATGGCCGAGTTGCCCGGGCATTAGGTGCTTCGGCATTAGGGGTTGCCGAGGCGACATGAGTTGCTGCTGCAATTGCAGACGTTGGGGATTTTACCGGTGCTTCTCCCATTAGCATTCGGATTTGTGCTTGATTCCAACCAGACTTTGGTAGGGTCTTTTCATCGGTGGACTCACTTGGGATATGCATATCCTTGCAAAGATTAGAAATTAAGCAAGGGAAGAAAAGAGAACCCTTATCTTTTGAGCTACATACAAAAATCTCATCACAAATAACTTTTCCAATGTTAATGATGCGATTATGCAAAATAGAATGTATGAGCAAAAGTCGTGGTATATCAACAGTAGTATTGTGTGTGGTGGGCATTAAAGAAGTTTTAACAAACTTATTCCATAGTTTTGCGTCAGGTTTAAGCCGAAGGCGATTTACCGTGCCCTTGTATTTATCGTCGTTCCAATGAGTTCCCGGTAGAGTGAGTTCTTGAAGCACTTTGTCGAGTTGCTTGGGCGTGATTTGATCAAAAAAGGCTTGATGCTCGTCCTTCTCAATGTAGAGCCCGTAAAAGGTGTTGACATTTTCGGGGGCTTATGAGTATGGCCTTGTCACGAACAAAAACATAAGGATTATCCGGGTTAGGTGAGTGAGCATAGAATTCTCTTACCCATGAGATGTTACCCGGTTCCGATTGATGGCAAAAGATTTGCCACTTTTGATGTGCAATCCTCTCGAAGATGAATGGTTCAAGGCCGAAATCTTGATGAGAGTTGGAGTATTCAAAGCCTTGTTCTTCATAAATATTCCGACTTTCAAACTTAGAGTGAAATCTTTCTTGAACCACCGGTGTAGCAAACTTCTTGTATCTTGGTTCTTTGGAGGAACTTGGATGAACCAACAATTTAATTTTGGATGCCATGGATGATCTTGGTTGTGAGTTTTGTACAAACAAATAAAAGAAAATAAAAGAAACTAAAGAGTTGCAAGATGAAAAGTAGGAATAGGTTTCTTGGAAGTTAGGGTTTTATAGAAAAGATATGTAGTAAATATGGTGGGTGTGATTAATTTTGGAAAGACGAAAGAGGTTTTCGGTTTAGGGGAAGGGTGACGGCTAGGGGATTTAATTAGGGTAAGTTGGAGGCTTTATATAAGCCTTAGATTCAGCCCATTAATTTCCTTGTTGAAGATGTTTTCCTTCTTGGATCAAAATTCATCTTTATCTTGAACTCTTTTCCTAAATTCAAAGACAAATCAAATAAGGATTAAAATTAAAGATAAACTAATAAAAGAAAATAAATAAAGATGTGTAAAGGGATTCTTAAACTTAAAAAGATAAAAAAAGAAAATAAATGTATCCTAAAAATATAATAATAATCGAAAATAAAAATAATAATAATTAGTTCGAAAAAAATAATCGAAAATAATAAAAATAAAAATAAATAAAAATAAAATATCGAAAGGAGAGCATGCTTATACATCTCCTAAGGTGACCACTTCTTTGTTACGTTCCACATGGGCACCATTGTAGTGCTTTAATCTTTGTCCATTAACTTTGAATTCATGTTTGTCAGTGATGGACTTGATTATCACGGCACCATGGGAGAATGGTTTGACAACTTCGAATGGTCCCGACCATCTTGATTTCAGCTTTCCCGGGAAAAGTTTTAGCCGAGAATTGAATAAGAGAACTAGTTGCCCTGGCGTGAACTGCCGCGACAAAAGTTTCTTGTCATGCCATTGCTTTGTTTTCTCCTTGTAGATTCGTACATTGTTATAGGCAAGTGCATGGAATTCTTCTATCTCGTTGAGGTCCAACAAACGCTTTTGTCCGGCACTTTCCCAATCCATATTCACGGTCTTGATTGCCCAATATGCCTTGTGTTCGATTTCCACCGGTAGATGGCATGTTTTGCCATAGACAAGTCAAAAGGGGGACATACCTAAGGGTGTTTTGAATGCAGTGCGATATGCCCAAAGTGCGTCATCTAGCCTTAATGACCAATCCTTCCTAGAGGGATTTACAATTTTCTCGAGTATACCCTTCAATTCTCGGTAGGAAATTTCTGCTTGCCCGTTGGTTTATGGGTGATATGCCGTGGCAATCTTGTGTGATACGCCGAAGCGTTGCAACATCTTGGCAATAAGTCTGTTGTCAAAATGCTTACCTTCACATCGATAAATTGCTCTCGGCATCCCAAACCGTGTAAATATGTTTTTCTCAAAGAATCGTTGCACGGTCTTGGAATCGTTGTTGGGAACTCAGTAGCTGCCTCAACCCATTTAGACACGTAGTCGACGATAAGTAGAATGTAGAGGTTGCCGAATGAAGATGGGAAAGGTCCCATAAAATCGATCCCCCATACATCGAACAATTCCTCCTCGATGATGTTTTGAAGCGGCATCTCATGTCGTCTAGAGATATTGCCCGTCCTCTGGCAACGATCACATTGCTTGTAAAAGTCTTGGGCATCTTTGTACAATGTTGGCCAATATAAACCGGATTGCAACACTTTGGCCGCGGTACGAGTTCCTTTAAAATGTCCTCCATAGGGTGAAGAATGGCATTGCGTAGTATTCTCTTTGCTCCTCTTGAGGACACATCAGCGTATAACCTGATCTGCACATTGTTTAAACAAAAGAGGCTCGTCCCAAAAGTAATGCTTAGCATCATGGCGGAACCGCTTCTTCCCTTGGTGAGTAAGACCATAAGGTAAAATACCACAAACAAGGAAATTAACTAAATCCGCTTACCAGGGTATTGCCGAGGCATGTGCTGCTGTGGTGACTGCTCCTAAAATTGCTGAGGCGTGCGCGTCAAGGGCTGCTGCGGCATCGAGAGTTGCCGAGGCATGCGCATCTATGGTTGCCGAGGCATGTGCATCCATGGTTGTAGCAGCATCGAGAGTTACCGAGGCGTACACATCCATGGTTGCCGAGGCAACTAAAAGTTGCTCATTCGGGAATACGTCGCATATCTTTAGATCTGCGTCCTCCTCCCTATTGCGTTCTAAACGTGATAAGTGATCGGCCACTTAGTTTTCTGTTCCTTTCCTGTCCTTAATTTCAATATCAAATTCTTGTAAAAGTAATATCCAATGAATCAAACGAGGTTTGGCATCCTTTTTAGCAAATAGATATTTGATTGCCGAATGGTCCGTATGAACAATTACCTTTGTACCAATCAAATAGGATCGAAACTTGTCAAATGCGAAAACTGCAGCTAGTAACTCTTTCCCCGTTCTTGTGTAATTCACTTGAGCACTATTAAGAGTTTTACTAGCGTAGTATATCACATGAAAGGTCTTACCTGTGCGTTGGCCTAGGACTGCTCCTACCGCGAAATCACTTGCATCACACATGAGCTCAAAAGGTAGCGTCCAATCTGGTGGAACGACAATGGGTTCCGAGGCAAGCTTTTCCTTTAGGGTTTCGAATTCTTGGGGTACAAGAATCATCAAAATCGAAGACTTTATCATGTTCAAGCAAATTGCACAAGGGTTTAGTGATTTTAGAAAAATTATGAAAGAATCTCATGTAAAAACCTGCATGTCCAAGAAAGCTTCGAATTCCTTTAACCGAACTTGGTGAGAGTAATCTCTCGATCACGTCCACCTTGGCTTTGTCTACTTCAATTCCCTTGGATGAAATCTTGTGGCCGAGTACTATTCCTTCATC